>WOVY01000533.1:25000-168783 GCA_013436015.1 Rhipicephalus annulatus | reverse complement strand
GAGTGTCCCGAGTGTTTCCGCCATCTAGAATTGATGCTTTAGAAGTAACATGGCGTCTTGAGTGGATAACCCTGGTCGGAAGCCAATCATGTGGTGCGGATGTAGTCGTTATCTTCGAGGTATCGACCAACCCTGTTGAGGACGACGTGCTCAGCCACTTTGCCCACGCACGACGTGAGAGATATGGGTCGTAGGGTTATCTAGGCTCGGCGCTTTCCCGGTTTGGGTATGAGAACCGTGTGAGCTAGTTTCCAAGCATCGGGTATCTCACCCTTTTTTCATATCTCGGTGATAGTGTCAGTGAGGTAAGTGACGGAAGAATCGTCCAGGTTGCGTAGGAGCTTGTTGGTGATGCCATCGGGGCCAGGGGCTGAGCGGCCATTGAGCTCATACAGAGCTCGGCGCACATCTTCAATAGAGAACTCGGCGTCTAAGTTAGTGTTGTCCCTGCCAGAGTAATCAGGGTGAGGGGTCACAGGGCCCGTGGGGAGCGGGAGATATTTTTCCACGAGGTTCTTGACAACATCTTCCGGTGACACTGTTCGTTTAGCCTGATGAAGTATCTTCACGATCGAATGACGCTGATTTGTGCGGGTGTTGGTTTCATTGAGGAGGTGTTTGAGTAAATTCCACGTTTTTCCATTTCGAACCTGACCATCAATCGAATTACAAATTTCGTCCCACTGCTGTTTTGAAAGGATGCGGCAGTGATTCATCATGGTCTTGTTCAGCTGAGATATGCGTTTGCGTAACCTCCGATTAAGGCGCTGGCCCTTCCACCGGGCCAATAGAGACTGTTTGGCCTCCAGTAGGTGGGCGAGACGACTGTCCATCCGTTCGGTTGGAAGGTCTGTGCTGATAGTTTTTCGTTGCCTTGTTTACATCAGCTTTGAGCTGGGCCGTCCACGTCTCGAGGCTCGGTGGGGTATCGGGAGGAGGTCGTTCTGCGCGGGTCTTACGAAGGAGGGTCCCAGTCGACCAACGTGTACGACTTGGTCTTCCTGCTTACTGTGGGGAGGTGTACAGCCAATATGAAGTGGTCACTACCGAGATCTACCGCGAGGTTGGACCAGTGGGCGTCGGAGATATTCTTGACGAAGCATAGATCCGGCGTAGTATCTCTTTGCGTGGACGTACCAGTGCGAGTGGGGAAGGCCTTGTCCGTAATGAGAATAAGACCCATGTCATTCGCACTTTTCCAAAGCTCGTTACCTTTGGGTGTGTCGTACGTGTAGCCCCAGGCGCTATGCGCAGCGTTAAAATCACCTGCAATCACTAGCGGGTTAGGCCCCGCGAGGCGGACAGCTTTCTGGAACAAGCGTGTGAATCTTTGTCTATGGTGGCTGGGACTACTGTATACATTGAGCATGTATACGCTTTGTTGTGATATGTTTCCAGGGATAATTTCGACCATGTGCGTGGATTTCGTTTTGAAGCTGTTTAGGTTCACTATAGCTGCCGTTATTCGTGGTTTGTGAATTGATTATTAAATTGGTTTTTGTTTCTTCGACAAGGCAAAATATTCTTTGATACTGTGAGCTTGAATGGATTCAAGGGCGCAGTATTGACGGATAAAGGCTGTTTTAACAAATGCCGTTTAGATTTTGTTACAGCAGCCCATGTGTACTCCTGCCGGTAGTGGTAGCATAGTGTCCATTAGGTCATGCCCTAGTACCGCAAGGGAGGCATAGACGGCGCCCACTGATGGCCTGATGGGCAGCTGAAGTGGTGGCTGGGTTGATGACTCTATCTCCAAGAAAGCGGGGAGGATGTTCCTGAGTGGAAGAGCCCGCGCTGCTGACAATCCACGAGACTACGGACAGGCGGCTTGAGCTGCAAGGTTCAAGTGTGCAGTTGTGCCGCGGTAATGAGCGAGAAAAAAGACAACACCCATCCTCTAGGCCAGGTGCTTCATTCTCTTCTGTTCCTATTTTTTGCTTAGCTGCCCGCGCCTGAACCTCAGCGTCTTTTTTTTGCACCAATTGCTTCATACTGCGGTCTGTGTGTTCCTTAACCTGTTGTCTGTTTGATTTTGTTTGTTTCCTTTTGCGTTTCTGTTAATGGACTGTCACTCGTGTCAAGGCAATGTTATTGATCGGCCCACAGGGCACTTACGGGCTCGTAACCATTGGGGGATATTGCCTCTCATAGACAAGAAAGGCGGTGAGCGAGACAGGTGACCCTCTCTGACAGGAGAGAAATTCTAGGTCGAAGCTATGTGTTGTAGGATGGTCGAAAGACACTTGAAGGTCAAGTCTGACTTTGCAACAAGTGCGCTGAGAGCCTCTAGGTTTTGTTATGAACTCTATCTGCCCAGCTGTATCAAGAATTGAACTCCCCTGCTGCTTCTTTCCTCCTGCCTCCCGGAAAATAAATATTGGTGGGAATGAACTTCCAGCACCAAGTTGTGTCTTTCTTTTCTGTTATAATATTTGCTAAGTATATCAACACAGGTGGTGTGTCCAAATGCACTAGGCAACTGTCAGTTGTTAGTCAGCTATGTAGTGAATTACAAGAGATGACGTGAATTACAGAGATGACGTGAATTACAAGCTCTTCAATCGTATATTTCGTGCTTATAAGACCGTGTTGCGAAATTGTTTATGCATAAAGTTATGAAAAAGCCTTAGAAACATCTGTTGTGACAGCTACTGGTAAAAAATTTGAATTAAAGAGATTTCGATAGGGGAGTGTTAGTTACTTACATAGTTGATTACGGAGGAGGAAAAGAGAAAAAGTAAGGCAGACACGTCAACCCGATGCGTTTACTGTAGGAAAACAAACTATGCATAAAAATGTAGGGAGATAGAAAGAAGATTGATCATCACGCACAAAGGACGGCATTAATCTCTCCCATAGTAGAGTACCAAGTACTTTATAGCATTAACCCGTTTTTCTAAACACACATGATTGGCCACAAAAATGAATTCACCAAGGTCGAAAAACATGGCGCACGCTGGTATGGTGCTTGCAGAAACGATGAAATAAGAATGCCAGAAATGTCGTATGGCTTGTCAACCACTCTCACGTCTGGTGTAGCATAAAAATTTACAAGAGGTCTATAAGGATTTTTCAGGCCCGTTGAAGTGCGGCATCCCATGTGATTTATTCTTACATATCTCATAGTTTTTAAAGCAAAACTTTTGAAAAACTTCGCTACGTTTAGCTAATTTTATGGTAATAAGGATAGTCAGCTCAACAGAAGTGTTACTCAGCTTAGGGTTGAAGAAATCTGTAAATTAGTGTTGTGTGCTTGGGCTGACATTTCAACATGTGGACTTGTCTTCTTCCGGTTTTTGAACTTAATGGCTTTGCGGTAAGGAATATATGCTTCGCACTGTCCTCCCATCCGAACAATTGTGGATATGTGGTGCGGAAAAGAAGTGGAGGGGAAACCTTGTTGAAAAGAGTGTAAGGCAAGAGAAATTTTCTAAATAAAAAGAAAAGAAAAAGTTGAAAAAAGTAGTTGGACGTTTTATTTTGATTGATTGATTGATATGTGGGGTTTAGCGTCCCAAAACCACTATATGATTATGAGAGACGCCGTAGTGGAGGGCTCCGGAAATTTAGACCACCTAGGGTTCTTTAACGTGCACCCAAATCTGAGTACACGGGCCTACAACATTTCCGCCTGCATCGGAAATGCAGCCGCCGCCGCCGGGATTCGAACCCACGCCCTGCGGGTCAGCAGCCGAGTACCTTAGCCACTATACCACCGCGGCGGGGCGACGTTTCATTTTGTAAGCGTTGTCCTAGGAAGCACAATTTCAGAGCAGTTGGTTAAAAATTGCTACAATTAGCATCGTACTCGCAAATGTTTCATTATCTATTTACCGCATTTTATGATCACAAGCCCTCTTTACAAGCATTTCTACCTGCTAGTAGGGCTGTGTTGAGCTTAGATTAAGGTTTGACTGCATAATTTCTGGCTTTTGGTGACCGGTAGCTTGACAGAAGAATATAAAATTTGAGATCGTTGAAGATGTTACTGCTATATTAATATGATGTGCTTTTGTTTTTCATAATTTTTGCTGTCTCCACGCAGTGTTCCACGACTGTGCTGTTTCACTAACGTATCAATTGTTCTAATTTTAACTGCCGATCGTGGAGATAGTGTTTCAACTATTGCAGGTATTACTTGATTCTATGTGGTAGATGCAATCATACTCTGTGTTTTAATGTTTCGTACTCTTGAAGGTCTTCGAAGTCTTACCTCTTAAATGAGAACAAAGTAGTACGTGGGCAGTAGAAAGCGGATTTCCCTTTTCACGCACTGACCTGGCTTTAAATTACTCTTGCTCTAGTACACACCTTTCATAATGTCACGGAGTCATGACGTGGACGATTGAAGCAGACTGCGCGTCCAAACTATTTATTTGGGCAAACCTGTTACCGGTAAACGGAAAGTCTTGCACTGATAGCGGTGAACGAAGCGTCGGCCGTCAGTCAGCAGTTGACTAGCGGCGAAGCGATTGCCATCGAATGTCCTAGCGTTATCGCGAGTGGTGACGTAGGTTCCAGAATAATCTGAAATGTTCACGAAGCGCGAGTAATCTTAACAAAACGATCTACTAAGGTCTCGAAGCTTTTCGAACATTGTAAGTGCGGTTTGCACCGAACGTAGTGTAACGGTATAACAAAACTTGAGGAAAGAAACAAGACATTGCCCCCTTTGAAAAAGGCATCGTCCCGATGCTTTGACAAAAGACGAAGGTACAGTAAAAAAACGATAAAGAATAAGTACAAGCAATAAAGCTTATCAACAACAAAATAGACTCCTCAGGTTCGCACATAAAATGGCTTCAGGCGCACGACATGGACAAATTTTTGTCGACCACGGTGCCGTCGAGAGTTTGTAATGCCGCCGAGAACAACCTCGTAGTTGAGTGGGCCGAGACGTCGAACTACTCGGTATGGTCCGAAGTACCATCGTTGAAGTTTTTCGCTGAGCCCACGTCAGCTTATTGGCACGAAGTTTTGTCGAGGATTGTAAAGGCGGCTGTCGGTCGCCTGTTGGTCCTTGATTCTGAGGTGGGCGAGTTGACGAGCTGCTTCTGCTCACTGAAGGTAGGCGGTGACGTCAAGTTTCTCTTCGTCAGCGACGTTTTGAAGCATAGCGTCGAGCGTCGTTGCCGGGATCCTTCCATCGACCAATTTGTACGGCGTCATCTGCGTCTTTTCTTGTACGGCCGTAGTGTACGCGAAGGTCACGTACAGAAGTATTTGATCCCACGTCTTGTGCTGGGCGTTTTCTGATGCTTGTGATGTTGACAAACTTGCCTTAACGCAAGTTAGTCAACATCACAAGCACCAGTAAATGCTCAGTGGCAGAATGATGGGCTGGCACCCAGTAGACCAGCATTCGAGCTCCGCTGTGTTTTTGGTGCTAGGTGTGCCAACAAGAAAAAAGCATCGGCTTAGCTCCGCTGTAGAATACTGGGCTGGCACCCAGCAGCCCCAATTTTCGAGCCTCACGGTGTCTTTCGTAGAAGTTTTTTTTTTAATTTCACATGATATGGTTATGGACACCGGTGATGGTAGCGCAGATGGACAACTTGCCATTGCCCGAGTTTTGATATCATAACAGCTTTCACTGTAAAACACGATTTCTTTCTTCACAAATGCAATTTAGTACTTGTTGACGCACGTGTTCTACTTACCATGGTTTCGGAGAATTTATTGATGTCACACTTCATGTCATTGTGATGTTGTTACAGCACCCCAGAGTCGTTGAGGAGCGAAGTGTTGCCACACAAAGAACAATGAGCTGACTAGGTGCTGCTGGTGGATGACCTGAGATTGCATGTACAAATATAGTCGTATTAGTATTCTCACGCAAATGTGCACAGAAGGACATAAACTAAGGCAGCTAAAGGGAAAAGCTTTGCTAGGCAAACCTATTCTTGGAACATGTGACATTCAGCATTTGAAAGCTCAATCATTAGCCGTCGGTAAGGGGATCATTATTGAAATTTATTGGCTTTTATTCGTGCCCATGGAACCTTTCGTAGTTATGTCTGTAGCGAGTGCCATATCCTGAACACGTACCGATATGTGAGACATATGACTAATCGTGAAAGAAGCGTCAAAAGCCACGCCACAATATTTGACTTGCGGCAACTATTGTGGCGTGGCTTGCACCGAGTCGCGGTGATGAATGCAACAGGACAATTACGAATATATTGATATTATTATTATTATTATTATTATTATTATTATTATTATTATTATTATTATTATTATTATTATTATTATTATTATTATTATTATTATTATTATCAAAGTGATACGTGCAGTCGCCATGTCAATTCATTCAAGGCGCTACTCTAGAGCAGGGACTGATATGACTCCACAAACAACTTGTGGCACTAAAGAAGCCTAACTATCTATACAGCATAGGTAGCATATTCGATGAAACTCAATATGGAAAGTATGGAAACCTAAATAAAATTTAACGATTGGAAAATTTTTTCTTTAGGGTATGAATAAACTATGTGGTTTCATAAGTGTTCCTAGAGACTATAACCATCTTGTAAATAAAATGACCAATCCTTTGAGTTTTAGCAAAGCCTTCCTAAACTATGTGCCACCCTAAATAAACAGACAAATGTAAACTTTTCTGCTATTCATATATATATAAATTGATTGATATGTGGGGTTTAACGTCCCAAGACCACTATTAGAGATACATCAACGCTGTAGAATATCGCACTGACTTGCCACAAAACTCGAATGCACTACGCCTACACCAGTGGAAAATCTCATTTCGCACTCCTTTACTATTTTTTTAAATATATATACACAAAGCCAACGCTCAGTTATTTTATAAATCTTCATTGGTGTTTACGCCCAGAGTTACTTGACTGCTGTTTTGTGACTTCCATCTTGTTTCCACTTGGTTAAAGTGCACTCCAGGCAGTGTTCGTTCTTTCTTTTTGTAATATTATGCACACACTGCAAGTTCGTCACCACAACAGCTACTACTTTTATCCAATGATCTCGCCCGATTCAAAAACCACTGAACAGTGGGAGCTTGAATGAAAAGACGTGAAGACTCACCACCACAGCTTCAAATAATTTAGAAAACGACACATTGCCATAGCACCATGGCGTCCTTATGATTATACTATGAAAATAACTTTCAAAAGAAGGAACTCAGTGCCTCATTTTTGTACTTTATCACTCAAGGGTGAAACCATCTTCGAGGGCTACTCTACCTCATAGCTGCAACCGTCTCTCTTTTCTTGCCTTTGAGAGAACCGTTAAAGCTAATTATTGTTTTTATTGTGTTTCTAGCAATCTTTCTTTTTTTTCCTGGTTTCTCTTGCCACGTGCCAGGTTGAAGCTGTCGTGCCGTTAATGCCTAATATTGGGCGGAGCGCAAGTGCAGCGCTCGTAAAACTGTCTGCCCCCCAGGCACCGCTTACGATTGTCGCCGCCCTTCACGCACACGCACTTCAATAAAGAACCTCTTCCCCCGAGACCAATACTCTTGCGAGCTGGTTACGTCGACACTCGAGTGCAGTTGTGCACGGGAGTCTGCCACTTCTGCACACGTTCTGTGGCACTTCAGGCTCGCGGAGAATGCAGCTTATTGCAAATGACACTAGGCGACATATTTGCACTTTGGCCGACGGTGAGGCCTCATTCGAACTGTGGATGGCGCTCTGATTCGTACCAAACTCTCGGGCGCTGCTTGTATTTCAGATATTGGTGAGAGTGTTTGGAGGATCGCTGGTTGCTGTGGAACGCAGGGTATTCATAGTGAAGATGTCTGGGTTGTGATTGTCGTGCGTTAGGCCATAGATTAAGTAGACTCTTTCCATTTTGTCCTTAGTGTCTCTACTAGTATGCGACAAAAAAAAACTCGCAAATCACGCCCTTTTTTTATTGAACGTGGTAGTCCAGATGCCTTGGACACCCGAAGAACCAAAGATTAAGGAAAGATGGCCATGAAAAAGTGCCTGGAATAAATTTCCAAAACAGTTTTCCCACTTTAAGTGTTAAATACACCTATTTATGAAATGAAACTCCTACCCATAGTGTTTCGCGGTGGAGCAGCAATGACAAAACCTATAAGGATTTTCCTATTCATTGCTCGTGATTACAGTCGTTACCAATGACTACAAGCCTTACCTAAAGTGCAATGCCTGGTTCAGGAAGAACTGCTGCAGTCATTCCTGCTGCAATGGGAGGGTGGGGGTGCTTTCAAAATTATTGGAATTGTTTCACTATGCAGCATAGCAGCTCGCAGAAGATTTTTTATTATGTTTTAGCTATTATTTAGACATACAACGAAACATACAAGAGCTGGAACTAGGCTAAGTACGTGCTACTCATCACTGTGTTAAAAAAGTAGGATTCTCCTTATGGAACATTATTGGGCAACTATTAAGTGTGTTCAACTAGTCTTTCTACTGATAATTCAGAAATACAGCATAAGAACAATTGACATCATCAAAGTTTATATCCTCACATTACATATTTCACGCAATTCTATCAACCAAAAACGTCCTTTTAAGAGACCTAATGTCCCGCCGCGGTGGTCTAGTGGCTAAGGTACTCGGCTGCTGACCCGCAGGGCGCGGGTTCGAATCCCGGCTGCGGCGGCTGCATTGCCGATGGTGGCGGAAATGTTGTAGGCCCGTGTGCTCAGATTTGGGTGCACGTTAAAGAACCCCAGGTGGTCGAAATTTCCGGAGCCCTCCACTACGGCGTCTCTCATATACATATGGTGGTTTTGGGACGTTAAACCCAACATATCAATCAATCAATCAATCAATCAAGAGGCCTAAAGGCGTTAAGTAAGTGCATATGAAATAGATTTTCTATTGTGAGATAATTTAGAGTGCACGAGCTGATGACAGTGCGATTGTCGCTATATAGTTAAAGCATGAATACAATATGGACAAGGAAGTCCTCGTATATGTCTGCATGGTCATTGTATTACAGCTGCAAAAAATTGCAGGCCATAATTGCGGATTTTCACAGGTGAACAGCTAAAAAAATTTTTTTTTGCATGAATTACTTGATCATGCCTTCCTTGAATATAAAGTGGTTGGGAACTGCATAGGCAGGTAATGATAATTAGAATTTCTTGGTGTTTACGAGCAGTGGAAGTAAATCGTTATGAAATAAGCTGTATAGGTTGAATGCACAATTGTAATGTTTGTTACCATGCACCCTAATTTAGGTACATGGGTGTTATGCCATTCCATCCAATCGAAGTTCAGCTGCCGCGGCAACCAGCCAAGCCCAGATTCAAATAGAATTCTACAGATTTTCGACAGTCGTGACTACTACATTCTGAGATTAGAGTGTAGGCAATGAAATTTCACTTATTATGCCCCCGGCTCTAGAAAAGATTGGCAATATTTGCGTGGCTGTGGATGAAAAGCTCTAGGGGCAGAGCAAGTGAACTCATGCACCGCGAAAAGTTTGTTGATTACTGCAGGGGTGTGGTGCATCATATAGTAGCCCTGAGAAGTTGGAGTGGCGCTGGTTGGCGGGATGCCTGGATGACGTCCCAGCAAGGATGCTTCGTTGTCTGCTGTGACGCGCCAACATAACATGCGCTCGCATCGTACGATGGTGCGCTATTTGCGATCACCTTGACTCGACTCAAGTTTCAGACGAAGGACTGAAACAGCAACAATTATGCTCCTACTAAAAGGATAAAAGACTTTTGTATAGTGAAATCACCAATGGTTATCGTGCTGCCCCGCACACTTTGATCAGATTTGTGTTGTTGCGCTGCTTAATTAGAGAATTGGTTTGATTTTCGGCCGCAGCAGCCACTTTCTGACGTGATTGAAGCACAATAACGTGTTTTTGCTTCAATACAAAATTATTCCACAGCGTGCCTCATTCGTGGTTTTTACACAGAATGTGCCAGCATAAATACATTATTAGGTTGATTTCTGCAGGGGTGGTGGTTTGCAGAGATACAATATTTTCACTTCCAAAACTTCGTATCAGACAAGTGCGCATATCTTGCCACAGATTTTTTTTCTTCAGTACAAGTTCTACAAACAGTTGCAAAAAACCCATGTACAATCGAGGCTCGCGAGATATCTCCAAAACGCTTAGCTAAGAATATTATCGCAGCTGTTTTGTCTGTTTTTTATATGTGCTCGCTCACTCGTCATGTAGTTTCAGGCTTTCCTCGTAGTGGTTTTGAGGCTCACCCCGAAGGAAAAATACTTACATCAAAGCGCTGCTCCTTTCCGAGGTTGCTGTACAATATTTTCGTTTTCTGCAGATTAATTTTAAGACCCACCTTTCTGCTCTCCTTGTCTAACTCCGTAATCAAGAGTTGCAATTCGTCCTCTGAGTTACTCAGCAATGCAATGTCATCGGTGAAGCGCAGGTTACTAAGGTATTCTCCATTAACTCTTATCCCTAACTGTTCCCATTCTAGGCTTCTGAAAACCTCCTGTAAGCACGCGGTAAATGGCATTGGGAAGATTGGGTCCCCCTGCCTTACACCCTTCTTGATTGGTATTCTGTTGCTTTTTTTATGAAGCACTACGGTAGCAGTTGATTCCCTGTAGATTTCTTCCAGGATGTTTATATATGCTTCGTCGATGCCATGATTCCACAGTGTCTGCATGACAGCTGATATATCTACTTCGTTTCAAACGCTTTCTCGTAATCTATGAAGGCTATGTATAGTGGTTGGTTATATTCTGAGCATTTCTCTATTACCTGATTGATAGTATGAATGCGGTCGATTGTTGAGTAGCCTGTTCGAAATCCTGCTTGTCCCTTTGGTTGATTGAATTCTAATGTTTTCTTAACTCTGTTAGCAATTACTTTTGTAAATAGCTTGTACACTACGGAGAGCAAGCTGATCGGCCTGTAACTCTTCAAGTCCTTGTCATCTCCTTTCTTATGTATTAAAATGATGTTAGCATTCTTCCAAGACTCCGATACTTTTACCGTCAGCAGACACCTCGTAAACAGGCTGGCTAGTTTTTCTAACACAATCTGTCCTCCATCTTTCAGCAGATCTGATGTCACCTGATCCTCACCAGCAGCTCTTCATCTTTGCATGCTCTTCAAGGCTTTTCTGACTTCTTCTAAATTTAGTGGCGGGGTGTCTTAAATGTTACTGCTAGTTTTTATAGTATTGAGGTCGTAGTTTTCCCGGCTACTGTACAGATGTCTGTAAAACTCGTCCGCTATTTTAACTCTCTTATTCATAGTGGTAGTTAATTCGCCTTCTTTGTTCCTTAGTGCATATATTCAATTTTTCTCTATCCCAAGTTTCTTCTTCACTGCTTTGACGCTTCCTCCGTTTTTTCAGACCGTATTCAATTCTCTCCATGTTATAACTACATACATCGGATACCTTACGCTTATTAAAAAACTTCGAAAGCTCTGCCAGTTCTATTTTGTCTGTTGTACTTGAGACTTTCATGCTTTGACATTTCTTACTGAGATTTTTCGTTTCCTGGGAAAGATTACCAGTGTTCTGTGTATTTACACTGCCTCCTACTTTCACTGCACACTCCGTAATGATACTTGTGTAAAGGGGGTTTATTGAAGGACTTAGCAAGCGGGTGGTAGCTCTAAAGGAACGTAGGCGGACCCAGATGACGGTGCTTGATCGCGAATCTCGTGCCTTTTCATTGTGTTGATAATAGCTGACCTGATGGTATCAACGCCTTTTTTATTCACTACAATTACCCCCGGCGAAAAAGTTGAAGCCATCCTGGCAATCCAACACGTGGGGACAAGCGGGTCAAAGTAGGGATTCAGACGGTTTACGTGAACAATATCACGTCCATGCCGACGACGGTCGCTCGGTGGCGTGAGGGGTTCAATGGCGTAGTTCACGGGCGAAGCACGCTCGACCACGCGGTAGGGACCATGATAATTAGAGAGTAGCTTGGGTGATACACCAGAGCGCAAGGCGGTACATGAAGCCATACAAGTGCTCCAGGAGCAAACGTTGGTGCAGAACGATGGTCGTCGTCACGGGTCTCCTTCTGGCGCTGTTGGTCAGATGTAGTAAGCCGCTTGACTAGCTTGCGACACTCTTCTGTGTAACGAGCGGCTTCCGAGACAGGCTTGCATTCGGAGGGATCTGGCGGGTATAGTAGTAAAGTGTCGATGGTGTGGCGATGGTTGGCGACTGTACAGGAGAAAAAATGGGGAAAACCCGGTAGTGACTTGCGTAGCGGTGTTATACGCGTATGTCACAAATGGGAGAACGAGGTCTCAGTTTGTTTGATCTGAAGCGACATGCGTAGCGAGCATGTCCCCCGCGCGCAACTTCTGCACGGCAGGGCGACCGAAAACCGAGGATAATGCCTGCTTGAAAGTGGCCCAGTTTTCGAACTCGGATTCGTGGTTTGTGTACCACAGTTTTGCCACAATAGCCAAGCAAAAGTTGACGGTGCTCAACTTAGCAGCGTCATCCCACTTGTTTGGTCCACTGACTTTTTCGTAGGATGACAGCCAGTCCTCGACGTCCTGGTCTTCGGCGCCCGAAAAGATCGGGGGGTCTCGCTGGTGAACCGGGCCGGGGCAAGTAGCGGCCGCGAGAGGTGCTGTCTGTTGGGCAGCGTCAACTTGAATGGTCGACGGCAGGGTGCGGGATCGGAGTTCCAGGGTGTAGGTGATGTAGTTACCAAGCACAATCCACCAAATGTAAAGGGGGTTTATTAAAGGACTGATCAAGCGGGTGGTAGCTCTAAAGGAACGCAGGCGGACCAAGATGACGGTGCTTGATCGCCGATCTCGTGCCTTTTTCTTGTGTTAATGATAGCTGTCCTGATGGTATCAACGTCTTTCTTATTCACTAAACTTGTAAGATTATCATTCATTGTATCTACGCTAAGGCTGTTTTTCTCGATAAGAGCCGAGTACCTGTTCTGAAGCGAGACTCTGAATTCCTGTAATTTCCCTCTCAGTGCTAGCTCATTGATTGGTTTCTTGCGTATCAGTTTTTGTCGTTCCTTCTTCAAGTCTATGTGAATTCGAGACCGTACTATGCTATGGACACTGCATCGTACCTTGCCAACCACTTTCACATCCTGCACGATGTCTGTGTGTGCACTCATTATAAAGTCTACTCCGTTTTTTTTTCGCCATTAGGGCTCCTTCATGTCCACTTACGGTTTCCTCGTTTTCGGTAGAAGGTATCCAAAATCCGTAAATTATTGCGTGTTGCAAATTCCACTGGTAGCTTTCCTCTTGCGTTTCTAGTACCGATGCCATGATCTCCTACTGCCTGGTGCCCAGCCTGTTTTTGCATTAAAGGTCCTACCTTTGCATTAAAATCTACCGTCAGAATGGTATTTTGTGTTTTAACTTATCCGTTGCCAATTGCACGTCTTCACAGAAGCTTTCAACTGAAGCGTCTTCATGACTGGATGTAGGCGCGTAAGCCTGTATCAACTTCACCTTGTATCGCTTATTGAGCTTATTTACGACCCCTACCACCCTTTAAATAATGCTATAGTATTCCTCTAAGTTGCCAGCTATATTTCTGTGAATTAGGAACACCACTCCCAGTTCTTTTCTGTCAGTCAAGCCCCGATAGCAAAGAACGTGCCCATTCTGTAGCCTTGTATAGGCCTTATCTGTCTTTCTAACTTCACTAAGCCCTATTATATCCCATTTAATACCCTCTATCTCCCCAAATAGTACAGCTAGACGTGCCTCACTAGATAAGGTTCTAGCGTTAAACATTGGCAAGTTCAGGTTCGAATGGCGGACTGCCCGGACTCAGAGATTCTTAGCACCCTCTGCTGCGTCGCAGATCTGACCACCGCCGTGGTCAGTTGCTTCGCAGCTGCTGGGGACTGAGGGCCGTGAGGTAATTGACGTTTGCTTGTGGGAGGTAGTGGCTAGATACTGCACCAGGGTGGCCAATCTTTCTCTGCTGAGAACCCACCCCGTTAGCTCGGGTCTGTGCTGTCGCTGCACACCAAACGCCTGCTTAAGCAGACGCCCCTGCAGTTCTGAATATACGGCCAGACAATTCCTGGTGAAGAGCTGTTCAGAATAAATATTCGCGGAATGCAAGTACACTAAAATTTCGTTATTCTTGAACGTTTCACGTATGACGTTAATTTAGTTCAACATTCAGGATATGTTAAAAGATGTTTAATGGTAGAATTATCTAACGTCTTTTTAGCAAAATTCAAAACTTTTTGAAGTCGCCCGAATAATCTGCATAAAAACTGCGCCGCATTTAGTGATATATAATATAATTTTGTAATTTAATTTTATTTGTAATTCTTCAGGACACGTGTTCGAACTCCGGAGTGTACGCTAAGGTCTAATGTAGTTAGAGTCATTAGCTTAGAGCAATTAAGCACCGATTTCCTGGCAAAAGCTGCGACAATGAATGCCTTGCTATAATTTACCACTATTATCTCACTGAATCTTCTGTTCAGACGGTGGTTTGCCCATTAGATTATCGGAAGTTTCTGCAGCTCACTTAACTTTGGCTAGTAGTGTAGACAGCTGCCTTCTGCCTTGGTAGATTTGCATCGCAGCAATGCGTACTTATCACCACCGTGTCACGTAAGAGTGGACACACTGCGCGCGCAGAAAAGAGCGATGCATGACTTTGGAGCAAGCGAGTCCGTGCCATGACGTCACATCACCCCGACTTCCTGAACACCAGTGTCCGTTTTCGGGGCTACTACCTGAACACCTTAGGTGTATCGCATACCTCATGGGAAGTTATTCAGCAGTATTTCCACACTGTACACTGGGTATTGTTTGTAAATATAATATTAGATTATAAGGCTTGCTTGGGAAGAACACCTTGTTCGACCTTTTCCGGCACTGTACAGAGCACAGCTGTGCGTCTTTGATGTCACACGCTGGCTTGTTTTCAAGGTTAAAACACAAGATTGCACGTAAAATTTAAAAAGTTCTTTTTCATTTGCAGACCTTTTCTAACATAGGTAGCAAAGCCATCCTACAGGTTTCATGCCACAGACTTAGATTACGTGAGCACTAAGCACTGTATGTAACCTCGTTTCTTCATGTTTAGACCACGTGACCCTGCAAAAACACAGGCATGTGTCTGTGTTTTAAAATAAATCTTATCTCATAGTTCGTGCTGCAAACATGTGGTCTTTGCTTTGTCTCTTTTTTAAGCACTGAATTCTACGGTGATTCTGAACCAACCAACCCACCAAACCACTTTTCTAAATATTTCTTTCTTACTTCGTCATGTGCTTGCACCGCTTTCAAACTCTTTGGCTCTGCTGGCAAAGCAGCCAAGCATACATTATTGTTCTGCGTTTAAGTGGGTACATTGCCCTGATGGGTGAATGCAATGTGTTTCTTTATGCGATTGGTTCGTGAAAATTTGCACTTGCTTTGCTGAATTTGTAAAGCAATGATATTTAATGCCAGAGTCCATAACGACTTCAGTGAAATATTTCTATCACGGCACTGGCGTAGAAAAAATACATGCACCAGAAGACAAAACTTTCTTGAACGGGAGCAAACACACAACCTCTCGGTCTGCGATAACAGACGCCGCGCACACAATGCGCCATCATCACACATTTTGTAGGCACTACAAACACTCCTTTCATATCTACCAATATTCTCTCACAGTGCTATCGGTAAAGTGAAGTTATGCGTTATGGCTACGACATCGAGTCAAGTTTATTTACAACACATCAAGTCGAAGGTCCTCAGGCGAGAAGATGTCGGAGATATCTTCAGAGAGCAAAATGACACATACAAGCGCATGAAGTATTTAGGCATATCACGTAAGGGAAAATAAGTGCTTGCTTCATTTTCTATTACTGAACCAAATAAACACATCAATTTTACATCCGAAGATAAATCTTCGAATGCATACACGCAATTAAAACAATTTTTATACACTGGAAAATAGTATGGACTGTCTCCCCGAAGGGAACCATAGTGGGAGGCAAAGCAGCAGTGGCGTGCTCGCCGTTGACCCGGCTGAAATGAACGTCGACGACGTTGCTGGAAGAACAGTTTTTAAGCGAAACTCAGTGTAGCCTTTACTCGGGTAAATGTTTCTTTGCAACGCAAGGACACGGAAGGCGGGTTGGGTTTCGTTTAGGTTTCATGGCAGAGAAACGAGTCGAAAGAGTTTTTCCACTTGATGTGCTCTGGAACGTTGTGAGTGGTGGAGAGGGGGAAGTTAGACGACAGGGGGCGAGTGGCAACAAACTAAAGAGTAAGGGACGTCAACGCGCGCGCATAGCGAGGGAAGGCGTGATATATTTGGCGCATCCCCAAGATGCGCGGCTAGGGGAGCGCGGTGCGGATGGAGGGACAGCATTACGCAAATTAGTCATAGACCTGCTTCGCATCTAGTAAATATAAAAACACGATCATAAAAGACAGTTAGCACCGTCTGAACAGTTCTTGTAAGTTGAGTAAGAAATTTTGCACATGTTTTTCGAATTTACGTTCAGTCAGTTCAAAGTTGAGACTGGTTGAAAATTCGTTCAATATGTTAGGTTCCTGGTATTTTAGAAGGTGTTCACCATAACGTGTCCAAGAAAAGGAACTGGTCTGGGTTGATTTCGGAAAATGTATCAGCAGAAGCTGGCAAGCGAATGTCGATGAAGATTGTTTTTCTGGGTAGAAAGTATTTGTTTTTTGTGTAAAAGTCAGTTAGTTGCTCTAGATTCATCGTGGTTTATAAAGAACTGATAAAAACGTAGTGCAATAGAAAGCCAATGAAAATTTTCAAATTATCTAAAAATGTATTTCTATAACACCTCAAGTATTTTGAGGTTATGAGCAGACGTTTCTGTCCATAATAACGCGCAGTATGGTAGCCGACAGTAGAAATAGGAGAATTTATGTGTAATACATGATTCATTATTAGGCCTAAATATAACATGTTTTGTTTTGCTTGCGTATAGGTCAAGCTTGTTTTCTCATTGAGCCACACTTCCAGATGTCTTCAATAATTAGTTATAATAACTTGAGGATGAAACTAGCCATTGTTTCAGCACAGACAAATGCATTCTTGTCATCTGCGTACATGACTAGTTTTTCTGCGTAAGGGACATACATATATCTTTTATAAAGTACTATAACAGGGGTACTAATCAGAACCTTGAAGAACACTTAGCTCAATTATGCATTCTGCTGATGCTAAGTCATCAGGTTTAACAACTTGTTTCCTCTCAGATAAGTAATCCATATTAAGTTTTTGAACAGCGCCACGATTTCATAGTGATATTATATTTCTTTCAGAATACCGTGTTCTATGCCATCGGAAGCTTTTTTGAGGTCAACAAACAGACCAAAAGTCTTTTTTTTTCAAAACTGTTTAGTTTTGTGGCCTTCACGTTTTGAAAACCAAACTGAGCAGAGCTTATTATTTCATACTTTCAAAGAAAGTTCCTTAGTCTACAATATACGCCCCTATCAAAGACCTTCGACAGCACTCACAAAACAGTATTGGCCTATAATTAAAAATTTCTTGCAAAGCACTGTCATTTTGTACAAGATATACACGCGCATGCAAATAATGATCTGAGCCAAGGGTTCCTATTTAAGGTCCGCAACGTGTTTCAAGGACCCAGCGCTTAATTTATCAGTGCATGTTGCGACATTGTTACGTAGTTTAATTCTCTGGCTGTGCACCTCTAAAGTTGTCACTGGACATATACTGATTGTGTTAGGACATGTGGTTCTGTGGGTAATCTTTTCTTGTGTATGATGTCCTGAAGGGACCACAAGATAACCGGAATGGTCGAAATGTTCGTTCAAAGCCGTTATAGCTGCCGCATCACTCAAGTATTAGGAGAAGGCTCTTTCATATTGTCACGACGTCAAAACAGAAGTCTTGCCGTGGAGACTGAGACACCAGAAGCAGGTCGATCTTTTTAATTAGAACGCGCAAGCGAGTTCTTCTTCTTCGTCCAATTCGTAGTCCTTCGTGGCACATGCACAACTGTCATCGTCTTTCTTGGGCAAGCACGTGACATTTGCCTCCCTCCGAAAGAAGCATCGTCCCGATGCGCAACTTAGGTGCTCTACCAGGCGTATGAAGTGGTCGTACGAAAACGGTAACCGGGAGCTAATTAACTAGATAAGTACGGTTTCATACGCACGACGTGCACGACTTCGGGCAAATGCTTTTGGCGCTTAGAACTACAATTAGTGTCGGGAATGACTTCGTAGTTCACGTCGTTCAGGCGTCGCGTGACGCTGTATGGACCAAAGTACCGTCTTAACAGTTTCTCAGACAGTCCACGTTGACGTATCGGAATCCAGACCCACAATTTGTCGCCTGGTGAGTAGCTAACAAACTTGTGTCGGGTGTCGTAACGTTGTGCATCTTGATGCTGCTGATGACAGATGCGCAGGCGCGCGAGCTGTCTGGCTTCTTCGGCACGCTGAGTGAATTCTTCGGTGTCTACATGGATGTCGTCACACTCATGCGGCAACATGGCGTCCAATGTTGTCGTGACTTCGCGACCATAAATCAGACTGAACGGTGTCATTCCAGTGGTTTCTTGTCGAGCGGTGTTATAAGCAAAGGTCACGTACGGCAATATCTGATCCCAATTTTTATGTTCCGTGTCAACGTACATACTGACCATGTCTGTGAGGGTCTTATTGAGGCGCTCCGTCAGTCCATTTGTCTGCGGATGGTATGCAGTTGTTCTCCGGTGAGCTGTACCGCTGAGTCTGAGAACCGACTCCAAAAGCTCTGCGGTGAAGGCAGGTCCTCTGTCTGTGATCACTGTTGTCGGAGCGCCATGCCGAAGGACGATGTTTTCGAAGAAAAACTGAGCGGCTTCTGCTGCTGTGCCACGCTGCATAGCTTTAGTCTCCGCATAACGGGACAGGTAATCAGTGACCACAATAATCCATCTGTTCCCTGTTGTGGAAGTTGGAAAGGGACCCAGGAAATCTATTCCAATCTGACTGAACGGCTTTTCTGGTGCTTCGAATGGATGTAAAAGACCGGCTGGCTTGCTGGGAGGCGCTTTGCGTCTTTGGCAGTCGGTGCACGTTCGCACGTGATGGTTAACAGCAGCAGGTAACTTTGGCCAGTAGTACTTGCATCGTAGTCGGCACAATGTTCGGGTGTAGCCTAGATGACCAGAAGTTGCTTTATCGTGGCACGCTTCCATAATTTCTTTTCGAAGAGAGGCAGGCACGACGAGCAAGTGTGGGTTACCGGTTGGTGAGAAGTTTTGCTTATAGAGAACATCGTTTCGCAAGCAAAAAGATGGCAGTCCTCTAGCAAATAACCGTGGCACGTCTTTACGTCGTCCTTCTAAATATTCAATGAGTGGTAACAGCTCAGGGTCACTGTGCTGCTCTCGTGCAATAGTGGCCGTGTTGACAACTCTCAAGAATGCCGCGTCGATGTTTTTGTCTTCAGGAGCGACAGTTTCCACTGGCGACCGTGAGAGACAGTCGGCGTCGGTGTGCCTCTTCCCAGATTTGTAGACGATGGTCATGTCAAACTCTTGAAGTCTTAGGCTCCAGCGCGCCAAACGACCAGATGGATCTTTAAGGTTGGTGAGCCAGCACAAAGAGTGCTGGCTCACCAACCTAAGGTCGCTAACAACCTTGAAGGAGCGGCCGTACAAATACGGACGAAATTTGATGACTGCCCACACCACAGCGAGACACTCCTTCTCGGTGGTCGAGTAGTTCTCCTCCGTGCGAGAGAGAGTTCTGCTGGCGTAGGCTATTACTCTTTCACAGCCGTCTTGCCACTGCACCAGAACGGCACCTAGACTTACATTGCTGGCGTCAGTGTGAAGTACTGTCGGGGCATCCTGGTCGAAGTGCGCAAGGACTGGAGGTGTTTGCAAGCGTTGTCGCAGTTCATTGAATGCCATTTGCTCCTGTTCACCCCAAAAGAAGGGGACGTCCTCACGTGTGAGTCGTGTCAATGGCGCCGCAATAGACGAAAAGTTCTCGATAAATCGTCGGTAATGGGCACACAACCCTAAGAAGCGTCTCACAGGCTTTTTGTCACGGGGTGCAGGAAATTGCGCTATGGCGTCTATTTTGGCCGGGTCAGGTCGAACACCCTCGTGACTAACGACGTGGCCTAGGAAGCTGAGTTCGTTGAAACCAAAATGACATTTTTCTGGTTTTAAAGTCAGCCCGGCCGAGCGTATGGCTTGGAGTACGGTGGATAGACGGCTGAGATGTTCCTCGAATGATGCTGAGAATACAACAACATCGTCTAGATAGACCAAGCATGTTTGCCACTTTAGGCCCGATAGTACGGTGTCCATTAGACGCTGAAAAGTGGCTGGCGCCGAGCACAACCCAAAAGGAAGCACCTTAAATTCGTAAAGGCCATCAGGCGTCACAAAGGCTGTTTTTTCACGATCTCTCTCGTCGACTTCTATCTGCCAGTAGCCGCTTCGGAGGTCCATTGAAGAGAAATAGCGCGCATGACGCAACCGATCGAGTGAATCGTCTATGCGAGGCAGTGGATAGACGTCTTTCTCCGTGCCTTGGTTCAAAATGCGATAATCAATACAGAAACGCAAGCTGCCGTCTTTTTTCTTGACCAAAACCACGGGGGACGCCCAAGGACTTTTCGAAGGTTGTATGACGTGATCCACGAGCATCTTCTGTACTTGCTTCTGAATCTCCTCGCGTTCTTTTGGAGCCACACGGTAGGGGTTCTGCCGAATCGGTCGCGTGTTGTCTTCGGTAATGATGCGGTGCTTGGTCAATGGTGTCCGCTGGACCTTTGACGTACGCGAAAAGCAATCTTCGAATTGGTGTATAAGTCCAAGCAGACGCTTCCTATCAGAGGGCGATAGCGTGGAGCAGATGTCCACCGACAAAGTTTTCGAGGCAGGGACTGTCGCGTCATCTGGTTGCAAAGCACAGCAATCCCCGGCTTGGTCTATATCGTCGAAGTAGGCAATTGCGGTACCCTTCTGTATTTGACGGCGCTCGTTGCTGAAGTTTGTAAGGAGCACTTCTGCCTGTCCACCAGTAAGCGTTAGGATGCCTCTCGCGATGGAAATGCCTTGCGTGAGCAAAAGAGCGACTATGTGCTCCACTATCACATCCTTATAGGAAGGCCGCCCACTGGACACAGACACAAGGCAGCAGGATCTCAGTGGGAGTGTCACATCGTCGGCTATTCGCAAACTGCCGCGTAGTTTGTCGCTGCTGTCGTCGACATACGGATGTGCGCAAAACGTCACCATGCGTTGAGGGATGTTGATAACAGCGCCATGATCTCGAAGAAAATCCATGCCCAAAATTAGCTCTTTACAGCAATCTGGCAACAGGACGAAAGTGGCCACGAAGCTAGAATTCCGAATGCGAAGTCGAGCGGTGCAATTACCCGAGGGAGTCATCACCTGACCACCAGCACTTCTTATGTGTGGCCCTGTCCACGGTGTCTTGACCTTTCTAAGGCGGTCGGCGAGTTCTTGTCACATGATTGAAAAGTCGGCGCCAGTGTCGACCAGTGCTGTAACGTAATGTCCGTCAATGAAAACGCCAAGATCAGCACGTACAATTTCACCGGCATTAGTATTCGTCGTCGTATTCGTCGTGGTTGTCGTCATATCCTCTTGCGATGATAGGGGGAACTTTTCGGTGTCTCGACGATTGGCAACCTTGCCCCCGGAGGTCGCAGCAGTTAGTTTCCCCGGCGCGGGCTAGGCGAACAGCCTCTGGTGACGTCCGCGTAGCTCTGAGGGAAGTCACGGTGACGCGCAGGAGATGGAGATCGCCAGCGACGCGGTGTAGTTGCTTGGCCAGTCGACAGTTGATCGGCATTGTGGTCACGACGGTCTTCAGAGCTGAAAGAAGCGGGACGAGAAAAGTTCCCGAAGCCGGAATTGCTATGACGGCAATAGCGAGCAATGTGGCCTGGTTCTCCGTAGCTGAAGCAAATACGTCGACGGTCGGCCATGCGCCACAAGTCAGTTCGGCGAACTGGTGGTCGTCTCATGGAATCCCGTTGCCACCAAGGTACGGCCGCGGGTCGTGGCTGGAAGGGTGTCGCCACAAATGACGGTGGAGGACGACGGACCACATCAGCGTAGCTCGCTGGATGTGGCTCAGGACTTGGCACCGGTGGTGTAACGGCTTGCCTCAACTCCTGGCGGACGATTTCGGCGACAGATGCGACGGCCGGTTGGGTAGGAGGGACGCAGAGGGCCCGAAGTTCCTCACGCAGTATTTCCCTAATCATTTGTCGTAGGGAACTTTCACACACGGCAGTGTTCTGAGCTGCAGCACTTACTGCCGTGTGGTTCGGCAGGCGGTAAAAGTGTCGGTATCGTTGTCGCAGTGCGCGCTCGATGACAGTCGCCTCTCTTATAAATTCATCTACTGTTGTAGGTGGATTTCGTACGAGGCCCGAAAACACTGGTTCTTTGACACCCTGCATTAGGTGACGCACCTTCTTTGCCTCGGGCATGTCAGGGTCAGCTCGTCGAAACAGACGGATCATACCCTCTGCGTACATGGCGGCTGTTTCGTTGGGTGTTTGTGCGCGAGCCTCAATCAGTTGCTGTGCGCGATCCCATCGGTCCGTGTTCAAAAATGTGGCGAGGAGCTGTCGACGGAAATCTTCCCAAGATTGGAAAGTAGCCTCGTGGTTCTCGTATCCACGTGCGAGCGCTATCTTCCAGGGCGAAATATGCACGGCCAAGTTTGTGCTGTTCGTTCCAGTGGTTAGATGCAGCGACCCGTTCGAACTGTTCGAGCCAGTCCTCGACATCCTCGTACTCTTCCCCATGTAAAACTTCAGGAACAAGAGGATGTTCAAGAGTCACCTGGGAGGGAAGAGTGGTCTGCGATGGAAGGGTAGCCATGGATGTGGTAGGAGCTGCCATGCTGGTTAGAGGCGGAACAGATACGGACTCCGGACTTAGGCCTAGTAGGCGCCGACTGAATCGGTGCACCGGAGTCGTGACGAGGGGCCGGGTCTCTGGACTAGGTGAACGGGTCCGAGCAAGACTGTCCTGCATCCGGTTGTAGGCTCCAGCACCTCCACCAGTGTCACGACGTCAAAACAGAGGTCTTGCTGTGGAGACTGAGACACCAGAAGCAGGTCGATCTTTTTAATTAGAACGCGCAAGCGAGTTCTTCTTCTTCGTCCAATTCGTAGTCCTTCGTGGCACATGCACAACTGTCATCGTCTTTCTTGGGCAAGCACGTGACAATATTAGCATGCATTTTATTTTTGGTAAATTGAGTCAAATGATTACATTCACTCCACAGTTTAGGAGGATTATTCTAAATTTTGGCAAACAGGCATAAATCTTCTTAGGTTAACCTGTGTCGGCAGTTATCCTAATTTGATACGTAATTAATCTTTTCAGAACTTCTAGGTGACATGTTTAAACAAACTTATGACACAATTTGTTTTTGTTTTGATTATTTTGAGAAAGTTCATAATGATCAATGGTCTGAGTGTTTTCTTTTTTTATTTGTGTGTTAAATATTAGGAATCCTAGGTTTTATGCTTTGCTATTTTTACAGCATTCATAGACGTTGAGTTTAAGACACGGACGCAACGAACTATTATCTATGAGAGTGAAGTGGCAGAGCCAATTTAGTATAACACTCATGCGTTTCAGGATAACCAAACCGAAAAAACGAAAACAAAAGCTCCAGAAGAAAAAATAAGCACTGGTAAAGAAAGCACGACCAAAAACTCGTTCTTGTTTGCTAAGATAAACACAACAGAATTGCAATAATTATACGCATTGAAAAGCAAGCGAATAATTCTTTATGTAAGCATTTACTGTGATAGATATTCTGACGGATACGCTGCAGCTGCAGATCAACGAGGAACCTAGAACAACACTGTTTTAGTACTTTAACTCAAAATTTTATCCTTTTTAGAAGATGACACACACTTAGGTGCATGCTGAACACTGGCCGAACAATACCTCTATTAAGAGTGCTCAATATACAGAACACGTGTCATACACACATTGAGAATCTGGAGTGAAACTGTTTAAAGACGATGCGCAAAGATTCTAGGGTATGAAAAGAAACCAAAAGTATGGTTTACGAAATTCGCGGTTTTTGTAGAACAATCAGATAGATCAGCGCAATGCAGTTATTCAAAAGAACAGGAAAAGTAATTTCATCACGGCTGTCCACCCTGGAAGTCCCGAAGATTTCCAGAAACAAGTGCGAGAGCGACAGCTCGAGGGCTAAGTTTCTGAAACTTCGAAAACAAGAATGCCCATGCACAATTTTTTTATGTATTTTCATTTTTTTGGTTTTCTACGCCTGTCGAGTCCCATCTCGTCGTCGACGTGCATTGCGACGTAGCAAAACTGAAAATAACGCGTAATATGTCAAGAATTGAATACAAGATGGCGGAGTTAAACAAACAACATGAGATTTGAAAAATTGAGTGGAGTAGTCGGGGTGGCCCAGACACAACGATGTGGGCAATACGTATCGCAGATTGTTGACACCAGATGTCGCACTTCCGCAAAGCCCTGACGAGTCTCAGAGGCAGAAGCCATATAAATATTACATTTCAACCAGTGAAAGTAAAGCGGAATTTTCTCATTTTTCACACCGCCGTCAAACTCGAAGAGTCAGGGGGCAGTCCTCATTCCTATGTTGTTTATCTGCAATAAAAAAAACTTTCCCTCTGCATGCAAGGCACCGACTTTCAAATGACATTTTCAAAACGGAATCACGCAATTACACTGCATCATTTGTTTTTCCACAATTCACGTGTCATCGAGGAATTGTGAAGCCCCAATAACAATCACAAGTTGCATTCAGGCTAAAAAGATCTCTAGAAAGCAGAATCATTACTTCACGATCTTATTACGCAAACTCAATCATTTCATTTCAAAATGTTGAAATTCTCATATTAGTTGCAGTGGTGTTCAGAGTAATGCAATCGCTGCATGTAATTCTGAACAATCAGGTATATTTAGCAAGTTTTTTTTTTCACGTGCAAGGTGTTTACACGTCACGATGCTTACTTCAAAAGGAATAGAGTCTGTAGAAGTATTTCTTTGTGAATCCTGATTTGCGACATACACGATGTTAATGTCAATGCAACATTTTCTCTTGGATAAAAATTCTTTCACGCTACAGTAATTTTTCTCGCATGTACATTACGTCTAGGGGAAATGTTTTCGTTCATCACCAGTGATACCTGCGAGACAAATCAACAACTGATGAGCACAAAATTAAATGATTACCTTGAAGTTACTTTTTACGTGAAGATTTCAAATTACTTTATTAAGCCATACCACGTCAATATTCATACACGATAACAATCTCACGTCAAATATATATATATATATATATATATATATATATATAGAAATAATTTGGAGTCTTCTGGTGCACAGCAGGACACAATGCTTTCTGTGCAAACATTTAACTGTGAATAACTTATTAGAACCGTATTGTTCTCTGTTCAAATTTCTTTCTCGCAGTATATCAAGAAAACATTTATAGTAATTCGTAGTTCTTGACAATACCTCGAGTGGCGTACCAGCTCTTGCGCGAAGGGGGGGGGGGGTGGTTACAATGCCAACAGTATATATATATATTGACACGAGCATGTAGTGGGTTTCTGGCCGATGCGTGGCTAGTGTCATCATTACTTGTGCGTGTCGAAAAATTTGGTCAGCAAAAAAGACGACGACGAACTCACGCAGCTTGATTAAAACTGTTCTGCAGTTTGCTACACTGCTACTTGCACTGATTTTATTACCGTGGCAAACTGATGGAGGTGCCGGGTACAATCCCAATTCGCTAGTTTTAAGTCAAGCCGTTTCAAGCTTCTTCCACCATTTCAACAAATCCGGAGCAAAACCTGGTACTTCGCCTCAGCCGACGCTTGCTAGGACTAAATCCTGAATTTGGTCCATTGAGCTCGGCAAGAATGACCACCGCAACGGCAAGTCAGACGCAAGAGAGCAACGTAGACCAACTCGCATCCACCCCAAGCGTCGTCTACACAGCACACACCCCGAAGCCATTTCATGGCGATGTATTCGAAGACGTAGATGAGTGGCAAGACCACTTCGATCGGGTCGCAGCCGCCAACGAATGGAATGACACCAAAAAGCTTCACTACGTCTATTTCACACTTGCAGACTATACTCGCATCTGGTATGAGAACCATGGGCCGTCTATCACATTTGGCAAGAATTTCAGCGACAGCTATTCCAGGAATTCAGAAACCCCGAAAGGAAAGAAAAGGCCGAGCAGGCTCTGCAGAGCCGGGTTCAGAAGCCAAATGAGAACGTGGTATGTTTGTCGAAGACATGTCACGCTTGTTCATGGCTATCTTTGCCGAAGACATGTCATGCTTATTCAAGCGCGCTGAAGCAGGGGTGGATGAAACAAAAAAGCTCTACTTCTCCTGCGGGGTGTCAAGGACAAACTTTTTGTTGGACTCGTACGCAAGCCCCCAACCACTGTCGATGAGTTCATCGCGGAAGCTACTACCATGAAACGGGCACTTCAGCAACGCTCTCTACAGTACGACCGCCAAGCTTCTGTGGCCGCGGTGTCACCTTTCACCTGTGGACAGGACTTATTAGCACTCCGCGAGCTTGCGCGGAGCATGGTCCGGGAGGAGCTCGAAAAAGTCTGTCCCACTTCTGCTCACCCAAGTGCGATGATTCTGACAGACATTATTCGCAATAAGCTAAGGCATGTGTCCTAACCATTGCTCCTAATGCATGCGGAAGCTCCTGCTCTGTCTTACGCCGAAGCATTGAGGAGTCATCAGCCTTCTACCGGACGCCGGCCACCCTCTACTTTCTCATCATCACCCGTCCATTCGCACCTGCAAATAACTACGAGAGCACTTTCCAGTATGACGTTCCACGTGAAGTCACCCGTAAATCTGACGTATGGCGCACCTCTGACAACAGGGTCTTTGCTACCACAGCGGCGAAGCGGGCCATCTGTACCACCAGTGTGCGGATCGCAGGATGAGCCTTCAGGGGTTTCGCCCTAACGCACGTCGACCCAGCAACGGGGAGCGTCCTCGCGAGATTCAGCAATACCTAGCAGCGCAGCAGCCGTTTCCTCCGGCACGAAGCCACCGACCACGCTCACCTTCTCCTCGGCGCCTCGGCTTGCCTAGTCGTTACGCCACGTTCTCTGGTGTACGAAACAGGTCCCAAATTCCTGGCCCATGCCAGAAAAACTGAGGCCAGCAACCTCTAGGGGTAGGGCCGCTGTTGACCGAACTCTTCGCCCCGATACGTTGACGACGCCGATATTTCTGCCACGAAATTTTGTGAACGTGACGCAGCGATTTCCAACAATATTTCTATAACCGTCGACAATCACTCGACCTCCGCACTCGTGGATACTGGAGCCGATTACTCCGTAATGAGTGGTGACTTCGCGGCTGCTCTCCGAAAAGTGGTGACGCCATGGAAAGGTCCGCAGCTCCGTACCGCGGGTAGTCTTCTAGTGATGCCGGTTGGGAGATGCTCTGCCCGAGTAAATTTTGGCGCTTCGACCTTCATCATGACTTTCCTCGTACTGCGGGAATGCTCCAGACAGGTCATCTTGGGATTAGACTTCCTTCGAGAACATGGGGCTATTATAGATCTCCGAGAATTGCTGGTGACGTTTGCACGTAACCAAAATTCTCAGGATTGTGAATCGCGTATGATGGCGTTGCGTGTATCCGACGGTTTAGTGACAGTACCACCCCGTTCCAGTGTTCTGGTTAACGTGCTGAGTGACATCAACCGAAGGGCTCTTGGAGTTGTGGAAGGCGATGTGTGCGTGCTCTTGTCTCGTCAAGTGTGTGTCGCCCGTGGTCTCATAAAATTGACCCAAGAGCCTGCGAAAATTTTACTAACAAATTTCAGTCATGAATACCAGCACTTCATGAAGCAGTGTGTCTGTCATCACTTGCTTCGAATAAATCGGAGACTCGAAAGCCAGCTTCTCACTCGCGCAACTCTCTTCCGGTCCTCGCGACGAAAAGAAGTCTCCAGTTAAGCTTGATGTGAACTGCGCACTGTCGACTTCACAGCAAGAGAGCCTTCGCTCCCTCCTGTTTTCCTTCAGTGATTGCTTTGCCACGACGTCCAAAATCAAACAGACACTCATCGCAAAGCACGAATCCTAACAGAGCCCAGCGAAAGGCCAAGTTGACAACATGCTTATCGAGCTTCCCGCAGAAAACAAGATGGTATCCAAAAACAAGTACAACAAATGCTTGCTGACGACATCAATCAGCCATCTACAAGCTCATGGGCATTACCGGTTGTGTTGGTGAAAAAGAAAGACGGCACATCACGTTTTTGTGTTGATTATCGCAAACTGAACACCGTGACAAAGAAAAACGTTTATCCGCTTCCTGGCATCGACGACTCACTCGACCGCCTTAGAATCACCCGATATTTTTCATTCATGGATCTACGCAGTGGTTACTGGCAAATTTAGGTCGATGAGCGTGACCGGGAAAAGACCGCCTTTACTACTTCTGACGGGCTCTTCGAATTCAAGGTGCTTCCTTTTGGACTGTGCACTGCACCCGCGACTTCTCAACGAGTGATGTACACAGTTTTTTTCCGGTCCTAAGTAGCAATCGTGTCTTGTCAAAATAGATGACGTCGTTTTTTCATCGACTTTCGAGCAGCACCTTCAGCGTCTTCGTGCAGTACTTGAGGCGCTACGAACAGCTGGCCTGTCGCTGAAGCCCGAAAAATGCCACTTCGGCTACGAGGAGCTCAAGTTTCTCGGCCATGTCGTCAACAGTGACGGAATTTGCCCAGACCCCGAGAAACAGACTGGCTGTCGCTGCCTTTCCAACTCCGACGAACTAACACGATGAACGTCGTTTTCTGGGCCTTTGTGCGTACTATTGTCGCTTCATTCCGAACTTTCCCAAAATAGCAGAACCGTTAAACAAACTCACGAGAGAGAACGTTCCTTTTGGACGCGCTGTGGTGGACTAGCGGCTAAGGTACTCGGCTAGTGACCCGCAGGTCGCGGGTTTGAATTCCGACTGCGGCGGCTGCATTTTCGATGGAGGCGGAAATGTTTTAGGCGCGTGTGCTCATATTTGGGTGCACGTTAA
The DNA here is from genome assembly GCA_013436015.1 of Rhipicephalus annulatus. Taxonomy (NCBI): domain Eukaryota; kingdom Metazoa; phylum Arthropoda; class Arachnida; order Ixodida; family Ixodidae; genus Rhipicephalus; species Rhipicephalus annulatus. The sequence goes on along the minus strand of WOVY01000533.1, from coordinate 139,745 downwards.
AGAACCCCAGGTGGTTGAAATTTCCGGAGCCCTCCACTACGGCGTATCTCATATTAATATGATGGTTTTGGGACGTTAAACCCCACATAAAAATCAAATCAACAACGTTTCTTTTGTGTGGGCAGCAGAACAAAACGAAGCTTTTTGTGAGCTATACTCGACGCCTCGAGACTCCTCCAATCTTATACAGATGCCAGTAATGTTGGCCTCGGAGCCGTCCTTGTGCAATGGCAGGAAGGTATCAAGCGTGTGATCGCCTACGCTAGACGTACGTTACGATCGGCTGAAACAAACTATTCCACCACAGGAAAGTAATGTCCTAGCGGTCGTGTGGGCCATCGCCAAGTTCCAACCGTATTTGTACGGGCGGCCATTCAAAGTAGTCTCCAACCACCATTCCTTGTGCTGGCTTGCAGGCCTCAAAGACCCCTCATGACGCCTAGCTCGATGGAGTATCCGCTTACAAGAATTAGTTACTGTGGTTTGAGTGTCAGGACGCAATCATACCGATGCTGACTGCGTATCAATGCCCGAGTCGAGGCAATTCTTCCTGACTAAACTGACTACGAAAGTTTTTTCATGGCTGTCACAGCTTCCGACTTCGCTTACAAACAGGGTGATGATACGAAAATTCGCCCGATAATCGACTATCTCGAGGATAAACTTGAATAGCCAGAAACCCACTACATGCTCGTGTCTGCGCACCTGTATGCGCAGCGCGCCGAAGAAGCTCGACAACTAGCTCACTTGTGCATTCGCTCTCAGCAGCAACACGATGCTTATAGGTACAACCTTCGGCACAGAGAAGTCACCTACCTCCCCGGAGAAAAAGTACGGCTGTGGAGTCGCGTACGCCAACGCGACCGTTCTGAGAAGCTCTTGCGTCGTTATTTCCACTGTTACGGGGTTCTTCAGCGCGTCAGGGATGTAAACTACGAAGTTATCGCAGAGCCCAGCGTGCACTCCTGCCGTCGTGGTGCCCAACCGGACATCGTCCACGTGGATAGGATGAAGCCGTATTACTCACGCTGAAGCCTTGCTCTTGCCTTCATACATTTCAAAGCATCGAATCAATGCTTTTCGAGAGGGGGAGTAATGACAGGAGCATGTAGTGGGTTTCTGGCTGTTCCGTGACTAGTGTCAACATTACTTGTGCGTGTCGAAGGATTTGGTCGGCAGAAAAGCCGTTGACGAAATTGCACAGCTCGATCGAAGCTGTTTTGCTGTTCGCTATACTGTTACTTGCACTGATTTCATTACCGCGACAATATATATATATATATATATATATATATATATATATATATATATATATATATATATATGCGCGTGTGTGTGTGTGTGTGTGTGATTTCTTATACAACTAGCAATCGTTCAAACGCGCGAAAAAGGGACAGTAAGTTTTGAGCAGCATGCACTGGGAGAACAGATATATGTCCGTCATGCATGAATTAACATTACACGCGACGCTTTTTATGCATCACGATTACCTCACAACTTTCCGAATGAATACAATTACGTTGATGGCGGCCTCCTCAACAGTAAATACTTCATCTATAAATGAAATCTGTGAATGTCTGGAGATTTATTTATTTATTTATTTATTTGTACAATACTGCGAACCTTGAGAGGTCCAAGCAGGAGAGGGATGTACACATCCAGAATACATGCGTACGGATGCAAGATCGACACATGAATGTGAGGGTACATAATCAACAGGTAAGTATACAATCATTATACATTGAATGACAGCAAGGGTGAACACTCTGGCAAAACCTTCCAATCGGAAACAGTTCTGGGGAAAAATGAATATTTGTATTGGTCTGTACGGGCAAAGAACGGTGTAATACTTCGGCTATGTTTGTGACGAGACGCTCGACTAGGGTTATTAGCTATGTAATCTTGTGACTGGATTCCCAATTTATTAAAATATAGCTGGTGTAGAAAGTTTAGACGGGCATTTTTACGTCGGTTGGCCAATGGCTCTAGGTGTGCGAGCTCCAACATAGCTGAAGGGGAGTCGCGACGTCTAAATCCTTTATAAATAAAGCGAGCTGCCAATCTCTGAATTTTTTCAAGCTTTTCTTTATTAGTGATAGTATGGGGGTCGCATACAATGCTTCCGTATTCCAGGGTGGGTCTTACAATGGATTTGTATGCAATGAGTCTAAGCGACGAGAGGGGCATCACCTAATTTATGCTTCAGAAATCCTAACTTCTTTCTCGCGGAGGAAAATATGTTATTTATATGTGTTGACCAGTTAAGTCTGGACGTCAAGGTTAACCCCAGGTACTCATGTTCCTCCACTTGTTCAATCTGATAATTGCTAAGACTATACATGAAGTGAGATTTATTCTTATTGGAGATGCACATGTGAACTGTCTTGTCGAGATTTATAAGCATGTCCCATTCATTGCACCATTCCGTTATTGCATGCAAAGCATGGTTAAGAACGTGCTGGTCAGCGGCAGACACTATGTGGCTAAATATGATGCAATCGTCTCCAAACAGCTTAAGGCGTAGAGGGGGCTTTACAATTTGGCCAAGATCATTAATATAAATGTTAAATAGAGCCGGTGCCAAGACCGAACCCTGTGGGACACCAGAGAAAACATCAAGAAAACGAGAACAGGCACCGTCAATTTCAACATACTGTTTGCGGCCAGTTAGGTATGAAATAACCCAATTGACGACTTGTGATGGAATGCCTAAATTTTTCATTTTTGTTATTAGTTTCGAGTGTGGAACTCTATCGAACGCTTTCGAGAAGTCTACTATTAGAACTGCGTCAATCTGTCCGCCCTCGTCAAGTACCTGTGCCATCTCATGGACGGTAACTACTAATTGAGTTGCAGTTGAAAAACCTCTTCGAAAACCGTGCTGTACGTTAGTAAGGAGATTATTGTTGTCAAGAAAATCATTTAGGTGTTTAGCAATTACGTGTTCGAGAACTTTACAAACTGTGCAAGTGAGAGATACGGGTCGGTAATTACAATAATCGGTGACAGAGCCTTTTTTAAAAATTGGTTTCACTCGGGCAACCAACCATTCAAGTGGGAGGCAAGAAGTTTCAAGAGACTTAGAATACAACTGTACCAAGAATCTAGCTAGGAGGTCTGCATATCTTTTGAGAAATGCGGTGGGAATGTTATCAGGTCCTGCGGATTTTTCAGGATCTAATCGTAAGAGCAGCTCAGTAACACCTTCGACAGTAATATGGATATATTGGTTGCTATCGTTGACGTAAGGCGTATTACCCAGCGTGGCTGGCCTTGAGAATATGCTCTGGAAATAGGAATCAAACGTTTCAGCAATTTCTTTTTTATCTGTAACAATGCGAGCACCAACAGCTATTTGATCTACGCTTCTTGAGTCCTTGTTTGATAAAAACTGCCAGAATTTGTGAGGGGATTGGGTAGCAAAGCACCCAAGGGTGGTTGAATAGAAGCGCTCTTTAGCCTCTCGTAGTTTAGATTTCAACTTAGAACTTAGCTTAAAAAGGAGGGCGGCATCCCTGTTCTTCCTTTTTCGGCACCGTTTTAGTTTACGTTTAAAATGTATAATTTCTCTGGTTATCCAAGGATTGGCTTTGTTGATTTTTTTTCATTTTATCTGGAATAAACTTATTGATGCAATAATTGCAGCATGACTTGAACTTTGCCCATAAGACGTTAACATTGTCATCGTGAAATGTCAGTAATGCTTCTTCTAAATGGTGGGCAATGTTTCGGTTATCTACTGCGTTGTAGTCTTTTACTTTTACAAATTTAGCGTTGTTTAACTTGATTCGGTTTGGAAGCTTGCAGGAAATATATACGAGCTTGTGGTCCGAGACTCCTTCGTGAATTTCTGTGGTATGATCAGTAAAGCTGGCTGAACACAAAATTAAATCTAGAATGGAGGAAGCAGTGCTAGTCACCCGTGTTGGATATAGTACTGTCTGTGTAAGGTTGTAAGCTACTAAAGTATCTAGAAGGATTTCGGAGTTCTTTGTATCAGTGCCCCCTGATGACATCGAGCACCAATCTATGTGCGGTAAGTTGAAATCTCCCGCAGCAATAATGTTCTGATCCTTATACACTGCCAAATGATCATACAGTTCAAGTGAAAATTCACAGGGAGCTCCCGGCGGCCTATAAATTTCCGCAATAACAATATGGTTTCCTGAAATCTTTATTTTACAAAAGACACTTTTGTGGTCAGGGTTAACAGCAGGCAGTGAGACAGATGAAAGGCCCGCCTTCACAAGAATTGCCACACCACATCCTCGTGTAAGTCTATCTTTGCGATAGCACGTATATGAAACGGAATCACGTAATTATCAGGCAAATCTGGGCAAAGCCAGGTTTCGGAGATGACAGCTATGTGCGGGTCATATGTTAATAACACGTGTTCCAGTTATCCTTGTTTGTTGCATAAGCTTCGCACATTAGGGAAATGAGCCTCAGTGTTTTCGGTTGTTGCTTTGTAGAATCCGGAAGTCATTCGTTCGCCTTTTTCGTGTTTTTCGTTTTAGTGCTCAGTTCTCGTTTTTTACCTTTGCGCACGAGCACCCGGCAATCTTTTGCTTCGTCCCACGCATAAATGTCGTTGTTAATATGCAGTTTATCATGAACCAGTTTTATCTTATTGTAGGCCTTGTTATCAGAACTTACAGATTGCCAAAGTTTTTTTCTTATGTGCTGCGTTGCCTGGGAGTAGTCATGTGACACGGAAACTTCACTGTCTTTTAGTTTGAAACAGTTATTTAGTATGGCTATTTTTTCGTTGTAATTGTACAACCTGAGAATGATTGGCCGGGGTTTATCATTTCGGGGTTTACCAATTCGGTGAATGCGTTCGAGAGAGGTGACAGCGACTTTTAGTTCATCATTGCAAACCCGTCGGACAACTGAGTCTTCAAGGACTTCTCTGGTTTCTTCTGGGCCTTCTGGTATGCCATAGACTACTAAGTTATTCCGTCGTGACCTATCTTCACAGTCATTAAGCCTCTTGCCTTGAATTGCGACAGTTTTTTCTAGTTGTTCAACGGTGTGCTGAAGGGTATGAATTTTTTCTTTATGTGCTTTTGACAGCTCCAGAACTTCATCAAGGTTTGAACTAATACGGGTCAGAGTTTCATCGCGCTTGTTCGCGGCAGTCTTTATCTCTTTCAGTTCCTCAAGAATAGCACTTAACACATCTTTATGCTCATTGAGGTCAACAGCGGACCGGGTCTGGGGACCGGGATTCGTCTCTACGTCCCCGCACAATACGAGAAGTAGCACAGACCAACAATCAGCAACTATACAGAAACAACGCCGAGGGCACGGCAGCACTACTAATTCATAGTAACTAGTACATTTTCCTAAGGAAGTATCATAAAAACTAACCTGCACGATCAGGCATGCGCAGTCAGACATGCTCGAGGCGATGCCGCCGTGCCCTCTGATGCAGTAAACGATGTCCACTGGCTTTATAGCAGGAAGCGGCGACGTCACCGGGCTGGGCAGCCAATGGGGCGTCAGGGCGGTGATCGGGCTGATATTTTGATGATCCGGTGGCACCGAAGTGCTCCACGTGTTAGGCGAGTCATTGTTCCAAGGCGGTTGTCCAGGATCAGCCAGCAGAGCTGGCCCTTGCGTTGAGCAGACAAGAAAAACCTGCACGATCAGCCATGCACAGTCAGACATGCTCGAGGCGATGCCGCTGTGCCCTCTGATGCAGTAAACGATGTCCACTGGCTTTATAGCAGGAAGCGGCGACGTCACCGGGCTGGGCAGCCAATGGGGCGTCAGGGCGGTGATCGGGCTGATATTTTGATGATCCGGTGGCACCGAAGTGCTCCACGTGTTAGGCGAGTCATTGTTCCAAGGCGGTTGTCCAGGATCAGCCAGCAGAGCTGGCCCTTGCGTTGAGCAGACAAGAAGAACCTGCACGATCAGCCACGCGCAGTCAGACATGCTCGAGGCGATGCCGCCGTGCCCTCATGAGGCGATGCCGCCGTGCCCTATGAGATAGCTCATAAAAAGTCTGTTTTTAAATGTGAAGCAATCCTTGAGGAACCAAAGGTAAACTGAGCATTTTTACCTATTTAACATCCCACTGAGCTAGATCCACTGCTTTATTCGTCGCCACTTTGCAAGCATGCCGCCGTCACTTCATGTTGCCATAAGCAAGGCTGATCATATTTTTGGGTAATGGATGTGGGAACCTTTCTTGCTTATACTACGGCAAATATAAAATATTTAGAAAGATTGGTCACAATCATGGGCTCACAGCAGCTTCGACAGTGCAGCAGTGGTGGTAATTTTTTGATGAAAGAAAATGATTTTCGTAAAGCAACAAAAGCTTTGACCGCTCAATAAAAAGTTTTTTCTTCCCATCTCTACCTACATCGGTCAGTCCCAGCATAATGAAAACATGAACAAGTGATGTAATATTACAGTGCCCCTGTTCAGCACTGGCATGCTCTGAAGTTCTACAGCACAGGATGGAAAGCGTCGCAAAAAGCCTTCAAAAAGTTGTCACTGCTGAAATGTTGGAAAATTATCCATATATTGTAACTTTTCATCGTAATATTTTCTTTTCTCGTAACAAAATAATTGAGTGATTACAGTGGTGAAAGAAAATTTCGCTTTGTTGTTTTCCCCAGCGCGCAGTGAGCAGTTACCACAGTCGAAAGAGGGAGGGCTCAGCCCCCCCCCCCAACTTTTTCTGGAGGGGGGCTAGTACCCCCCTTGCCCCCCCCTCGGCTCATCTATGACCACCTTCGTCCCTTTATGGCAACTACACCTCTCCTTACCACTTCTCATGTCTCCTCACTTATTCACGCACCTATATAATTTAGGGTATTCTACACTTAATGGTTCGTTTGATGGCTGTAAAAGGGACGAGCGATGTAATGCAACATCATTGTGGCGTGTGTATTTGTACATCATAAATCCCTGTCGCTGGCTATAAGGCCTCCAAATGATGTTGTAATCTCTCTCTCACACACATGCCGACGTGCTCGTGACCTTTTCGAATTGATCTTGGAGGATGATCACTGACAAGCTAATGGCGTCCTTCGCGTTTACTTTTCGGCTTCGCTAAACTCTGACTCGTTTTCGTTACTATTGTGGGAGTGACATAGCGTGAAAAAATTATGAATTTATTATGAAGAGCACAAAACAGAGAAAAAGCGCTTCGAGGCACAACCTACAGTTTTCCTAGCATACACGTTGCCTATGTTAGGCAGCATAACATAGTCGACGCTTTGCAGAACCTCAAAAATATGTGGTCCATATATATTGACCCAGCATTGAATTGCGCCCACCAGACGTTCCATGCCACGAGGGAGCCGTGCTAAACACGCGCTGAGATCTAACTGGCACGCAAAGTGAAAAATCTTAATCGTAGCCGAAGCAACACTACTCAAGGTCTGTTTTGAAAAATATGCTTTTCTCAGTGGGGCAGTCCTGATATGACTGTGTGAATGTTCCAAATATTGACCCTACCGCGTATATGAACACTGTATCTATTCGAATGTTTGCTACATTTTCATAATGTTACTTGTTTAACTGTCATGGGCACACAACCTAGGCATCACAACAGAAATTCAAAGTAAATGTGCCAAGAGCTATTAGTAAACTCTTATTCTTAGAGACATTTAGGAGTCACTTGAAGAAACAGAGGGCAATTCGAGAATGGATAAAAATTGAGGGACGCTTTTTTCTGTCTGCCTTCGTGGGAGCACGGCCCAGCGTCCTTGGGGATAAAGAAGGGGGACGTAGAGTTGATAGGAGGAAAGAGAGATGATATAGAAAAATGGTGAGTACACTTGAAGTGCAAAAAGCATGTGTGAGCTAGTTGCGTTCAACATAGGCGTTAACACTTAGCAAGATGAACTATAAACTTAGTGACTGTCACCACATAGTGGGAATCACAATGGATACCCAATGACTGACTGATATACCATCACTTGGCAACATGAATTTAAATTCCTGGTGACACACGCATGCGAAAAGCAAACAAGCCATGGACAACTTTCTGCTTGAGCTTCTCTTACGATGGCTTGCGTTATGTTAAAATACATTGTACCCAACTGAGACCTTTATGTCACAGCCTTTTATTGTTCTTCTCTCACTCGTTAGTGCACATAAGCTACAACTGCGAGTAGAGTGCGCCTAGTACCCGTTTTTCAGTCTTGATATGGCGCAGAGTTTAGCGTCCATTTTGACCAATGACGTAGGTGCAGCCAAACAAATTTTAGATGTCCGGACATGTCACCTCATCATCCGTGCCAAAAGTTAGCTCTCAAATGTTTTGACATTTATATATCCAGCTTTATTTTAAAGAAATTATTGGCTTCGAATTTGTATGATCGTGCTTCAGACATATGTGCTTAAGGCTGTATAGACTATACGACAGTAAATGATTGAGCTCTGTTGAAATTAACAGCAGAACCAGAAGGTCGGTGTCTTGAGCTAGTTGGCATGTCTTCATAAATACTATAGTGTCAATAAAATACAACGATGAAAAGAAATACCAATACGAGAGCTAACTTCTAACCAGACTTTCTAAAGAAAACACAAAAAACAGGCAACAAAAAAATAAATGAGAAAAACTGCTCAAGAAAGCTGAGTAAAGTAACATATTCGAACAGTAAACATACAAAAGAAGATAACAAAAAAAACTACACTCAAGTTTTCCGTAAATACCAGCCACTTTGCTCTCCCGTATGGCCTGACACCGCTATATTCCGTAATTAGGAATTATTGCTTGAGCACACGAGATATAGCCTCTTATTTCCTTCATGCAGCCATAATTATAATGACTGAATTTATTCTTCGCGCCTTATTCGAGCTTAGTGTGAACGGCAAATACACCCTTGTGCCTAAAATTGGCAATAACATCAATTCTCTATCGCATACGGAAGAAAACTGTGATAAAAATGAAAAAGAACGTCGTGAGTAATGCTACGCAAGCAAACCTAATTGCCGCTGACGGCTCTCGGGAAGAATTACCGTTTAATTTGCTTATCTGTACCGTTCAGTTTATTGTCTAGTTCAATTTAATTTAGTAAGTAATGTGAAAAACGTCTAAACCGGAATATTTCTGTTATCACGGTGTTGTTAGACTAGGAGCAAAAAAATAAAAGTATGACTCAAGGCTGAAATATTCAGCAGATAATGAAGCTAGGCCATATTGTGCGGGCAGTGTGCTTGTTGCTCAAAATCTCTCTCTCTCTCTCTCTCTCTCTATATATATATATATATATATATATATATATGTGTGTGTGTGTGTGTGTTTGTGTGTGTGTGCTTCTGTTATGTGCAGCACTTATTTGTCCCTGCTTCTTATTGGTTACGTAGTACACCATAGTACGCCTGAAACAATAAAAAAATGACCGTGGACACCAGTAGCGCGCAACGAGTTGGCACAATCGTCAAATTAGGTTTCCTCAATTTTCTGTACGTACAGTTTGCGAAGCACTTGGTGCGAGTGAAGGGATCTTTCTACAAGGGGTCTATGCAGCAGATAGTCAGCGCAAGCAAAAGGGAACGTGCAGAAGCTAGAGACTCCTAGACGCATGCACCTATACAACTTAGCAACGCAAGTGAAAGAGAGCTGCACGGTTAAAATTACATTATGTGCCTAGAGATTGTAATTATTGGATAAGCACAATATTCGAACAGATGTTTAACCGCGTTTTCAATCCCTGTTCCTAGCCACGGCATTACCTTAATAGCTACAGAGTTTCACCATTCAACGTTCAAAGATGCGAATGGAGAGAAAACCAAATATTTGTTTACGCATACAGTTAGTCGCCCTTTGGGTATACCAGAGATGGTTTGTACGGTAAGCTTTGAGGCTAGGCCTGAAAAAAAATTGGCAGCATATCCACGGAGTGAATGATGGAGAGTGGGGCGCAGCATTCGTCCGTCCATTCGTTTTTGCTTCCGTCCGTCCATGTGTCCATCTGTGTGACCGTCCATGCGTCCATCCGCCCGTCCGTGCTTGCGTCTGTTCCTGCATCCATCCCTGCCTTCCTACATGCATCCGCCCCTGCGTTCCTTCATGCATCCATCCACGCATATGTCTGTTTGTTCGTTTGTCCATCTATTCAACACTCCAAGTATCACCATCTCGCATCTTTTCATCATATATTCCCCCTATAGAAGTACCGCCACCCAGCGGACATTCCAAGGACTAAACAAGAGGTGGCACACGCACCCTTTTTTACGGCTCGCGCTTCGGGTTTACTTCCCACCTTTAACCACCTCGAGTTCATGGCATATACTAGTTCATTGTATTCATGGCACTGCGGCTCAACACTCGCTAAACTTTTCTAAATATAAGGAGGTTACACCCAGCAAGTATAACGTAGCAACCCTTTCTTGTCAGATAGTGCTCAATGTACATGCCAATGGCTGCTGATTGCAGCGTGGCTGCTGATTGCAGCGTTCACTAAAAGCCGAATGCTCCTGTCTGTCATTCCCCATTAGCAGCCATTGGCATGTACATTGAGCACTATTTTTATCGTTAAACAATGCATACAAGAAATCTCTCACCGGCCCCACCTTGAAGGTCAAAATGTTACATTTGTTACACACTACAACGGCTATGAGGGACAAACGGATGCCGTTACAAAAAGCTTCGCCTCTAAAGATTACCTGATGCGAAGGCACACATTGATGCAATTGCTGAAAAGAGTTCTCTTGGATGTTGACCCAATGCCCTCGCTGAAAGCTAGATGCCGTGAACTCTAGGTTCTCTTGAGAAACAAGATTCCCGAGCTCATCAGGTCCGATGCAGTCGTGATGTTAGCCGGGCATATTTCTTCCGGTTCATACATGTGGCCTTGTTGTCAACGTCGAATTGTAGTTTAGTCACATTTCTGGTATGGTTGAAATTTTGGCGAAAATAATCTGTATGTGCTCGAGTCTGGGCGGTACCGTCAGTAGTTCCTAAATAATAACATAGTCATCTTCCACACAGTTAGAGTTGGTATTGTGAGCTATAAAGTAAAATCACCCCGAGTAAGATTATTCCCACTGCAAAAGTTGAGTACGCGTGTGCTCAGGCCGCACAAAACGCGAGCCCGCATTCTGTGACCTATGCCGGGCAAGCTGCCACTCTAAGCCTTCTTCCCGATGCAACAACCTAGTTAGGATCATACTCATCACGTACACTAGCACAATGGAGATCATTCATAACTCACATTAAGAGCTTAAGCACGGGCGTCGTGATTGTTCACTGGTGACCTGAAAACACCATGTCATTCAATCTATCGCGTGAAAGGGGCAGTGGCATTAAATTTAGGCAGGTTGCGTTTTCTGTCTGAATGGCTAGTTTCCGACCCCCCAGTAACGATTCGGGTCTCATAAGTTACGGATAAGTGCATAGGCATGTTTAACATTGACACATGCCATTATTGACCAAATATCTGCTGTGGTTCACACAGATTTTGGGTGTAAAGCAGAAGAGAACATTATGGTTGCTCTGATTTTAAGCAGACGTCCACTCCTGGCAGTCCTACTTCGTTAGCCCGCGATATTACTTTACCCTCTCTCTCTAGAGGCATCGCCCTAATGCGAAAGGGCAGCGAAAAATTAGAGAAAGGTTGGCATACAAGCCATTGAATCTTATAACGCGAAGTAAGGTATTCGGCTGTTAAGAAATAAGAAAAACAAGGAAGGAAATAAATAAAAGGAAAGAAAGAACGAAACGAAAGACGTGAAGTCACTAATTAAGTCAATCAATCACCTGTTGAGTCACAGCGTCAAAAATGCACTTTCAGCCTAAAAACACAAAGGACTTCAGCTTGTGGGGAGGGACGAGAACATTGCGAGGTGCCTTCCGGGAGAACCTCGTAAATAACGTCGCTGAGACGTCGTCCAACCTTGTAAGGGCCAAAGTAGCGACATAGCATCTTTTCTGAACGGCCACAATGTCAGACAGAAGTCCACATCCAGACTTCATCCCAAGAATAAAAAGTAACTTATCGGCGACACATATTGATGCGGCGCACGTTTGCGGTTTGGCGACACTGCATAATGCATCGAGCAAGTTGACGGGCCTCCTCGGTGCATTGAGCGATTTTGGCGACATCTGTGCGAAACCTTTCTAGGCTATCAGAGGCGTCTAGCATGGTGGTGACTTCGTGAGCAGGGACTAAGCGAAAAGGGGTGAAATTGGTACTGTCTTGAACAGCAGTATTAAACGTAAATGTTATGTCGGAAAGATACCGTCCCAATTCTTGTGTGAATGTCCACATACAATCACAGCATGTCCAAAATCGTCTTGATGCGTCGTTGAGTGAGCTCGTTTCTTTGTGGGTGGTAGGTCATAGGTTTACAATGTTTCGTGTCACTTAATCTCAGGACCTCCCGCAGCATCTCAGCGGCGAATGCTGTCCCACGGTCAGTAAGGATGACAGCTGGCACTCCTTGACGGAGGACACTGTTGTTAACGAGAAAATGGGTGACATCTGGTGCGGTTGCTTTTGGAAGTGCCTTTGCTTCGCAGCAGCGATGTAGTACTGGGCGGTAACCACAAGGTTTCGATTCCCGAAAGTAGACGTGAAGAATGATCCCGGAGAGTCTATTCGAATCTTATTAAAAGGAGAATTCGGTGCGCATCCCGGCCGCAGCTACACCGCTGGTCGTTAAGATGAAGTCTTACGTCGCTGAAAAACGTGTCATGTGCGAACGTAGTTCTTAAAACTGTTTGCGAGACAAGGGAGTAGTATGAGTGGCAAATTTGTGGTAACGTGTGCGTATAGCTGAGGTGTCCGGACGATAGCTGTTCGTGACAAGCACGTAAAATTACTCTGCTAAGCGTGGTTGGCACAACAAGCACATGTGTAGCTTGCGTATGATCAAAGCTTTTTTTTTATAAAGCACTGCATCTCGGAAAGAAAACGAGGCCAGCGAGCGGGCGAAAATTTGGGGAGGGTGGGAATAGCGCCCTTTTAGGTGGTCAATGAGCTGGTTGAGCTCCGCGTTGTCACGCTGCTGAGCCGAGCTGCTTGCTGGGACGTCATAAAGAAAGAAAACAGCCATCATCTTGATGGTCGGTGCTCGTATATTCTACTGGTGCACGGGAGAGGCCGTAAGCGTCAGTTTGTTTCCACCCAGACATGTAGACGATGGTGATGTCGAATTCTTGTAGCTGAACCCACCATCATGCTAGACGACCTGAGGGGACTTTGAGATTCGCGAGCCAACAAAGAGAATGGCGGCAACTAACTGCTGTGAACGGGCGGCTATAAAATAAATGCATAACTTTGTTATGACCCAGACAACCGCGAGACATTTTTTTCCAGTTGAAATATAGTTTTTACCTGCTGGGAATAACGTTATGCTTGCGCAAGCGATCACGCACTCTGCGCCATGATGCCGCTGAACCAATACCACTCCTGATCTGAAGTGTGGTTCCATGTCGGTGATTCCGTGAAAATGGCCCAGTAAATGCGCAGTCTGGAGAACGTTTTGGAGGGTGTCCAAGGCATGTCACTGATTGGTACCCCAAAGAAACGAGATACCGTCTTTTGTAAGCTTCTTAAGTAGTTCAGCGATCTTCGAAAAATTTTGACAAAGCGCCTGTAGTAGGCACAGAGCTCCAGATATCGGTGAATGTCGCGCATATTTGTGGCCACGGGAAATGCAGCAACGGCACGTGTATTGTGTGGATCTGGGTGGATTTCAGTTAAGGGAATTTAGGTTCTTTGTATCCGAAATGGCACTTCTCAGGTTTGCGGGAAAGCCCAGCTATTCAATTAGCCTGAAGAACTGTGTGCAGGCGCAGGACATGTTCTTCAAACGTTCTTGGAAAGACAACCGTCGTCAAGATAAACGAGACATGCTTTTCATTTGAGCCTCATCACAACGGTATCTATCATTCTTTTGAAAGTTGGTGGCGTTCAACACAGACCGAAATGTGGGACTTTGAACTCACGGAGACCGTCAGGAGTAATGAAAGTCGTCTTTCAGCGGTTACACTCATTGACTGTGATTTGCAGTAATCACTACGCAAATATATAGAGGAAAAATATTTAGCATTGTGCATACGTGTCAAATATCATCTATCTGTGGCGGAGGATAAATATCTTCTTGCTGACCATGTTCAATTTTTGATAATCAACGCAAAAGTGCTACGAACATTCCTTCTTCTTTACTAACACGACTGGCGAAGCCCAGGGGCTTGTCGATGGCTGTATGATGTCGTCCTGAAGCATCTGCTGCACTTGGTCACGTATAGCGCCTTGCTCCTTGTGGGGCACCGTATAGACATGCCATGGAATGGTTCTCTTTGTGGGTTACGATGATACAATGCTGAGCAAGCAGTGCCTCGTTAACCTTCGATGTAGTAGCGAAGCCGTCTTGAAAGGGTTCGAGGATACACAAAAGAGGTTTCGTTGTGCTTATAGTAGGTGTTCGTTTGCGTCGAGAGTGCTCATGGAGGCGTCAGCAGAAAAGTCGACCGACGAAAGCAAGGCTAACGTGGACGAACCTTGGACGGCGGTAGTTTCCTCAAAGTACACTAAGGCAGTGTGCCTTGTAATGCGACGATATTTGTCACGGAAGTTTGGGACCACCAGGTGAGCATGTATTTTGCTAGGCTGAATGATTGCTCGGGAAATGCAGGTTAATATGACACAAATTGGCCTCCTCATTTACAGTGTCTAAGGCACCTTGTGCCTATTCTACTTTCACAAATAGTCTGCTTAGTGGCAGGAGTCACTGAATTATCGGTAACACGCAGCGCTGTCTTCGGGATTGGGATACTTTCAGTTGCAGCACAAAAAGAAAGTCCATTCTCGCAATTCATTGCCCGAGAGCACAGATACAATACGAGGAAAGACCCTGTGAATGTCAACGTACGGATTTGAGTGCGTGCTACGCGCGTTCCAATAGGCATCACTAGATGACCACGAGCCGTGCGCAGCTGGGGCCTTTGCCATAAAGTGGTAACCTTGTTTACTACAGATGCTAGTGCGGTGCTCAGTACTGAATTGTTGGTGCTGGTGTCGACGAGGGCTCTGACAGCATGATTTTTCACGAAAATGGCGATTGTAGCGGAAACAATATTTTTTTGCTGTCGGAAAACACTGAAAAACCGAAACGGTTGTCCTCGGGTTGTTGGGCCAAAGGAGGTTCTCTGACTGTTCGCTGGACCACGACACCAACTCCAGAAGTCGCTGTTTCTAGTTTAACCTGCAGGGACTTAGTGACCGGCTTCTGCAAGGAGCAGAAGACGATGAGGGCAAACTGGGTGACGTAGACCGACTAGGAGGTCGGGCCTCGGTTGGTGGGGCTGAATAGCCAAACGTGTTAGCTGGCCCGTGAGATACGTTTTGATTTCGTGGGGATGCTCACCATAGCGTGGTCATCGAGCAGTGAGGGTGGAAGCTACGGAGACCTAGATGGTGATACCGACAATGTCGGTACACGAGACCCCCTTAGCACCGTGGCCGGTTATCCGACGTGTGTCACGTGCTTGCCCTGCTACAATGCTGTCTTGAGGCAGAGAGAAGGCATGAGGGTGCGCCTAGTTGAGAGTGTGCCTGGGTAGTAAGATGTTACAACAGTACTGACAGTTGGGCGAGTTGGTACTCATTCATGACTTCTTTGCGCAAACACGTACACGGACACAAGGAAAAGAGGCAAACAACACGGGCGCGACTCACAACTGGTTTATTTTGAACAAAGAACTGTACTTATATCTTCACGTAGCCCACACGTCCCCCCATCGGTGGATCCAGGAACAAACGAGATAACCTAAAGAAAGCTACTCAGCGCTACGTCATGATAAGAACCACAAAACAACAAAAATTGAAGAGTTGACGCATCGGCAGACGGATTGTTGCACGTGCCTTTCAAAAAGTCAAATTCTTTATCGGACATGGTGACGGAAGCTTGGCTAACACATTTTTCTCCCATTTTTCTAATATGGAATGCTTCAATCAACTACCTGTTAATAAACCTGTTAATAAACCAAAATAAACCAGTTGTGAGTCGCGCCCGTGTTGTTTGCCTCTTTTCCTTGTGTCCGTGTACGTGTTTGCGCAAAGACGTCATGAGTAAGATGTTAGTTATGATTGCGAAATTGCAATGCAAACTTTCTTTTTATTTCTAGCTCTTTTAGCTTCATCGACAGCCTCTTCATTGCCCATTATGTCACAGTGAACAGGTATTTACTGCAAAGTTACGTGATGTCCATTTTTTGTACCAACACAGATTTCCCCATGTTGACATTTCTTAAATATAAACCCAATATAATGTATTGAATTTGCAATACAAAATGATCAGCATAGTAAAGAGACGTGTCTTTTGAAGGCGCTTCTGTAATTACCAGATATGAAAAATTATTTTAAGCTATAGCGGTAAAGAGCTCGTTTCGGGGAAATGCCTGTGTCGGTGTCGGCGTCGTTGGTTGTGGGCGAAAAATTATCATCTTATGCAAGACTAATGAATTGAGAACGATGAAAATAAAATAGGTAAATGACAAGAAATCCTGGAGAAGAGTGGAGGTCAAGCCACGGTTGTTTGGGTTCAAGTGGGGATCGAACCCGGGTGGTTTGCATACGTTCTACAACACGGCCACACCTCTTCTTGTGAAAACAGTGAAAGCCGGTACGCATATACAAAAGCCACACACGTTACTGCGATATTTCCTTAAGGCCACGTAGTGTATGCATAGCAAATTAGTTGAGATTTCGTGCACTAAGTGTTTGAAATAAGCACTAATACCAGAATGCCACTATAGCGTTGATCTCCTAAAGGCGAAGATTTCGGTCTCCTAATTTTTTGTGCCATTGCATCTCGTGATATCTGCAGTCTCATATGCATGACATCGTTTACTGTATAAATGTTGATGAAATAATTAGAGTTTGAACATTTTTAACCAGCTAAGACGTCCATTGAAATGATTCGCTATCCCGTATGAATATCTTGATGATTACAAAAATATGCCTGCTTTTTTGGTATGGCGTATACATTGAGGAGAGCACATTAGAAAGACATATATTCAAGAAAAAATAACAAAGCAGGTTACTGAACGCACTGAAAGCATCTTCATTGCTCGTATTCAAAACCATGGAGCATCGTTCCTTGCCTATGAACGAAAATCTGTACGTGATTCTGCGGACATCGCTCTTCTGATGTTGTGTATACTTTACGAGGCATATAGCAATATCTAGTATAGAGCGACACACGTGGGCTTCTATATTTCGTATTTTGCAGAAATACGACCATCGTAAGGGAGAACCGAGTTTCTCCACTGCTAAAATAAGTCTCGGTACGTACGTGCCAGGCGATCAAATAGTTAGGAAGCTGGCTCGAAAACAATAGCTCTGTACAATATTCATAACTGGCAGCGCTGGAACATAAAACAACCACAAAACCATGTAAAGCCTTGTATAGAGGACACAAAGAGCAAGAAAAATTGCGATTTCAAAAATAGAATTGGATTACGCAAGTCAACACCAACGGTAATAAAATTGAACGCCTCGATTGGGCAGCTTTTGCTAATTCGGCTTCTCAGCAACAAACACTTTTGAATGAGGCATTTTACAGAGTGCGATAGAAAGACAGTATTATTTAGAAATTATTTTAAGTCTGCCGCATATATTCCTTAGCCGTCGCCGTGAATGAACTGACGCTGCATGAAATTGGACATTGTGTTAGTTGTAATTCGTTCATTTTCATGCAGATTAGATTGCAGCTTTCGCTAATGATATTAGGTAAACATAATAATACAAAACCAAATTTCATAACATTAAATACAACTCCTAAAGGTGGTCGCGTTGACTGCGTCAACTATGTGTAACCGAAAAATTGCATCCAGGCTGTGTCAATATTGCTAAAAATGCAAATATTCAGTAAGCACTCATAAATTTTTGTCCAAAAATCATCATAAATATAAACAAAAAAAGCTAGAAAGCAGCAAGGAAACCCAGAAAGCATATTGAAAAATGTACTATTTTTATTGCTATTACTGACACATATTCACGTTGTCACCTCCATTTGTGCAGTGTACAATTCTGAAAATCAAGCATAATGGAGAAACTGAGACATCATCGTACGATCACTGCGGAAAGGGCGAAGTTGGTGGCTTTGGCTCCCCTTTCCCTCCCCACCCCCTTTGTTCAATACAATGGATGGCCCTGATATGCTTTATTTTTGTGCCTTCCTCTATATGTCTTTCTTCCTCTCTCTCTTTGTCGTTTGTTATCTCCTTCCCGAGTCCATGGCAAAAAAATCATATCATCCACATAACCTCTTACTCCAGAAAGTACCCGAACGACTGTTTGTTTACAACCTTCGCCTTGGGTACGTGATTACGGGGGTTAAAACGCTTCCTTACAAAAAAAGTACTTTGTGTTATTTATTTCTTTTTATTTTTTCTCCTCCATTTCTTTCATCCACCTTTTTTCCGACGTGTTCCTGAGGGAGGCATGTCAACGTTATTGTTGGGACGAGGGTTTCCTGCAAATGCCCGGTAGTCAAACTTTATTTTCCTTTATTTATTTCATTATTTCACAATACTAGAATGCCGTAGTGCATGACACGAAATGCGACGTCTTGAGTCACCTGATTAGGCCTCTAGCTAAATTGCGAACCTGAGTCTTCAAGACCTGCAGTGTTGGAATGTTTATTTTTAAAGATGTTACTGTACGCTTGTGTACCCTTTCCTGACTCGCCACTTCGTTCTGAATTTCTTTCATTGTGCCCTTCCAACAATGTGTTTATTTGACCAATATGTGTTTACTGCGTATTTATGATTGTTATGACAAAGTGCTACTTTTTGCAGCTCAACATGTGCTAATGGTTTTTGTCTAAAAACTAAACCCACTCATTCGTGCAAGTGCAATCTTCAGCTAAATATCTTATATGAGGAGTTGAACGTCCCAAAGCCACCATATGATTGTGAAACACGCCGTAGTGGAGTGCTCCGGAATTTTTGAACTAGGGTTCTTTGAAGTGCACCCAAATCCAGCTAAATGTTTGCGAAATATGCAAATTTTTGGCGTGCTTCAATATTTTCAGGAAAGTGTGAACCCTTGTCTTGCTGCTTGATCCGTAGTGTGCACTACAACTTTCCGTATTCATCATCAGACGCATGTATTAGGGTGTGTTCCCTGCTGTATTGTGATATTTATATCACCAGTCAGGACTTTGCCGAGCGAATCTAGTCGCATTTGTTCAAATGCACTTCTGCAATAGCCAGATCAAATACGATAGGGCGTGCTCAGGTAAATTCACCGCATCGATCACTGTTTGGATATGTGCATGCATAATTAATTCAAACTCCCACCCTCTCAATTCTTACGCCAGGATGTCGAAATCGTATCCTTCATTCGCAGCTGGCTGGTCAGTTTTGCCGCAGGTAACCCTCTTCCTGCATTACACATCTGTAGTTATCATGAACAGCCTTTTCATCCAAGTAAACCTATCGCCTCTAAAGTACTTATAGCGAGTTCGAGGTCCACGTTCAAACTCGCTCCCAGTTCAGACGAACAGTGGTTGTCTCGCTTCCAGCGATCTAAATTCCGAACGCAAACAAAAGAGCGAAGTCGCTAGCGTATGTATTGTGTATGTGCGGTGTGTTCTTTGACGATGAAGTTCGCAGGCTTTAAAAAGCAAGCAACCTGATGATGGTATCATGTGTGATAAAAAAATAATTTATTTTCCGTTATAAAAAATAGCCCCGTATATCATATTTCACTCTAAATGTCGTCAAAAGGTGAAAGTTTTGCGTGTGGAAAGATTGAAAAGAAAAACGTTTACTTGATGTCCTGCGTGAGAAACTTGGTGAAAAATTGCATTCTAGAAGCGCTGCGTTAGGGAGTCTCGATCCGTGCAGCCAAGTCAAATGAGCGCATCGAGGCACGTTAGACACGAGCGGTATCTGGCAGTTATCTTCAAAATCGAAGGAAGGCGTGCGCAGTCACGGAAAAAGATGCGTGCCTTTCTCGGGCAGCGACGGACAGGTGTCACCACCATGCCATCTTAGCAAAGCGTTGAAAACACTTGCCTTTTTGAGCAGTGCGTTGCATTGTCAGCGCGGCGTGATAAATGCTACGGTTCTTAGAATTACTTATGTGTGTCTTCTCTAGTATAGAGTGACACATACAAAATATTGCTGTGTTGTTATGGTGTCTCATATTTGCGCAATAGTTGCTTTTCATTATACAATCGCACAAATAAGAACGCTGAGACTTGAGCAATATTGGTGGGCACTGTGGATGGACTTGGCCGTTTGGGGTATCGCTTGGTGCCGTTTGGGGTATCGTTACGCAGAGAAACAGAGAAATATACAGACAGACAGAAAGACAGATGGGCAGACCGAAAATTTTGCGTCGAAGTCCCCCAAGAAAGACTATCGTCTTGAAAGAAATCATTAAAGAAGTTCTGAAGAATGAGAACTGTTCCTGGCGCCTAAAGGCGAGGACATGCCAAAGCGCTCAAAACGATTTGGCGCAAAGCATGTGCCAGCAGAATTTCTAGAGAAAATAAGTGAGCAATGCAGTCTTCCTTAGTATATGTGCTGCCGCATAAGCCAGGTGTTTTGGGAAAGAAAACAGAAAGGGGGAGGGGTGGGGGCTATCGTTCCCGAAGAAATATTAAGGCGTGTGCAGCATCCTTAGATTCGCGTTGTTCCAAGTTCTGCAGTATTTACTTTTATCTACTTATTTTTTTGTGAAGCCACGATCTTGGAGCACCGACCAAATGTTGGTGGCCCGTAGGCGGAAGAGTCTCCGTAGGCGCTCTGAAATGTGCATCGCAATACTCTCCTTATCCAAGACTGATGAAGCTATAGACGACAATCGTCACGGGATTGCTCCCGGGAAGTTTCAATTACGGGTTGCACAAAGTAACAATATGTTCTAGGTGTTTCTTGATTCATGTTTTAGCCATTGGCAGAGACCTGCTACTTGGAAAAATTTTTCAAGACTTCAAGAAAAGTTCAAGTATTAGTTACGCAGGTCCCGCCATATTAAACATCACTTGAAATCTTCGGAATTATATTAGGGCTGACAGAAATTGTGTTACCCAAAAAAAGTTTTGCCGAAACAGTGTCCATAGGCTGGGCTTGAACCCAGATTTGAATAGTAAGTCAATCCATGTATTCGTTAATTGGTATATTATTGTGTTTATACATGAAAAGCCATTACTAGAAAACAGTTTATATTAATCTGAGTGCTTTGGACACTTAGTAATCAAAACTCCAGATAACAAGCGTCCTGGTTTAAACATAACCATTAAATATAACAGCTGCTGCTACGACATGCACTCTGTAGGTGCACATCAAGCAGACAATCGAAAACTGCACCTGCCCCGCCGCGGTCCACTGTGTAGTGGCTAAGGTACTAGGCTGCTGGCCTGCAGGTCACGGGATAGAATTCCGGCTGTGGCGACTGCATTTCCGATGGAGGCATAAATGCTGTAGGTCCGTGTGCTCAGATTTGGGTGCCTGTTAAAGAACCCTAGGTGGTCAAAATTTCCAGAGCCCTCAACTACGGCGTCTCTCATAATGATATGGTGGTTTGGGAACCTTCATATTAAATCAAATGAAAACTGCGCCTACTGAACCTCAACTACTAGTTTGCGCATTACATATTGCACACAAGATGATTGCACGGGGTCCAACAGATATATGGTTATCGCAAGAAAGTTACTAAAAATTATAAAGCAAACATGTTGGACCTACACGAAGCGTATCTCACAGCTGCTATGGTCACTGTGTCATGCATGTTAAGCGCAGGTTTTTATGAAGGTTCTGGTATGTTCTTTCGTTGATGTGGGGTTTAACGTCCCAAAACCCCAAAACCATCATATGATTAAGAGAGACGCCTAGGATATTCTTTGCGTAATGTAAAGTATTCTTTGAACCAGTGACATGTCTTCAGTTTCTAAACTGCTGAAAAAAGAACTTAAGCGTCCAAAATAAGTAGTGATCGTCACCGAAGTTTGTCATGATGAAGTACAGGCAGCTGATTGCTTATACATGATGTCAATTTCGATTTACGGGAGCTCTCATCTTGGCCTGATAAGCGATTGTTTTGCCAGTTTTTTATGTCGTAATATGAAATTATCACGGTCATGTAACGTTGAGCTTACTGGTCCAAGTGTTTTTGTTCGCGCGAGTTCGCTGTAGTACTATTTGTTTATTTGACACAGATACAAACCTGCCACGGTGTCAGTACAAATGGGCGGTGCTCGAGCGTATCCAGAAAGTTGAGTATAAAACGGAATGGTTCAAGATGCTCGTAAGGTGCGCTCCGAGTTTTGGTATAACATTACCAATGCGGAAAAAGCAGGCATGTGTTAGTTTTGAAAGCTCATCCAAGAGGGTCACTAACATTCTTTTTTTCCTCTTAGATTGTGACAGCAACCACCTTCGTATGAATATTACTCACATAGTTATTATACTGTTTCCAGATTTTTCTGTCACTCAATATACTTACCAGTGACTCAACAATGAAGAACTAAGGCAAGTTCTCAGCCAATGGCACCCGAATCAGTGGACATATTGATAAGAAAAAAAAGTCGAGCTAGCATAGTTGAAGTGTAAACAAACCACACGTATTTTGACGAGAAAAATAAAACAATGGGCTCTTTCTTTGAACCATGCTCTAATTTTTTCCTTAACCAAGTTCAGGCTCTGAACTTGTAAAAGTTTTCAAGGAACCTTTGAAAGACCTTTGAAGGAACCTTTGAAGAAATCGTTCATTTGGCACCCGGGTGTGACGTTTTTGTGAATAATTCGGCTTTTTTATTACGACAACAAACGCACTTTATTTTGCCACTTTTCCAGAACTTGCACTGCATCAAAAAACAACCAAATGGTGGATTAAAGCGGATATAACTATGTAACTAACGTTTTCCTAAACCTAAACGTTTTCCTACAACGGAAACACTGTGTCGCATAATATTGCCAGCTGTGGTGTCGGCCATGCAACTTTCAAGAGACACTTTTTGAGCCAACAGGCAAGATCGTCTTGATGGGTAAGGTAAGTAGGAGTTTGCACAGGACCGCTAGCCGTGCGGCTTGTTCTTGAAATTTGTAGAATTTGTACACTTCAGTTCACTGTTTCAAGCTCCAGGTATGTCGAGCTTTCGTCTCGTTTTGGCTATGTACTGCGGTGTATATAATAACACAAACATGAAACGTAGGTAAAGTGTCAAAAAATGTCATTTGTTTAGCGAAAATAAAGTTCGCAAGAATGATGAACCCGGAAGCCTGCCTAATTAGGTATGAAGTGCGAGCCTGCGGCCGATGTACAATGTAAACCTAAGCTGATTTATTTTCCAAATATTTGGATGCAACAGTATTATTGTTTTACACGTGCATCGAATGTAAGCAATAATTCCATAGCCTGCTCAGAAAAAATACAATGCGGCTGATTGAATAATTGCTATGATGTTTGCCGCATTGCCTGATCTTAGATAATTGGTTCAATCAATTAGCCTTAGTAAGTTGTTTTTCCCAGTTTTGCACCCAGCACAGACCATCCTCTGCTAACAGCAAAACAACGTTATTGAACGAATAACTCTTAGCCTGTGGAATGAGACTGACAACATGATACACAGCTGAAACTTTGAAGCAAATATCTGCACAAGAGGCGGATGGTGCCTAATGGCTGAAAACTAGTTCAAAAAGAACAGCGCTATTGCTATAAGAAACAGCATGTGGCGTTAACAATTACTTTGAATGTCTTAGCTCATTCATGTGTCTAATTTGAGCATTTACTCATTTTTAATACCGGACAATTGGTAATACGCCATGCTAGAAATATCAAAGGTATAGTCGCAGTGCTTCTAAAGCATCGAAATAATATGCCAAAGTATACCAGATGTCAGTTACGGTGATATGTATTAATATTCAAAGCATGCATCATCATGCACCTAGATGATCACTAACTAAAGTTTAATACGATGAAATTCTTTGACTCTTGCAATAAAGAAACTATTTTTGATACCTGTTGGCATGTGTTACCAAAGTATCATTCGTTTAAACAATCACAAATATTTGAAGAATATTTTTATCGGGAAACATCAGGACCATTGCTTACAGGCATAAACGTTTGCACCACAAAGATTTTCTAAACACTCCTCTTTGGCGTTGCTGGTGAACATCAGTTAAGATCATACAAAAGCACGCAACTGCATGGAGCAAGCTGGGCACGAGGATTTCTTGGCGAACAGGTGCACGATGCTCTAATGGAAGATATCAAAGAAGCGCACACTATGTTGAGAAAGGTTTTTCTGTGCAAACTTCTCGTATATAGCTGCGGAGTGTGGGCGTGATCAGCTAAGGTTTTAAGCTGTTTTTTACCGCAGTGACATGTTTATGGGCAGCTTGACCAGTCATCTAGCTAGCCAGCTGTGCTAGCTTAGGCTGTATTTCACTTTTCAGCCCATATTTCTTTTTGCTAGTCTACAATCACTTAAGGCATGCCTCTTTCATTGAACTTCAAAGATCTAAGGAAACATTTTGTTAATTATTATGCACAGAGACTTCTTTACAAATGTAAATCTTGGGCAGCGAAATCATCGCTGCAGCCGCGCTGGCATTAATACATTGGTAAAGTCACATTGTCTAATTGCAAGGAGCAAATAGCTGATTGATTGATTTGTGGGGTTTAACGTCCCAAAACCACCATATGATTATGAGAGACGCCGTAGTGGAGGGCTCCGGAATTTTCGACCACCTGGGGTTCTTTAACGTGCACCCAAATCTGAGCACACGGGCCTACAACATTTCCGCCTCCATCAGAAATGCAGCCGCCACAGCCGGGATTCGAACCCGCGATTTGCGGGTCAGCAGCCGAGTACCTTAGCCACTAGACCACCATGGCGGGGCAAGGAGCAAATAGTGTCTTTTCTCCAAGACCTGGTAATTAAAGGCGTCAAACAACTTTATTGTAGTTTTTGATCATTTTACTATCATCGGTGTAAGTAATGTTCACTACAGGCAACGTTTAAGTGATATTACTAACAAATATTCTTCAAAAAAAATTAATGCAATCAAACTACGCACACTTTCGCAAGTTGTCGCGAATCCTATGAGTACATATACACTTGAAGAGAGTACAAAAAAGTTCCAAACTCTATTACAATGACTAGTAGAAATTGGTCGGCTGCACAAACACAGCCCACTAAAAAATAAATATTGGTAAGTCCGCGCTTATTCTGCTTGTGCGAAATATTCTGCTTGTGCGAAAACTTTCATTTTGAGCTCTTGTGTGTACACATGCGTTCCTTCTTTTTGCTACTATGAGGACTGATCCAAACATTGTTTCTGTTATATATGCCTTCTGCAGCAGAAGTCACAAAAAAACCAGAAAGATAGCTTCGCCAAAGTATGAAGAAGAAACTTAGTGAGCATAAGAAACTATATTGAACACAGAAAAAAAATACAGCTGAAGAAAAAGATAAATAGATGATGGCAGCTTGGGCTGCAACGCAATGCGAAAGTGACAGAGGCGCTGATGACAGGGAAGTGCATATGTATTCCTGGCTCTTGCCGTCTTGTTATATTTTGCGAATTTCCTATTTCCCTCACTTTATTTACGAGCAGCCTATGTAGTCGTGTGATTAATATATTCAGTTTCGGTTTTTACTTTGTGTTCTTTCACCCCCAGGGGGCGCGTCTGTCCTTTATGTATATATTCGATGTGTTGCGTACAATAAACGTCTTTTTGTACGGCAGTGCTGCCGGTGCTTCTTACGTCTTTCGCAAACACCACATTGGCGACGAGGATGGAATAAACACGTCAAGCTACCTTCAGCATCGAGTGTCTTCCTGGTCCGCCCCGCCATGAGTTTCTCCGGCCTTGCTCCGCCGCCGCCGTTCCTCCCGACGCCCGGCCGGTCGTCACTTCCATGGGAGGAGTGGGCGCAGACTTTAACAGTCTACCTTCTAGCGTCCAGAGCAGCTGAGTTCCCACCAGCGCGACGCAAGGCCATTCTTCTGCATTGTTTGGGGGCGGAAGGGCAGCGTGTTTACCGGACTTTACCTGCAGGGTCAAATGCCGCAGCACCAGCAAGCGCCACAGCACCGGAAGTACAAGAGAAGCCTCCCGCGGCCGCTACTGACGAGTACGAGGTTGAAATCATCGCCTTACGGCAGCAGTTTTCCACGTCGTGTAACGTCGTCGTCGAGCGTCATCGTTTCCACCGCCGCAGCCAACACGCAGGCGAGTCCGTTCATGACTTTGTTGCTGCTTTACGGGAGCTCGTTTCGCATTGTTCGTTCGCTTCACAAGATGATGCTCTGCGGGACCGATTTGTTGCCGGCGTTGTTTCCAACCGCGTACGTGAACGGTTGCTGCTTGAGGGTTCCTCCCTTTCGTTCGAGAGCGCAGTGCGAATCGCTCTTCAGTTTGAGCAAGCAGCTGAAGAGCTGAAGGAATTTTTTGCTTCGGTCGAGCCTGTTTCTGCACGGCGTCGTTCCCAGTATTCGCATTCTTCGCAAAAATTCTATTTCCAGCCAAAAGCGCATTTTCAGCAAAACTCTCCAAGTGCTAGCGGTTCGCGTGCGCCGCAGGGGCCCCACCCCCCTCGGCGAGACAGAGATAGTCGGTCCGTTTCACCACACTGTTTCCGATGCGGCTCGCAGAATCACCGCGCATCAGCGTCACAGTGCCCTGCGCAGGGAAAGAAGTGTTTGTTTTGCGGTATCAAGGGACACTTTCAGAAAGTATGCAACCGCAAGCGTCAAATGCAAGGCAGGATTCGTGAAGTTGGCATCGATGACGATGCTTTGTCGGGGGGAAGTTCTGAGCAATTTTTGACTGTGCAGCATCCCGCTCGCAGCGCAATTTACATACAAGTACGCGTGGCGGATGTCAAGTTGTCATTCCTTGTTGACTCAGGGTCGTCTGTTTCAATTCTATCAGAGCGAGAATTTCACCAACATTTTCAAAGCGGTTCGCTCCTCCCAGCTCCGCATGTCACTTTGTTTGACTATTCGGAGCGCCCAATTTCCGTGCTAGGCTGTTTCCAGGGAGACGTTCAGTGGAAAGGGCGCTCTGCACCACTTCTTTTCTACATTGTTCGCCAAGGAACTTGTCTGATTGGCCTTGAGGGCATTACGGCCTTAAATCTTCGAATACAGGGCTCTACTCTTGAGTGCCTACACACGTCCGTTGCCCCGCCACCGCGTGTTAATAATCCGACACTTTGTCGCATTCCGATGCAGTCAATAGAGCAACCCAGGCAAGCAAACCTTCCTCCAGCCTTGGAACACGACTTCGGTTCACTTTTCAGTCCCGAGTTGGATCTTGCTAAGCGGTTCACGCATCTTGTCAAGATTCGGCAAGGCGTGCAGCCGGTATCTTCGAAGCTGCGCTGTCGTTCATATTCACTTCGGGAACCAGTGTCAAATGAACTTCACAGGTTGCTGCGCCTTGACCTCATCGAACGCAACGATGCTTCTGAATGGGTTTAGCCCATTGTTGTCGTTGACAAGAAAGACGGCACCATCAAAATTTGTGTTGACCTCCGGGAGCCTAACAAGGCTATTGTACCAGACAGCTTCCCGTTGCCTCATACAGAGGAACTTCTTCATGCCTTGGCAGGCGCGACACACTTCTCAAAACTTGACTTGGCTTCTGCCTACCATCAAGTTCTTTTGCACCCTGGCAGCAGGGACCTAACAGCCTTCATCACGCATGAAGGACTCTTTTCGGTTCAAGAGAGTTTGCTTTGGGTTAGCTTCTGCCCCAGCGGCTTTTCAGAAGATGATGGCCGCAATTCTGGATGGCTGCCCTGGTGTGTTGTTCTACATTGATGGCGTGATAGTCTTTGGGAAAAGTGCAGAAGAACATCTTTTGCACCTAACAAATGTTTTGCAGAAAGTCAAGTACGCAGGCCTGAAATTGAACGACAAATGCCCCTTCGACGTTCCAGAACTTTCTTTCCTAGGGCATAAGGTCACTGCACAAGGTATCTCGCCGCTTCAAGAGAAAGTAGACTCGGTAGCTAGCACTGCAGTGCCAACAGATGTTGCTGCCCTCCGTTCATTCCTGGGTCTTGTAGAATACTATTCCAAGTTTGTTCTCCGCTTGGCCCAGGTGGTCCAGCCTATGCGCCTTCTGCTTCGCAAGATTGAGCCATTGATCTGGTCAGCCGAAACAGGCAGCAGTTTCCGGAGGGTCAAGGAAATGCTTTCTTCAAGTACAGTTCTTCACATGTTCGATCCAACACTTCCAGTCATCATGTCGACCGATGCTTCTGACTGTGGGCTGGGAGCCGTTCTGCAGCAGAAAAATGACCATGAGCTCCGCACAGTGGCTTTCGCGTCTCGTACCTTGTCACCAGCGGGAAAAAGTACTCGGTCGGCGAACGCGCAGCGTTGGCATGCATTTGGGCGTGCGAACGATGGCACACTTACCTTTGGGGTCGCCATTTCAAGATTTGAACGGACCCTCAGGCGTTGGTATCGTTGCTGTCTTCGCAAGGACGTGGCAGAAGGCCACTTTGAATAGCAAGCTGAAATGCGCGACTCCTATGCTACCATTTCACTGTCGAGTACCGCAAGGAATCCACCAACACGGTGGAAGATGCTCTTTCTCGGCTGCCAGCTCCTGCCACGCAGGCACAGCTGGCCAAGGATGAATAAATTGTGTCGTTGGTCGAGTCGGCTTGCGTGACGGAGGAAGAATTCAAGCAAGCCGTCCTCAACGATGGTTGTCTGCAAACGGTCAAGTCGTTCGTGCTCGGTTCTTGGCCACCACAAAAGTCCATACCAGAGGGGGCAAAACCTTTCTACTCTGTGCGCAAAGAACTTTCTGTTGTTGATGACCATCTACTGCGCGCAGAACGCCTCGTTGTTCCGTCCTCACTCACGGCTCAGTTCATCGCCGTTGCCCACGAGGCACATCCGGGCATCGCGCGCACAAAGGCGCAACTTCGTGAGCTTTTCTGGTGGCCACGGATGGACAAGCAAGCTGAATGTGCCGTGAAAAACTGTCACATCTGCCTGGAGGCAGATAAGTCTGCCAAAACATTGCCAGCGCCATTGCAGCCTATCGACTGGCTTGAAAGGCCATGGAAGAAACTGGGCCTAGACATTGTTGGTCCATTGAAACATGCACCTCATAATAGCCAATTTGCTATAACACTGGTCGATTACCATTCCAAATGGCCAGAGATATATTTCTGCAGCGAAGTGGCCACAACCACCGTGAAAGACTTCTTAACCAATGTTTTTGCCCGTGAAAGATACCCGGAAGAGATTGTTTGCGACAATGCACCGCAGTTCGCTTCACGTGAATTTGTAACCTTTCTTCAAAACCGAGCCATCAAGCTGTCTCATTTGTCTGTATATTACCCCCAGGCGAATGGGCAAGTCGAGAGGTTCAATCGAACTCTGAAGAACTTCATGCAGGTTTCACTCCTCGAAAGGAGACCTATCCGACAAGCAGTTACGGACTACCTCTCTATTTACCGCTGTACTCCACTGGCTACCACTGGAGTTGCCCCAGTAGTTCTGCTGCATGGGCGAATGCCCCGAACCAGATTGGATGTTGTGGGGTTTTCGGCACCAGCGTTTGCAAAAGACCCAGCAAAGGAACTGGCGCGACTGCGCCAAAGGGTCTGGCTTCAACAGCAAAGCAGTAAGGAGTACACGGACAGCAGGAGAGCTGCTAAGCAGCCAAAGATAGCTGTGGGTGATTTCGTTCGTATCAAGAAGCCGTCCGTTCGCTTTAAGGGGGATCGCTCCTTTTCCTCGCCAACTGAGGTGTTGGGGAGGAGAGACCTGTCTCTTTCCGACTTGCAGACGGCCGCACATGGAACGCCTCCAAGCTTTCCCGGGTTCCTGAGAGGGGCACGAGTCCACCATACCAAAGTTCGGAGCTACCTGCGCCACAGCTTCCGGTTCAAGTGCCGCAGCCTGCCCTGCCGCCGCCACCTTCTCCCGCGTCGCAGCCGCCGCCTCCTGGCGTACTGCAGTCTGCCGTACTGCAGTCGCCTGCTCCTGATCCGCAACTGCCTGTACCGGAGCCTGCCATGCTGCAGCCGCCTTCTTCTGGGCCGCAATCGCGGTCTCCTGGCGTACTACAGAGCTCTAAAAGCTCATTACCATCTCCGGCCGGGCAGCATCCCCATCGGCCGTCCCGAGAGCGCCGGCCACCGGTCTGGATCAAGGACTATCAGACCCACTAGTTGCCTGTGTGTATAGCACAGTGTGTATGTAGTGTAAATATGTATCTTTATACAGCGTGTAAAATGTACAGTGCATACATCATCATCATCATCATCAGCCTGATTACGTCCACTGCAGGACAAAGGCCTCTCCCATGTTCCGCCAGTTAACGCGTTCCTGTGCTTGCTGCTGCCAATTTATACCCGCAAACTTCTTAATCTCATCTGCCCACCTAACCTTCTGTCTCCCCCTAACCCGCTTCCCTTCTCTGGGAATCCAGTCAGTTACCCTTAATGACTAGCGGTTATCCTGTCTACGCGCTACATGTCCTGCCCATGTCCATTTCCTCTTCTTTATTTCAACTATGATATCCTTAACCACCGTTTGTCCGCTAATCAACTCTGCTCTCTTCTTGTCTCTTAAGGTTACACCTACCATTTTCTTTCCATTGCTCGCTGCGTCGTCCTCAATTTAAGCTGAACCTTCTTTGTAAGTCTCCAGGTTTCTGCTCCGTAGCTAAGTACCGGCAAGATACAGCTGTTATATACCTTCCTCTCGAGGGATAGTGAGAATATATATATTAAACAATAGAGAAATTAAGAGTTCCAATGAAGTTTAAATACTTAGGTGTTACTATATCCAGCAGTTTAAGGTGGGACAAGCATATTGACAATATAACAGGACTGGCGAAGCGAAAGCTAGGTTTTCTGAGAAGGAAACTTCGTAATGCACCGCCCTCTGTTAAATTGTTGGCGTATAAGACTATTCTTAGACCAACGCTGGAGTACTCAGCTATCATCTGGGATCCGCATACTAAAACTGAAATTAACAAACTTGAACGAGTACAAAGATTGGCCGCGAGGTTTATTTATTCAAATTACATGAGAACACAGTTTGTATCACTTTTGATTGCTAGGGCTGACCTTCAATTGTTAGCTACACGTAGAAAAATAGCTCGCTTAAAATTTATTTATGACCTGCATCATAAGAACTACAAGCTGGATCCAAGTGTATACCTGCGCCCCCCAGGACGAGTGTCGGCTCGTACCAATCACTCATTTTCTGTCCAAGCTTATGTACCGCGGGTGGATGTAATTAAGTTTTCGTTTCTGGTGCGATCTATTGTTGACTGGAATGCGCTCCCTCCCGAGGTACTTACAGGATGTAGATCCTCACAGGATTTTCAACGACGGCTGGACTTGTCTTTTGCCTAACATTGTTTGTGTATTGTTCACCTGTTCACCTCCCACCCCTGCTACAGCCCGCAAGGGCTAGAAGTATTGTAAATAAATAAAATAAAAATCTACCTGTCATAGTTTGAGAGTGCCTGCCGAATGTGCTCCACCCCATTCTTATTCTTCTAGTTACTTCAATCTCGTTGTTAGGCTCTGTGGTTATTACCTGCCCTAAGTAGACATAGTCTTTTACAACTTCAAGTGCGCTATTACCTACCTCGAAGCGCTGCTCTTTTCCGAGGTTGTTGTACATTACTTTCGTTTTCAGCAGATTAATTTTAAGACCCACCTTTCTGCTCTCCTTGTCTAACTCCGTAATCATGAGTTGCAATTTGTCCCTTGAGTTACTCAGCAATGCAATGTCATCGGCGAAGCGCAGGTTACTAAGGTATTCTTCATTGACTCTTATCTCTAACTGTTCCCATTGTAGGCTTCTGAAAACCTCCTGTAAGCACGCGGTAAATAGCATTGGGGAGATTGTGTCCCCCTGCCTTACACCCTTCTTGATTGGTATTCTGTTGCTTTCTTTATAAAGCACTATGGTAGCAGTTGATCCCCTGTAGTGCATACATAGGGGTTTCCTACTAACACTTACTAACAACTAATTACTACATATAAGGGAGGGAGTATGTTATATTCAGTTTCGGTTTTTAATTTGTGTTCTTTCACCCCCAGGAAGCGTGTCTGTCCTTTATGTATATAGTCGATGTGTTGCGTACAATAAACGTCTTTTTGTACGGTGGTGCTGCCGGTGCTTCTTACGTCTTTCGCAAACACCACAGTGATTAGGGCAGTTGCCTTTGAAGCAAGCGATATTCGGGCTCGACGCTCACATTGTGAAATTTTTCGTCACCAAAAATTTACGTGTTTCCTTTTATCCTCATCTATTTTTACCAACCTTGTCCATGTGACTGACTACAATGGACTCCGGATTAATGTGCGCTCCTGTTACAGAGCAAGCTATAAAAGATGAGGAGGATGAAGATGACTTAATAAACGTATGCTGCTCAATGTGATGATGTTTTTATATTTCACGCATACAAAGTTTGACAACTATGGCGAGGATGAACAGCCATGCTGATAAAAGGAAATCCATTAACCGAGTCGCACAAAGTGAACGAGTACCATCAAGAGTGTCGACAAGCATTTCTGTTTCAAGATAACCCACATACAATAATGTAATATGAATTCCGGCGATCCATTATTGCTCCCTATTCACCGACATACACTATCAAAACAACCCGCATGACCCGAGGATGCGTTCCAGTAGGGGTCCACGAGAACTTACTGCTGCGGCTGTTCACAAAAATGTCTTGCATCTATTGCTTGTATATGTTTGCTGCTGACGTCGAAGGAAGTCAGGCAGTCGTAAGAGACAGTTTCAGAAGCGTCAGTAAAACCGCAAATCTATTAAGACCCTTTAATAATTATGCGAGCATCCTCTCGGCGCTTCATTCCATGGCCAAGAAGGCTACGTAGCCGCATGAGTTCTTTCAAAAGTGCGTAGCCCTTATCGTCACTGCAGCTGGTGGCATCAGAGAGGCTTAAACTCCCCTCGAGTGGAGAAGCAGACGCAATCACTTCATGTTAGATACAAGTGTGTTATGTTATCGCTAGGACTGGGCTGAGATACGTAGAAATGCATTCCGTAATACAGATACGCAAAATACATGAACTGAATGCTTAACCTTAAACTACTTAGATGCAGTTGTCTTTGATGTAACGGCATATTAAATACGACGCCTTTCGGATCATTACAAATGAAAATTGAGTGCTTCTATCTACGCATCAAACCATGCAGTTACTTTCGTCTGGGTGCTCTCGAGATCTCCTCCTTAACTTTGAGCAGGCCAAAACTATTTAGGAGGGGGTGAGAGGACTTGACAAATATACACTGTCTCCTCCTGACATAATTATCTTGAGAACCCTGTTGCGTGCAGCACATTCTTATACCACGGGCATGTGACACACAATATGATCAACAGCACATATATATTGGTCGTGGATATATATTCGTCTGGGCCGATACCTATATATACCCAGGAACGGTGACGACGAATACAGGTGATTTTAATGCCAGAGTTGCGTGCAGCACATTCCAATACCACGGAATTGTGGCACACAATATGATTAACAGCACATATATATTGGTCGTGAATATATATTTGTTTGGGCCAATACCTATATATACCCAGGAACGGTGACGACAAACACAAGTGATTTTAATGCCAGAGCGTCAAGAAAAACTGACACTGGCATCGTTTATCCCACGATTGCACTAAATAAAAAGCAGTGTTCCGGTAAGAATCGAGCCTAAGCATTCTTTGTGGCAATAATGTATTATATTACCGGGCTACGTCAAGTCTCTAAGCTGGTTTGCGAAAAGAACACCTTATGCAGGTGTGACGTTGGCGAAATGTCACATATGGTCACAGTGCTGGCTGTCGATTTTAATGAACAATACCTAAGTATTTCTTGGTACAGCCGTCATGTCCTGTTCAAGTCAATAGTAGTAAGATGGCACGCACACAGTGGGTTTGAGTAACACAATCCAAGCCTACCATTCTCGCAAGCACAAGGGCCGCATATACGGCTACTTTATACCTCGGCCATAATACCTACGTTGCTGTAGGCATCGGTGATTCTTGTTATAGAAGGCATCGTGCATATCTACATATAAAAACATACGCTACTGTTTAAGATACGTCTGGGCGTACAATTCCACATCTGTTCAGAAAAAGTTTGTCGTCTTTCGTTCAATAATATTTTGACCACAGTCAACTTCTCACTGCATGTTTTGTATAACATTGTTTTCCATGGTACGTGGTATCTGGTCACCGCATTAGGAAATATATTTATTGAAATAAGAAAAAGTGTTCTGGAATACTGAGGCAAAAATACAGGTACTCATTACAAATACTAAGATACTTCTGTCTATTAGCGAATACTGATCCTGTTCTGAGGCATTCTTTCAGCGCAGGA
The DNA here is from genome assembly GCA_013436015.1 of Rhipicephalus annulatus. Classification (NCBI taxonomy): domain Eukaryota; kingdom Metazoa; phylum Arthropoda; class Arachnida; order Ixodida; family Ixodidae; genus Rhipicephalus; species Rhipicephalus annulatus. Next base: position 105,401 of record WOVY01000533.1, on the reverse strand, counting down.
TAATACTGTGATTATTGCTTGACTTCCTTCAAACTTTGAAGTCAAACATATCAATCAAATTACTAACGTATTCCAGTGTATCAAAACGATCTTGCAGTTTTTCTTTGCACAATTTTATTATTGCTCAGATCATTGTTGCATTTACAAGCAGCCGCGTCTAAACTAAGGTGTAATTTAGACGATGTCGGCCCAGCAACAACACAAGGCTCCGAAATGACGTGCCACTTAGAAAAGATATGGTTGTGTCATGACGTAGGGTAAGAGCGCATAGCACAAAGACAGAGAAAAGGCTTGAACAGACACAAGCGCAGTGCTTGGGCGTCTCAGGCCTCTGCTCTGTGTTCGTCTTAAGCGCTTTTACCTCGTAATATGCGAAACCAACAATGCCAAACAGCTACCCTGGAGATGTTTTATTTATCTCTAAATCTGTAACATTCATCCGGAGGGTATGACTACGGCCTCAACAATTATTCTATCAGAGCATGAGGTGCATCATCACATAGGCCAGTGTCTGCTTGGGGGGAACCCTTCGACTTTTCTCACTGTGTCGGTGACCAGCGGCATCTCTTTGCTTAGTGTAGCACAGAGGTATTCTGTTACCCTTTAGAAAGAAGTGGGCTATTTTTCGAGGAAGAAAGTAACAAGATACCCCTGTTATGTGAATTAACGCAATGTAGGCGAAGCATCCTAAAAGCATTTCTCTACAGAGATACAAATGCATTTTGGAAAGTATCATGATACGGAAATACGGATACCAAAAAATATCTCTAATATAATACCGTGATGCGCCTGTGGCGTCATACTACCCAGCCCTGGTGAGCCTAAAGCCTGGCAAGACACAGCTTTCTAGCATTGGCTTTTACCGTGGGTTAAAAAATGAAACTCTGGTACGTTTTAGATGCGGAAGCATCTTATACTCGCGCCTTGTAGTGCGCCGTCCGCACCGCTTCTCGAACATTCGACAGCTGACGCGCGCGCATGCGCCGTCGCGCCGTCGCCCACTCTTCCACCATCTGTGCATCCCTTCCTCCTCTACACACCGCGCGCGCTTCACTCCTCCTCCATCTGTGCACCCTTCCTCCTCTACACACCGCGTTCGACATCTACAATTCTCCTGATTCTCCAGTGGACGCGCATGTGGCGTCGCGCTTCGAGAACATTCAACAGCTGACCGCCGTCGCGCTGTATAAAATCAAGGTCGGCGCTCGCTCGCTCAGTTGCCGCTCGTCGGTTGGTTTGTACGGCGCGTCGACGTCCAAGGTCGCGGTGAAATGAATTCCAACGAATCCACAAACACAATGATCGACGTCCCTTCGACCAGCGCCGCCCTTTCGCATACGTGTGTACGTGTTCACTCATTTAACACCCCCTCCTACAACCACGTTAACCAATTTAGCCATCGACCCAAGTAAATCGCAATTTAACACCCCATTTCACAACCACGTTAACCAATTTACCCATCGACCCAAGTAAGTCGCACTTTAACACCCCGTTAACCAATTATATGCTCCGCATCCTCCTCAGTGTTCCCCCGAGGGAAGCTGCGGGCAATTTTTTTTTCTCTTTTATGTCGTTAATGATTGTGCACTACTTACTGAACTAGCTTGAAACGGCCATAAATATAAGAGAGATTTATTATGTACAACTAGTTCTTGTACACATGTCTAGCAGATCATCGCAACTTCAACGGTACCGAACATCTATGCAAGCTGGGACGTTCTCTAGCAAAAAAAATAAAGTGGAGGGCTCACACCTTATATGCTTAGGTAATAAGATCTAGGCTTCGCTGAACAGAGGATTAAAACAGAGTGAAAACGTTTGCTCTAGAGTACGGACACATGTCTTGTACACCAAGCAATAAATTCATCGTCTGCTGTATACTGAGCCGGCAATACGACTATATCTGCACACCTGCGCTTCGCATGGCATCGCCTGAATGTAACATGTAACTACATGTAGTTCCTGAAGCACGTAATCTTCTGGATGCAAACACAAAGTGAGCGGATATAGTATTCCCACAGCGATGGAGTAATGGACGCTCAAAGATATATCACAAGTAACAGCGCCGCTACGCTACTGCTTAAATTTGACTAGCATATTCCTTTCCACGAATCTATGAAGCCATTGCTTCCGGCGGTCACGCAACTCGGAAGTTATTCGCGTTCTGCTTTCATACTTGTCCTTTTTTGACATTCTTGTTTAATCTCATCTGTCGAGCCCGGGCTATGATGTTACTACTCATCTCAGCTGTCTTCTGCGCGCTCTGTACTGACGTGTCTGTCTCATTTCCAATATTACTCAACAAAAAGACAAACTGATTAGATGGAAATTATTCAAAGTGAATGCGCTTATCAGACGCGCAAGAGAAACAAATGCCACGCTGGACCACCAGTGCCAGCTAGAGGCGGAAAAAAGACAAATGATAAGTGAAGGGCGAAAATGTAAAGAAATCCTGTTTTAATACGTGCCGTAACCCTTGGATCACTCCTCTTGCGCATTCTCCGGGGGCATTTGCCAATTGCATTCGCGTCGCCGCTCATGGTGCACCAAGAAGGCTAACTCAATTGGGTTGCACAAAGTATGCGGGTGGCCTCTCAGCTGCATCGCGCGATGAATGCAAATGCCGAGCCAATATGCAACACATACCAAGAAAAGATAAAATGAAATTGGCCCTATTAGGAAGCCGCTGAGAGAAACGATGACGCCAGACTTAGTACAAAGTACTACACCCAATCATTGCAGAAATCTTTTTTGTTTGCTGGCGTTGTGTTACGAATGAATTGAGCCCCAACCCCGCCGCCATATTTCAATGACGTTGCTAATTTTAACCTATAGGGCGCCCTTCTGCATGGGCTATATATCTCCTCCACATTTGTTTTCTTTTTTGTTGTTGAAATATTGATACTGCTAGCTTTTTTTTTCGTTTGAACAAAAACGCCAAGTCTTCAGAAAGAGCGTAGCACAATCACAGCGAAAACAGAAAGTGCTGTATTCGAAGTGCTTGTTCTAAGCTCTCCTAGGGCTACTGATACAAGTATGCTTCTAAGGTACACACTACGCCATAAATAATAATTTTTGTCAAGTTGGGAAGCACCAAAACCCTTCTTCGTGAGCAACACTAGTTACTTATCTTGATTAAGGTTGATTCATTGCGTTTCAGTTACTGTCGTTCAGACCTAAAAGTTTTGATGTCACGCCATCAAGCGTATGCATGTTTCAGTGGTCTCAAACTGACAAACTTGTTTAGAAAAAAAAGAAAAATACTGCTGAAGGCATTAGGCTTTCTAGCGCGATGAGAAACGCACCATTGTAAGTGCAGGTGTGGCACTTCAAAAATAACGCATGAAAAAAAAAGTGCAAACTCTCGGTACCGTTGATGGCAGAGTTTTCTTACAGAGTGATAACATTATTCTTTTTATGTAAATTGAAACTTCGTATCTATAGCACGTTCTTTACTTTAGTTAGGCAAGCGTGAATTGACGGCTTTCAACACAAACGTTTTGTGGCATTAGTTTCTTTCGTGTACACTCGATATTGTGACGGGGCGAGGTCTTGGCTTACAGGACAGCGTCCACCGAGAATCGGCAGCCGAACAAGATGTCTGAGTTGCCTCTCGCGCAAGCGCCTAACGCACAGGCGTCTTCTTCATCTTCGCTAAGTGCCACGCTTGCTCCTGTCGATGATACTCCGTAACATCACTCCCCTGTGGCGGTAGTGCCGTCAAGGCGCTTAGTACGGCGGGGACGAACGAGGAGGGTGATACGGTTTCAGTCTGGAAACGTGTACAACGTCTGTCTGGAGTGACGTGGTCGAAAAGGCATTGTTTAGGGGTGTGATCTCGTAGCTCACGTCACTAAGTTGTCGTAACATTTTGTAGGGGCCATGGTAGTGTGATAGTAGCTTCTCTGATAAGCCGACCTGGCAGTTTGGTGTCCAGAGAAGTACCAGAGACCCCGGCAAGAAGTGCACGCTTTGGTGGCGACTGTCATAGCGGTCGTTTTGTTGCGCTTGCGACAAGTGCAGCCGATCACGGGCAAGCTGACGGGCTGCATGGGCTCGAGAAACGACATCGCTGGCGTACTCAGTAGACAAGGGGGCAGCCGAAGGAAGGAGCGTGTCAAATGGTAATGCTGGATGTCGGCCAAATAGCAAATAAAACGGCGAATTACTAGCTTTGTCGTACTGTGAAGAATTGTACGCAAACGTGACAAAGGGGAGTGCTTTGTCCCAGTCACGGTGATCTGGTGAAACGTACATTGACAGCATCTGCGTCAGCGTTCGGTTCAGACGCTCGGTCAATCCATTTGTCTGTGATGATTTGCGGTGGTAAGCTTGTGCTCAGTGGAGCAGGCGCGGAGAATGTCATCCACAACAAGTGAAAGAAAGTACCTTCCTCGATCAGTAAGCAGCTGCCGCGGAGCGCCGTGACGAAAAATGACTTCATACAAGAGAAAGTCAGCGACGTCAGTGGAACAGCTTGTCGGCTGTGCTTTATGATGGCAAAGCGTGTGGTGTAGTCTGTGGCAACTGCAACCTATTTATTTCCGGAGGTGGACGTAGGAAACGAGCCCAACAGGTCAAGACCAACACGGAAGAATGGTTCCGTCGGTATGTCAATGGGCTGTAGGAGGCCAGACGGTAGCACAGAGGGGCGCTCGCGGCGTTGGCAGCGGTCGCAAGCAGTGACGTAGCGAAGCACAGAACGATACAGTCCGGGCCAGAAAAAGCGACGTCGCACACGATTGTAGGCACGAGAGACGCCTAGTTGACCTGCTGTAGGTACGTCATGTAGTTGTTCGAGAACGCTGGTACGCAGGTGATGGGGAAGCACGAGTAGTAATTCCGGGCCATCAGCGTTGAAGCTGCGACGGTACAGAATTTTGTCGTGTAGTTCGAACAGGCGAACGGAAGGGTCTGTTGGAGCAGAGGTCAGACGCTCGATGATGGAGAGTAACGACGGGTCACGTCGTTGTTCGGTGGAGATATCACCCAAAGCGTGGATGGAGAGAACGCAGGGGTCTGAATCAAGGTCTGTCAAGTCAGGTGTTTCAACCGGATAACGTGACAAACCGTCTGCGTCTGTATGGAGGCGTCCCGACTTGTAGTCGACCACGAATGAGTATTCTTGCAGACGGAGTGCCCAGCGACCAAGACGTCCAGATGGTTCCTTTAGCGATGACAGCCAGCAAAGAGCGTGGAAAAAGTTCAGCCATACAGGTAAGGCCTGAATTTTGCCACGGCCCACACTAAAGCTAGGCATTCACGCTCAGTGATGGAGAACTTCCGTTCAGCAGGTTAAAGAAGACGACTGGCATAAGCAATCACGCGGTCCTTCTCGTGCTGTCGTTGGCCTAGGACCGCTCCAATTCCATGGCCACTGGCATCGGTCCGAAGCTCTGTAGGTGATGCTGGGTCGAAATGGGCCAGTATTGGTGGCGTAGTCAGCAGATGGATAAGAGCCGAAAAGGCGTCCGCTTGCTCTATACCCCATGCGAAGGGAACGTCCTTCTTTAAGAAATCAGTAGGTGGTCGAGCGATGCCGGCGAAGTTGCGGACAAATTGACGAAAATAGGAACATAGCTCTACTAAACTTCGGACGTCTTTGGTTGAGCGTGTTTCAGTAAATTGTTGCACTGCTCGCACCTTTTAGGGATCTGGTTGAACACCATCGGCACTGACAAGGTGGCCGAGTATGGTGATTTGGCGACGTCTGAAATGTCATTTTGCAGAATTGAGCTGGAGAGCAGCTCTTCGAAAAACATCCAGAACGGCTTACAGACGTGTTATATGGCTGTCAAAAGTAGGTGAAAAGACGATGACATCGTCTAAGTAACATAAGCAGATGGACCACTTATATCCTCGGAGAAGGGAGTTCATCATGCGCTCGAAAGTTGCCGGCGCATTACACATTCCAAACGGCATGACTTTGAACTGGTAGAGGCCGTCGGGCGTAACGAAAGCGGGTTTTTCACGATCCATGTGGTCGACGGAAATTTGCCAATATCCGGACCGAAGGTCGATAGACGAAAAGTATTGGGCACCATGGAGGCAATCGAGGGCGTCATCAATCCGAGGCAAATGGTAGGCATCTTTGTGGATCAATTTGTTTAAATGGCGATAGTCCACGCAAAAGCGCCAGCTGCCATCTTTCTTCTTAAAGAGCACGACTGGGGAGGCCCAGGGGCTGAATGGGGGTTCTATTACGTCTTGAGTAATCATTTTATCCACTTCATTTTGAATTACTTGGCGTTCCTTGTGAGATACGCGATATGGACGCTGCCGTATAGGACTGGCATCACCAGTGTTGATCCGGTGAGTCACTGCAGTTGTTTGGCTGAGAGGCCGGTGGTCAAAGTCGAAAACGTCTCTATATGATGTTAGCAGACTACGGAGGCTGGCAGCTTGCAGTGCAGTGAGATCGGGAGCAATAATCTTGTTAATGTCATCTGCAGGCTGAGCGTTATTGCGGCCAAGACAGGGGGATGTAGTATCGGTGATCAAACCAGTAACGTTGCAGCTGTCAAGTGGAGATAGGGTGGCCAAAGACATGTCTTGCGGAATAACTTGAGTCAAGAGACTCACGTTGAGTAGTGGTATAACCACTGCATTATTAGCGACGGCGACATCAGTGTGAGCAAGGGCGACGTCTCGGGCCATTTGTACGTCGACTATAGGAGTGACGAGGTAGTCACCGTCGGGCACATGACGTGAGCACGACAAAGTGACATATGTAGCAGCTTTCGGAGGCAAGCGAACGTGGTGACGAGAGCATAAACGGGGATAATCATCATCATCATCAGCCTGTCTACGTCCACTGCAGGACAAAGGCCTCTCATATGTTCCGCCAGTTAACCCGGTCCTGTGCTTGCTGTTGCCAATTTATACCCGCAAACTTCTTAATTTCATCTGCCCACTTAACCTTCTGTCTCCCCCTACCCCGCTTCCCTTCTCTGGGAAGCCAGTTGGTGACCCTTAATGACCAGCGGTTATCCTGTCTACGTGCTACATGCCCGGCCCATGTCCATTTCCTCTTTTTTATTGCAGCTATGATATCCTTAATTCCCGTTTGTCCCCAAATCCACTCTGCTCTCTTCTTGTCTCTTAAGGTTACACCTACCATTTTTCTTTCCAGTGCTCGCTGCGTCGTCCTCAATTTAAGTTGAACCCTCTTTGTGAGTCTCCAGGTTTCTGTTCCGTAGCTAAGTACCGGCAAGATACAGCTGTTATATACCTTCCTCTTGAGGGACAGTGGCAATCTACTTGTCATAATTTTAGAGTGCCTGCCGAATGTGCTCCACCCCATTCTTATTCTTCTAGTTACTTCAATCTCGTGGTTAGGCTCTGCGGTTATTAGCTGCCCTAAGTAGACATAGTTTTTTGCAACTTCAAGTGCACTATTACCTATCGCAAAGCGCTGCTCCTTTCCGAGGTTGTTGTACATTACTTTCGTTTTCTGCAGATTAATTTTAAGACCCACCTTTCTGCTCTCCTTGTCTAATTCCGTAATCTCAAGTTGCAATTCGTCCCCTGAGTTACTCAGCAATGCAATGTCATCGGCGAAGCGCAGGTTACTGAGGTACTCTTCATTAACTCTTATCCCTAACTGTTCCCATTCTAGGCTTCTGAAAACGTCCTGTAAGCACGCAGTGAATAGCATTGGGGAGATTGTGTCCCCCTGCCTTACACCCTTCTTTATTGGTATTCTGTTGCTTTCTTTATGAAGCACTATGGTAGCAGTTGATCCCCTGTAGATTTCTTCCAGAATGTTTATATATATTTCATCTACACTCTGATTCCGCAGTGTCTGCATGACGGCTGATATTTCTACTGAATCAAACGCCTTCTCGTAATCTATGAAGGCTATGTATAGTGGTTGGTTATACTCTGAGCATTTCTCTATTACCTGATCGATAGTATGAATGTGGTCAATTGTTGAGTAGCCTGTTCTAAATCCTAGTTGTTCCTTTGGTTGATTGAATTCTAATGTTTTCTTTACTCTGCTAGCAATTACCTTTGTAAATAGCTTGTATACTACAGAGAGCAAGCTGATCGGCCTGTAATTCTTCAAGTCCTTGTCATCTCCTTTCTTATGTATTAAGATGATGTTAGCGTTCTTCCAAGACTCTGGTACTTTTCCCGTCAGGAGACACCTCGTAAATAGAGTGGCTAGTTTTTCTAACACAATCTGTCCTCCATCTTTCAGCAGATCTGATGTTACCCGATCCTCACCAGCAGCTTTGCCTCTGTGCATGCTCTCCAAAGCTTTTCTGACTTCTTCTATCATTACCGGTGGGGTGTCGTCTGGGTTACTGCTAGTTATTATAGTATTAAGTTCGTGGTTGTCTCGGCTACTGTACAGATCTCTGTAAAACTCCTCCGCTATTTTAACTATCCTATCCATATTGGTAGTTATTTTGCCTTCTTTGTCCCTTAGTGCATACATCCGCCTTTTGCCTATCCCAAGTTTCCTCTTCACTGCTTTGACGCTTCCTCCGTTTTTCAGAGCGTGCTCAATTCTCTCCATGTTATACCTTCTTACATCACATACTTTACGTCTATTAATCAACTTCGAAAGCTCTGCCAGTTCTATTTTGTCTGTTGTACTTGACACTTTCATGATTTGACGCTTCTTAATTAGGTTCTTCGTTTCCTGGGAAAGCTTGCCGGTGTCCTGTCTAGCTACCCTGCCTCCAACTTCCACTGCACACTCCGTACTGATACTCGTCAGATTATCAATCATTGTGTCTACGCTAAGGTTGGTTTCCTCGCTAAGAGCAGAGTACCTGTTCTGCAGTGACACTCTGAATTTCTGTACTTTCCCTCTCAGTGCTAGCTCATTGATTGGCTTCTTGCGTATCAGTTTCTGTCGTTCCTTCTTCAAGTCTAGGCGGATTCGAGCCCGTACCATTCTATGGTCACTGCAGCTTACCTTGCCAACCACTTCCACATCCTGCACGACTCCTGGGTGTGCAGTCATTATAAAGTCTATTTCGTTCTTATTTACGCCATTAGGGCTCCTCCATGTCCACTTGCGGTTTTCTCGTTTTCGGTAGAAGGTATTCAAAATACGCAGATTATTGCGTTCTGCGAATTCTACTAGTAGCTCTCCTCTGGCGTTTCTAGTGCCGATGCCATAATCTCCTACTGCCTGGTCTCCAGCCTGCTTCTTCCCTACCTTTGCATTAAAGTCGCCCATTACTATAGTATACTGTGTTTTCACATTACTCATCGCCGATTCCACGTCTTTATAGAAGCTTTCAACTGAAGCGTCATCATGGCTGGATGTAGGCGCGTAAGCCTGTACTACCTTCATTTTGTATCTTTTATTCAGTTTAATTACAATGCCTACCACCCTTTCATTAATGCTATAGTAATCCTCTATGTTGCCAGCTATGTTTCTGTGAATTAGGAACCCTACTCCCAGTTCTCTTCTGTCTGCCAAGCCCCGATAGCAAATGACGTGCCCATTCCGTAGCACAGTATAGGCCTCATCTGTCCTCCTAACCTCACTCAGCCCTAATATATCCCATTTAATGCCTTCTAGCTCCTCGAATAATACAGCTAGACTTCCCTCACTAGATAACGTTCTAACGTTAAATGTTGCTAAGTTCAAGTTCCAATGGTGGCCTGTCCGTATCGAGAGATTCCTAGCACTCTCTGCTGCTTTGCAGATCTGACCACCGCCGTGGTCAGTTGCTCCGCAGCTGGTGGGGACTGAGGGCCGTGAGTTAATGGACGAATGCCTACGGGAGGGGGTGGCCAGATACTGCACCAGGGTGGCCAATCCTTCTCTGGTGAGATCATCGGTGCGTACCGGCTTTAAGCCGGTACGATCAGACAGTAGTGGAAATGCTCCATGCATGTCTTCCTTATTGTTGTTCAGCAGCGTTGGCGGCCACCCACCACGGAGCCCAACGAGGGGACGCTACAAGTTTACAAATGCTGAAACCTGCAGACGCCAGCCGTACAACGCCACTATAACCCAATGCGCCTAGACCAAGGTAGGCTATTTGCACAGGGTTAGCCCTAGCCGCCAGGAAGTTTCGAAGTAAACGGAAGAGAGCAGAAGAGAGGACAGATAAATAGTAAGAGATAAAGACGAAGATGTAGGGAGAGAGAGATAGGAAAAGGCGACTGCCGATTTCCCCTGGGTGGGTCAGCCCAGGGATGCCGTCTACGTGAAGCCGGGGCCAAAGAGGTGTGTTGCCTCTGCCGGGGGGCCTTAACGGTCCAATCACCCAGCGTCGGCTCAACTCCCAGGATCCCCTTTTCCTCGGACACGGCAAAGCCACGCACGGCTAGGCGTGGGAGGGAGTCGAAACTCCCCCGTTAACGGGGAGAATAGTCTGCTGGAAAATCGGCAAACTGCGGCAGTTCAAGCTGAAGAGCACCAGTGGCACAATCAATGAGCGCAGAATGACGTGACAGGAAGTCCAAACCAAGTATTAGGTCATCAGGACACATTTCAATGACGGGAAACTGAACTAATGTAGGATGACTGGCAATGAACACACGGGCCGTGTACATCCCTTGAACATCAGGGGTCCTCCCATCAGCGACACGAAGTTTGTGGGAAGCGGCAGGCGTGAGCACTTTATGTAGGCGTCGGCGAAGGTTCGCGCTCATTACAGAAATGTGCGCTCCAGTATCTATAAGGGCAGAACTAGCCACACCGTCAACGGCAACGTCTAACAAATTTTGTCTCGTCGGAAGCGTCAAGAGAGGATTTGTGGAGGGAGTCGAAAATGCAGCGTCACCTCCGGGCGCTGAACCGTTTAGTTTTCCGGGTAGGCAGGAGCGGGGTTGAATGGGGACGATGGCCTGTGAATCTGCGGTTAGCGAGACGACTGGCGACGTCCTGGAGGCGAACGCGACTGATGACCATGTGGTGACGGAGATCGGCTGTTGAACCTTCTGTAGTTGTTTTGCGGAGAAGGCTGCGCGGCAGACGCGAAGCGGGTGCTGTCCTGTTGGTAGTGAGGTTGAGATGAAGTCCGAGGTGGCGAGGATCAGCGGTAATTGCAGTAACGGACGACATGACCAATACGGTGGCAATGAAAACAAATTGGTCGATTGTCGACGGTTCTCCACGCAGCAGGGTCACGAGATCGGGCCGTTAGCTGCTGCTCGTGATAGGACGAGGATGGACGCCATGAAGCTCGCTGCGGGCTGGGCAAAGCGCACACCGAGGAAATACCTATGCTGGCGAGTTCTTGGCGGACTGTTCCCAAGTTCTGTTTCAAGGTTCTCATACCACGATTAGGCGGTTCTCCTAAGATAGAATAACATGTTTGCCAGCATGAGAGTCGGGCCCTATCGGTATCGAGTACTCACACGTTCGTACTCTGTCAGCCAATCTTCAACGTCAACTTCATCGGGATCACCGGAATTGCTGAACGTGCCAGAATCCCGCGGGGGTTCGACACGAAGGTTGTGGTCGCAGAAGGAGATGTAGTTACCGTATCATCTTCGGCCACAGGAACACCAGGCGCAGACGCAGACGCCGTACTCTCCGTCATCGTTGTGGAATGACTCTTCAAGCGTCGGCCGCTGCGAAGTTCTGTTGCGAGGCGGTTGCCCAGCACTTCCACCAAATGTGACGGGGCAAGGTCTTGGCTTACAGGACAGCGTCCATCGAGAATTGGCAGCCGAACAAGATGTCTGAGTTGCCTCTTGCGCAAGCGCCTAACGCACAGGCGTCTTCTTCATCCTCGCTAAGTGCCACGCTTGCTCCTGTCCATGATGCACCGTAAATTTAAATGCTGCATATGCTCAGAACAGCTAACTTAAATCACCTGATATCACTAAAATTTAGTTTTCTTGCTGGCTATGTCAGGTACTCTAAGATTAGCATACACGATGCGCTATACATACACACAGACACGCGCGCGCGCACGCACATGCGCGTGTGCACAAACACGCAGATATCCATAAATACATCAAAGAGAAAGAATTATTGCAGCTTTAAATTATGTATTGACAGCCCTATGAAAGTCGTTAGCTGGGCTGCCTTTTTTGTTTCTCTTCAGTTTTTCTTTTCTGTGCTCCACACTTTTTGCTTTTTTTATTTGTTTCTCTCTACTTCTATTTGTCTCTTCCTCTCTCTATTTATTATTTGTTTGCTCTTTCCTGTTATAAATGTTCGCTTGCTATATTTTTCCTTTGTCCTATTTTTTTCGTATTTGCTTTCTCTTCTTTTTTAAAATTTTCATGCGTCTGTTGCTTCCCATACGTGAAGTGAACTAGTTATTTGTGTGTTGGTTTCTTTTCCCAGTGATCATCATCAATGCACTCGAACAACAAGTACAAGAAAACTTCTCCTGGGCGCGAGCTAATCATCACAATGCGGAACCTGGAGTGTTACGGCAAGCAACAACAGAATACGACAGCACTCGGCAGCCCGGCCCCCTATAGGGTGTTCCGTAGTGATAACGTTATTTGTATGCCATCAAGGAACACTCTATTACGAGCTGAAAAAACTTCATTGAGCATCTCTGGCTACTTTATATTACACGTTGGTGGGAAATCGACTCAGCAAAGCATTTTATGATCCAGGCAGTTTCCTCCCTCAAGTTCGCTTTTGTTTCAGCTATCCAAGAAAAAAAAACTACTGTAAGACTTTATGCGCTTTTTTATGGTACCTTCCTTCTAGCGTACAGAGCCTTGATATCACACTATCCCATTTTCCAACTCTACCGCTTCTCCACACGTGATGTGTAAAACGTGGGATCACATTGCTTCAACTGCTTGTTGTTGTTGTGACTCAACTGTTTTCAGCTTATTTGTGAGATCAGTTGGCCAGGCATGCCAACGCTAGGCAAAATATAAGCGAAGCAGCATTTTTGTACTAGCAAATACGTCGATGTTGCCAACTCTAGATAATCGGCTGTACCTGAAATTATATAAACGTTTGAATAAATGGTCTTTCGCAGTTGTTTTCACCTTTGGGGACCAACAACGTAAGCAGCAACTGAGGAAGACGAAAGCTTGCCAAGCCAAGGTCACTCAAGTTGATGAGGAAACACTCAACAATGTTCGTCTATTTTCTGCCCAACGTGGCTTTGAAATAAAGAAGCAAGAATTCAAGACATCATTTTCACCGTTATAGATATCAAATTTCACTCGACTTCGCCTTCTAAAATTGCGAAATTCTACAGCTCTGGAAGCTTAGGATAAATAGTTTGATTTCCTTTTACATGGAAAAAAAGAATATAATGCAAACAGGCTTCACGTGCAAAGATGATTCAAGATTTTTCATGTGCAATATTCGAAAAAAAATTGCTGATCATAATTATGCCGAAATGTCTGCTTTGACAAGTGAAGACTACATGCATTTATTTCTGATATTTTGGTGAAATTAACGCCTTCGAAACAAAAAGCTGAGTTTTCAAGACAGTCAAGTGGTGTTTCAAATGGTACCAAGTTCACGTACTGCGTATATATGCTTCACATTTATACTTCAAAGAAAGTATACTGAAGCACAACTTAGAGTCGTTATCTCAATCACTACCGCCAGCTCAGAAAAACTGTAGATGTTTGAAAGTGAACAACTGTTTCACTCTGCTGGTACTAACTGAGCGGTAGATATACGCGAGTACAGTCAGTTAGGCAACTCGAGTGTCGGTACGAGAAAACTATACAGACCTTCTTAGCTAAATGAGACACTACCAACAGATGAATATTGTGTTAATATACACCTACGTGTTCATCCACACTTTCCAACAATAGGTATAAAATGTTTGCTACTTCTTTTCGTAACGAAATGATTTATTTAAAAACGGTGCTACAAAGGCTCACAAAGATCACAAACACACAGCACTGATTCTCTACAAAGCTTAATAGCAATGTGATGCACGTATATATGTGAGCCCATACAAATCAAGCAGTGTGTGTGGTGTATGTTTGTCACTCTTTGTAGATCTCTTCATCTATTCAATTATATCGAACAAACATACCGAACTTTCTACACTTCATTCATTACTAACTATGTATTACTTGGCACATCTGAGCACGAATATTAATTTCGCAGTGGATCACTGAACCATTTCACATGAAATGTTGCGTGAACCACTCACGTTTCGTCATCAGTCGAAAGACTAAGCAGTCTGTATGAATGACAAACTTGGGTCATTGTGGCTCGCAGAGCTGTGAGTTTCTCTAGCCTGTGTCGCCTTACCCAGCTTTGTGGCAACCGTCACTGGGCGTGCCAATAACGAAGAACACGTCGCCTCCGCGTTTCGCTGCGGGTTGGACGTGATGAATAAATGCTACCTCGCTACCTGGTAATGAGCTCGTTTGTAAGCATGCGCGTGCCATGACAAAACGGGAACGTGCTCGGCTGGACCGTTGCCACACTACTAGGTGAAGCGGAAGCTCTGCGCTGCCACATTTGCTCAAATGATCCAGGCTGGTTTCGTGGAGCAGAAGTAGGCGCTGTAGGAGTGACCACACTTTCACTGTTGCTGTTTTCTCATTTTTTTTCAGCTGAGGATCCACATTTAATGATTGAAATATTTATACATAATGCATAGAAAGGTCAGTAAGGAAACAATCTAGGCAAGAGAGCCGTAGTTAAACTTGTAATGAAGGAAAGTTTGGTAAGTTCACACGTGAGTTTCAATAATACTCACCAGTAGCGTGTACGGTTTGAAACAACCTGATTTTAGTTTAGAGCAGAATTAATATAGTAGATCATAGGACTTGAACCTCTACCTGACGTGCCAGCCTCGACAACTTCCTTTTATCAACTGATTGCTATTGATTTTGTGCTTCTTTAATAAAGTAGGAAAACTTTTAAGGAGGCAAAACCTTTAGATGCCTTTTAGAACACCACATTACACTAAAGATCAATTCACGCGGTGAAAGTGTCATCAGGAGTAAACAAAAGTGAAATCAATCAATCAATCAATCAATCAATGTTTCTTTATTAGCATCAAAATTGTACATTGTGAGTAAGTATGCAGGAGGAGATCCCAAGGTAGTAAACCGAAGGCGGGACCTTCTTTGTGAATACAATAAAACAGCTAAAATATGTATAACGAAAGAGCAAGTCACAGAACATTTCGAACTTTTTTTCTACAAACAAAGCAAGATGTCGAAAATAAACAAAATACAAAAGCATTATCCATTGAAAAAATTATCATCATGTTATATATATCCAATACTTGTCACCTTATAGTGACATCACATAACGTGATGTCACACGATGACATAAGCACATGACATCATTCCATGTTGACATTTGATCAGACGTTGAAAAAAGCGCAAAACGAAAGTACGTGCAGGAAGCTTGCTATGCTGCTAATTCCCGAGACAGTGCTAACCGAACCGCGTTTGGTGCAGATTTTTATCGTGAGAACGGGTTCAGAGGGAGAGCAGGAATGATTCGCTTATTAAGGAGAAACACATAACGTCGAAGTTCGCCATGGCAACTATCTACATGTTTGATTACCTACGCTGCATTCGTAGCCTTACTAGAGTGTGCGACACTGCTTTCGATGGGTAATATACTGTTTACCTATCTTAATAGCATACACGAATTCCTATTACAAATTGCTTCGGGACATTATTTTGGCGCGAGTGCTGCCGCGTAAATTCCCGCTACAATTCTTGACATTGGGATATCATTTACGTAAACATAAAATACAGTGAACGGGGATCATGCTCCAATTAATGGGCTTCCTCCCTCCTCACAGTGGAGCCTGCTGTCTCCACCTGTGATGCAGGTTCTTGTTGCTGATTTGTTTTTCTCCTGGGCTGAGCCTCAGAGAGTTTTGTTAATAAGGACAAAGCCGTTCGGTTTCCAAGAAACACACAAAAAGTTTAATTGAAAAGTAAAAAGGCGAAAATTCCTCACAAAACAAAACACTTAATAAACAGTTGACTGGACATGACGAAACGCATCTGTAAACACCCAACAAGAACATTCAAAGTCAGTAACTAAACCTAACGTTCGAAAGGGGCTGAGTGATGGGAGTAGCGCAAGAGTATCGGTGCAGTCTCACCCACAAGTTGGTTTTCGGCGGTGATGAGAAACCGGAACGCCGTGACTCCGGCGTCAGTGCGTGGGCTGGACGAGGACGAGGGAACGCTGGCTGCTGGCGACACGTCGGAAAGCCCTACCAAATCGTGATGGTTTCGGCTTGAGGAGCGTGTACACGTCGGAGACGGGAGAACGCAGGCTGGTGGCGACGCGTCAGGGAACTAGGGTCGACCTAGTCAAGCAGCTGGGCGCACAGCTCGGGCCCGGAGCCCGACGGCTGTAGCTCGCCTGCCGGAACCAAAGTCCGCAGGCCCTGGAAAGGAGTTCAGGGCCGGATGGCCACGGTCCTTTGGAACGGGAACCCGACAGCAGGAGGCCCCGGCCGGTTGAAGTCCTGTAGGCTCGGGTCCGGAACCCAACGGCTCATCTTCAGCGCCCGGTCCGGTGACGACCTTCCGCTTGCACTGCCTGCCTCGAACTCCCCTTGCTCTGGTCTGCTCAGGCTCCTGCTTCAGCTCTGGCCCACTTGTCTCGTTCTCATTGGAGATACTGCTGTTTCGTGGTGTCAAGTCATTGGGCCTTGAAATCTCCGTGTTCGCTGCCCATTGGATGTTTTACCTTTTGTTTACTTCACGTCCTGCCACGCATCCTCGTGCTTGACGCTCTTTAACGTCGTCATTCTTGTTTAAGCAGCACCGCACGTGCACTCTGGTATTTCTCCTTTTTTTTTCTTTTTTTTTTTTTCGTGACGCGCACTTTTCGAAGGCGCGCACTTTAAACGCGCACCACACATCACATACGCCCCCCTTTTATTCAAGTTTTTTTTTTTTTTTAGAAAAAAAAAAAAACTGTCGATGAGTGCGCGTTCTGCACTACGTCACAATTAAACCACATATTTGCACCACGCAGTTCAACACATCACCGGGCTACAGTTCGCTACATCGTCCAAATGTCCACACGTAAACTTTAGATTCACCCAATTGCATTTAAAAGTTCTGAAACACAGAATAAACCTTTTTACTACAAAATCGACTATGGACAAAGCTACTTGTGTCCGCATCTAAAAGTCGAAGTCCAGAAAGAGCTACCGGTTTTCTCACTCTACACTCAGGTTATTGCGTCCCAAACCAGACGCACTGCCCTTCTCGCACGTTTCGAAAGTAACTGTGGCAAACATGCTTTTATGCACGTTCGCTGAAACGCGTGTCTGCGCCCCCGCCGGCCACATGAACGCTTACCGGTCACAGAGGAACAGGGCGCGGTCTCGAGCCGTCGGCGTCGACACGAAACGCACTGAGACACGAATGTCCAAATGCCACAATCTCTCACACAAATGCTTTCTTTTAGTTCACCATCTAATGAACACAAGCTCGGTGTGCCCTCAGCAAGCCCAAACGCTCCGACAAGCGTGTGAGGTTTCTGGATTCTTGAGAAGGAATGCCCTTGTGCTCGGTCATTATACAGCTCATCTTGAGTGGACTTAATTATAGGTTCAAAACCAATCACGTTCTCAGGTTCAAGACCCTGTCTGGCATTCTCCATACCTACTATCGAGCCCACCTCCGATTCGATACTGTTTATTTTGAAGAGTGCTTCAGCACTCCCATCGTGTTTTCTCGGACAAATAGCAGTTACGCTATCCTGTGAACTAGAATCCCCTCTCTCTCTGAGCGAGATATACGTATGGTCTAGGACCATCGACATGGTGCCTGCTGCTACCTCTGTCGGTACAAAACAATCAGTGGCCACTATATCAGAGCCTTCATGGCATTCGCTGCCATCATCCCAATGACGTTCTAGCGCTCCTTCCATGGAGCTATTGAGAGGTAGCCCTACCTCTTCCTGAAATGTGCTCGGCCTTTGAGACGTTCTGATACACACCTCATTCTGAATGGAACTTCTTTGTTCCCTGCTATCGAAGCTTTGCTCCACAACATTTTTCACAGCTTCTAGGTCGCCCATATCCAGGCGCTCTTCTTCATAGGTGCTTGGCCTCTCAGAGGTCCCCAAGCAGCTAACGGAAGTAATATGTTCCCAGCCAGAGAAGCTTTCCGTCGCTTCAACAAGCTCCTCATGACTCCTGCCTTCTTGGCTGTCCACCTCTCTGCCTTCCTCTATCTGAGCTTCTCGCTCCGAAGTAAGGCTGTCGCGAGGCTCGAGGCCAACCTTGCAGGAATCGACTTCCCTCCAGCAAACGCTGCTATCGGAGCAAACATTCACCGCTTGCTCGACCTTCGGCATCGCCAGCTGCCCCCTTTTCGCCATCGCAAGCTCGAGTCGCCGCTCGAAATCCACCCTCTCTAATTGGAGCTGCTGCTTCAGTATGCGTGTCTCCAGTTCGAGCTGTTTTTCTTTTTCGCGCGTCTCGAGCTCAAGCTGCTCCTTCTTGGCCCTAAGCACCAATTCAAGCTTTTCCTTCGCCGCCTTTCGTTCTGCAGCCCGTTGCTCACGCTCCCTCTCCATCCGCTCCTCGTACCATACTCTAAACTCCGCTCCCGTCAGTCCCATTTTATCCGCCAACTCAATTAACTCCCACGTGTTCGTCATCGTGTTAACCGCGTCAAAAAAAAATCTACTGGAAAAACAAACGACTTTGTCCTGTCGCTGCGGACGCCAGTTTGTGATGCAAGGTTCTTGTTGCTGATTTGTTTTTCTCCTGGGCTGAGCCTCAGAGAGTTTTGTTAATAAGGACAAAGCCGTTCGGTTTCCAAGAAACACACAAAAAGTTTAATTGAAAAGTAAAAAGGCGAAAATTCCTCACAAAACAAAACACTTAATAAACAGTTGACTGGACATGACGAAACGCATCTGTAAACACCCAACAAGAACATTCAAAGTCAGTAACTAAACCTAACGTTCGAAAGGGGCTGAGTGATGGGAGTAGCGCAAGAGTATCGGTGCAGTCTCACCCACAAGTTGGTTTTCGGCGGTGATGAGAAACCGGAACGCCGTGACTCCGGCGTCAGTGCGTGGGCTGGACGAGGACGAGGGAACGCTGGCTGCTGGCGACACGTCGGAAAGCCCTACCAAATCGTGATGGTTTCGGCTTGAGGAGCGTGTACACGTCGGAGACGGGAGAACGCAGGCTGGTGGCGACGCGTCAGGGAACTAGGGTCGACCTAGTCAAGCAGCTGGGCGCACAGCTCGGGCCCGGAGCCCGACGGCTGTAGCTCGCCTGCCGGAACCAAAGTCCGCAGGCCCTGGAAAGGAGTTCAGGGCCGGATGGCCACGGTCCTTTGGAACGGGAACCCGACAGCAGGAGGCCCCGGCCGGTTGAAGTCCTGTAGGCTCGGGTCCGGAACCCAACGGCTCATCTTCAGCGCCCGGTCCGGTGACGACCTTCCGCTTGCACTGCCTGCCTCGAACTCCCCTTGCTCTGGTCTGCTCAGGCTCCTGCTTCAGCTCTGGCCCACTTGTCTCGTTCTCATTGGAGATACTGCTGTTTCGTGGTGTCAAGTCATTGGGCCTTGAAATCTCCGTGTTCGCTGCCCATTGGATGTTTTACCTTTTGTTTACTTCACGTCCTGCCACGCATCCTCGTGCTTGACGCTCTTTAACGTCGTCATTCTTGTTTAAGCAGCACCGCACGTGCACTCTGGTATTTCTCCTTTTTTTTTTCTTTTTTTTTTCGTGACGCGCACTTTTCGAAGGCGCGCACTTTAAACGCGCACCACACATCACACCACCTGAGCGCAAGCTTTAACCATTGCAACAAAGAATTGAAGTGAGAGTATTGAATACGTTCCCCCAAACTAAATAAAGTCCTGGCAATATGACCTTATACACACACACGCACACACACACACACACACACACACACATATATATATATATATATATATATATATATATATATATATATTAATAAATGGTCGTCTTGTCGTTTAAATTCTTAGTAATAGTGAACGAAGAACTCCGCAGCTTATCACACAAAAGGAACCTGGAGCTTGAAATAAGTGCTTTCTTTTACATTAAGTTAAAGTGACTAGACTAATACTGGTACGCCGATGTTCTAGGTCTAACGTTTTAAAGTGAAACATATGTGAGCACGCCAGTGTAGTGTTCGATTAAAGAATGGTAATATCACTGTACTATAGACAAACGACGTGACATATCGAGAAGTTGCTTAGTGCGGAGGCCTGTGAAACATTTCTCTTGTTTCTGAAACTCTCCTCCAGTTCATGTTTCATGGTTGCTCCGTACGAACAGATGAGGGAAAGCACAGAGCTCCAAGCGATAAGAGTTGCTTTTACTGTTATTTTGTAGTTGTTTCATGACGGCGCACAACTAAAGCAGAGATTACGTGCTCTCTGCAGCAGCGTTACCTGGCTCCCGCTGCCAGAGCATCCGTCCGCTCTCTATGTAAGAGGATAATTACGGTTAAAGCCTCTATTTACACGCCGAGCAGCAGCCAGCCGGGCTACTCGGGACACCAAAGTGGCAGCTTAAAACCCTTATACGTATGCAATTAGCGATATCACGAGCAGCTAGGTCGTCTGGTTATATTGAGGCAATGAAAGAACCCCCATTATTTTGCGCTTATAAGAGTAAGAGCAAAGAGCGAATGGCGCAGCGTTATTGTATTGTCACGGGGTCATGGCGTTGACGAAGAGAGCGGACTACATGTTCAGGTTACACTGTTTATTGGGCCTAACTTGTGGCCACACAAAAGTAAAATCAGATTACAGCAAGGCACTCGCACCTATGGGGGCCAACAGAGCGTCGGCCGTCGATCAACTGTCAAGAGGGGAAGCACGTCGGCGTTTGTACATGTGTCGCGGAATAGGCGTATCTCTAATCGTAGTGCAAGCTATGGAATAATTGCTAGTGTTCGCGTCTCGCTCCCAATCCTAATCGATTTGATGGATATGTGAGGTTTAAGCCACCTTATGATTATGAGAGACACTGTAGTGAAGGGCTTCGGAAATTTCGACCACCTGGGATTCTTTGCCGTGCACCCAAATCTGAGTACAAGGGCCTACATAATTTACGCCTCCATCGGAAATACAGCCCCCGTAGCCGGGATTTTATCAAAGCTTGACACTTCAAGCAGGCTGCTCAAGCACATTAAATGGTGAATGAAACGAACGCACAAGTAGTAATCACAAGACGAGCACAATGTGTCACAATTGTTCATTCCGCCTGTGAGCAGCGTGCTGCTTTCGCGAACACAGCTGCCGCAGTGAGCGGAATGATTCGGTGCTCTGTGTAAAAAAAAAACTCGTTAACGTCGCAAGATATACAAACTGCCTTCACCACGATATAGTGGCGCGCGCACGAGTGACCAAAAGCTGTGGGAGTACGCATGAGTCGTAACGCATGGATCGACGACCTTCTCAGCGCGCCTTCAGCGCTCTTTGTGTCATTTCTCCAGTAGTAACAAGATGGAAGGTATGAAGAACAAGAGAGAACGCGTAGATGTTAACAAGAACACGCCAGAGTTATTGAGCTTGAAGTAACACCAATGGTATAATGTGCTTAGTATTAGCTCACCGTTTGTTAACTGAACAACGTACGGTCTATGTTCGAGGCGGTTAGCGGCGCGTACTGCAGAGTGAGAGTCCGTAGGCTCGACTCCTGCTGATCTATTTTTAAAGACGATACTCCTTCTTTGGGACCTTCGATGCGAAAAATTTGTTCTGTGTGTCTGTTCGTCCTTAACGATACCCTAAACGGCACCAAGCGATACTCCAAACGGCCGAACCCATTCGCAGTGCCCACTAGTGTTGCCCAAGATTCGGCGTTCATACTTGTGTGATTGTCAATTAAAAAGCAATTATCGCGCATATCTGAGGCACCATAACAACACGTATATATTCTGTAGGTGCGTATTTTACTAGAAAAGGCGTACCTAAGGTATTATAAGGACCGTAGCGGCTATTCACGCGGCGCTCACCATGAAACGCTTGCACAAATTGATTGATTGATATGTGGGGTGTAACGTCCCCGAAACCGCCATATGATTATGAGAGACGCTGTAGTGGAGGGCTCCGGAAATTTCGACCACCTGGGGTTCTTTAAGGTGCACCCAAATCTGAGTACACGGGCCTACAACATATCCGCCTCCATCGGAAATAAAGCTGCCGCAGTCGTGATTCGACCCCGCGACCTGTGGGTCAGCCGCCGAGTGCCTTAGCCACAAGACCACTACGGCGGGGCCACTTGCAGAAAAGGGGAAGTGTTTCCAACGCTTTGCTAAGATGACATGGCGGTGGTACATACCCGGTACTTTGCGTTGTACACCTTATCGCCTCTGAGAGGGGCACGCACGTCCATATCGGAGCAGCGCGTTTCCTTCTCCAAGATAACTGCAAGATAGCGCTCATGTCGCAGGTGTGACGTGACTTTTAGGGGCGAAGCTTCTTATAGCGCACCCGTTCGTCCCGCGTAATTCTAGTCGTAGTCGTAGTGTGTAACCAGTATTACGTTTTGACCTGCAAGGTATTGCCAGTGAGAGATTTCTCCTGTGCGTTGTTGAACAATAAAAAATTTGTAGCGTGCGCATTAACGTAAAGCCGAATTCTCTTTTCTCTCATTCCCCATTAGCAGGCATTGGCATCTACATTCAGCACTATCTGACAAGAAAGGGTTACTACGTTATACTCGCTGGGCGTAACCTCCTTGGTTTTAGAAAGGTTTAGCAAGCGTTGGGCCGCAGTGCCTTCAATACAGTGAAGTAGTGTCTGCCATGAACTCAAGGTGGTTAAAGGTGGAAAGTAGGTACGAAGAGCAAGCCGTAATGATGATACGCGGCAGCGTATGTTAAGCAATCACTATGACATCATAAGGTGCCCCACGGTTTTAGATTATGTGTTACTACGAGTGTTTGTGATCAGGTGCGTTCATGAAAGCCACCTGATAATTAGGCCAAAGAAAGTATAGGGGATGATAACTTTTTTCTTTAATTGTATTGTTGTGATTCTAATGTAGAGGGGGGGGAAAGGGGGGGAATAAAAGGCAAGTATTGCGGTGTACAGTTTGTGGAAGGCTGTATTTAAGAGAGCTCAATTCTCAAGAGGTTTTCCAAATGCGGCCGAGAGAACGAAAGCAACGCGTGGCAGCACGTTATGGGTGATAACAAAAACTTTTGCGTTCAATCAAATACAACACCAAGATCACTGAATTCATAATCATTACATAAGGTTATGGTACACACAGAGCATGGAAATGACATAATGAATGTTTTGCGAGATATACAGATGAATATATTCAGACAAAGGTGGTTATCACACCATTCGGCGAAATAACACAAATCTGACTACAGTGTGCGACAGTCCTTAACTCAATGAATTTCTTTAATTGCCTAATGTTATCAGCATACAAGATAAAAGAAGGAGACGAAGTTCAAAAGAAATATCATTACGTAAACTAAAAATAGGAATGCGCGTATTAGCGACCCTTTGGGAACTCTACTAGTAACTCTGTAAAAGGAAGACGTTTGGCTATTCAGGTCAACATAACATGATTTATTACGCAGATATCTGCGCAGGAGATCTACAATAGATCATTCAACATCAAATTTGGCAAGTTTAAACAAAAACAGCAAGTGGCTAACTACTTGAAATGCCTTGCTCAGGTCACAGTAAACTACGTCAACCTGTCCTGTCTGAGAAATGGTAGGGAAGATTTTCGTCACAAAACTAGCAATAGTTGTGGTGATTTAGCAGCCAGGGATAAACCCGTGTTTATTAGAAATGAATGAACATTTCACTTTAAACTACAATATGGTATGAACTGCAAGCTCAAAGATCTTCGATGTGGCACACCGTAGAGAAATAGGGCGATAATAGGAAACATCACGTTTGGAGCCTGACCTAAATACGTAAAAAAAACACGCGCAGTTTCCTATACGCTGGGAATTGTGAAAGCGTTCGAAAATGTATTAAATATTGTAGTCAGCAATGGGGCAAATACACTACTATAAGCTTTTATTATGGTGGAAGGAATGCTATTTCGGCCACACGAGTAGGGCTGTGACGAATAGACGACCTTTTCAACCAGTGACAGATCAGTAGCTGTGCTAACTGCCTTGGGCTGTTGTCCGATCAAAGTGCTTGAGTTTGAGGCCCCCTAAACGGATGAAGAAGGCTTCGAAAAACAGTCAGCGATGGCATGCACTTCAACACCATCTGAGTCTAATAGTCTGAAGGACTCGCCACTTTTGCTAGACCGTTTTCGTACTTACTTCCAAACTTCACCCGGCCGGTGAGAAGCACTTTTCTCTAATAATGCAATATACGAACTGTGGTCGCAATCTAATAGTTATTAAAAAAGAGAGAGAGAGTTTGGTAAAACTTAAATACCTCTTTCAACTTGCTGAACGGAGAACATTTAACGTTCTTGTGTGCACGATCTCTATGTGTCAGTGAACTCATAAGTTCAAGGGAAAACCAGTGAGAATGTTTAGGATGTTGAGGCTTATATTGCGGAATAAACTTACTCGTGCGACTGAACTTACACATGCGACTGAATTTCTCAACTTGTTCATCAACATTTCGTTTGTCAATAACCTGTGACTAATCAGTGGCTGACAAGTAGTGATACTAGTCAATGTCGTCAACTTTCTTGAATTGAAATCATGGAGATTAGTTGAAGTGAGTGTTGTAGCCCATTGTTTCAGCACATACGGATACTCCTGCGTTAAGTGGTTGGTGGAATTTGTCAGGACGAACAAAAGAGACGTCAGAGCGTGTAACTTCACCGGTTTGACCGTTTGAAAGAAAAAAGTCCAAGACATCGCCTTTGTTGTTGATGAGTGTGTTATGTTAGAGTGAAGAATGAAGCGCCAGAAAGTTGAGCATGCTGCGCCCTTTCTCAATGAAATGAGTAATATCAGTATGTGTGTCATTATTATTATTATTATTATTATTATTATTATTAGAAAGGTGTATGTCCCTACTGTGTTTAATGACATCCCCGACAGTGTTTTTTCGGCAACGACTAAACGCAGTCTACGAAAGAACCTAACGTATCTTTAATGCTGCATCAGTTATCACATTATGGGTAAAATCTGTTTAAATTTTTTTGAATACTTATCTTCACATTTCAGTTGTTTAGGTACTATTTCTTCCGCTAATTTGATTCTTGATTGTTATTGTGTTTAAATGTAGCGTAAATGAGTTACATGTATTCTTTCTTTGATTGTTTACATGAAAAGCTTTTCAATATGTATATATGTCATATGTCATTTCTCGTTTGCCGATGTGCCGGGCTAAGTCCTCCAAGCCTCCGTCTGGCTTTGACAGGCCTGTTATTTGTTTTGTGCAGCTCAAGGTGATAATAAAGATTATTATTATTATTATTATTATTATTATTATTATTATTATATTATTATTATTATTATTATTATTATTATTATTATTATTATTATTATTATTATTATTATGTCAGCAGTGGTAAACTGAAACAAATTTATAACTTCCTAATTAACGCTTCATTCTGACTCTACGCGCCAGATGTGAAGTCACCCCATTTTTCATTTCTATAGCTATAGAAGTAAATATTTATTTTGTAAGCAGGCACCTGAAAGTGTTAAGGCAAAGATATTGGGCTGACGATTCATGTACTGGTGTATCATTTCATCTTGTGTGAAGAACAATGATCCTTCGCGTACGAGCGTAATCATTACGAGTTGTAATCATGCGTGACTGTCATGGTATAGTGTTTCCAACAGAGCTAGAAGATTATGCCCCAGAGATGCGGCAGCAGTTTGTTAGGTATGGAAGTTGCAGAATGTTGCCACCACTGCCTACCTTTATAGGCGTAGTGTAACGGTGTGAAGGAAATGTTAACGCGGTGAATAGTACACTCAGATAAATGGCTTCAGTGCAGTTCTACGCTGACTCACCACATATACTAGATGCGTTAAAGTTGCAGAAGCAGTGGACATCCACTCAAGCACCGGTATGCTTTTCATTCAACCAGAGAAACATTACTCGCTGGAAAAAATCCACTAAAAAAAGATCTCGGAAGTTTCTGCGAATAAATGTCTCTATGCATTGTTAACGCTCGCATATTATCACGAAAGTTTTCGTGTTTTTTTTTCTGTCTTGTAAGATGGTTGATGGCGTGGGTGCTGCAATTGCTTTTTCCAAACAGGCTGTTAGCCACTTGCCGAAATTCTCCGGAACGAGAGTTGATCGCATTCATTGCAAATAGTTCTCGCTGAAATGAAGCCCGGGCAGCAGAGGCGAATAAAAGGAAAACAAAATTTAGAAAAATAAGGGCAAGGAGCCGCTACAGCTCGGCCTAGTTTCAAGGACTGTAAAACATTCAGAGTAACGAGATACCAAGAAGAAACTGGCAGATTCAAGGATACGATCTGCGCTTATTCTGTTCAGTCAACCGAAAGCTGCTCTAAACCACATTATGTACCACGCATACTGCCTTACGAGTTACACTTGATGTAGGCCGGTTTGCTAGCCGTTATTACTTCCTAGGTGTGTTTCAGGTCACCCGTGTTCCAGACGTGATGAGCCTGTTTGAAAGTATATTAATAAATTAATTGCACTCGCTGCTTTTGCGTTTTATTCACAATGCCCCGTAAAAAAGGCGTATCCGCAAGGTCATGTTTCTCAGTGGTCGGCTACTGGAAAAGTGCACTTCTCGGTGAGATATCCGTACGTAAAACGTGAGCATATCAAATTGATGTTACGGTGGCTTCACAGTATAAAGGCCATGTTTAAATAGAGTAGTACAGCTCCCGTTGTGTTATCTTGTGTTGAGCGCCACTGGAAATTACACACAGTTTCTATAGACTTGTTATTTCATATCGCAACAAAACCTACTGCTGCGCTTGGCATTCTTGCATATTTATTGTCCAAACGCAAAAAAAAATATATTACAAGAGTTTGTCCTCATGTGTACTCTCTCCCCTTTTTTATATTTGTGGGGTTTTTTTTGCTTTGTACATAAAGAACACTACATTGCACTAATATTGGGACAATTCGGCGAAAGGATACAGGATGCTCTTAGGGTAGCAGTCCTAAATTTTTAGTTAGTTTTATTTCTACTTACCAAAGCTGGCTTTTTCCGCTACAAGTTTTTTGTCACACCTGACAGTGAACTCTCACTACAAGCAAGAGAAACGCTTACGTTGATTTTTGGGTAGTAATTGGATCTCTTGTCCTTGAAAGATCATTACTTCTGTGACTTTTAAGGTTCCGGAACGAAGCATCGTATATTACATTTTCCTTCTCACCTGCTTCTTGTTTATTTAAATTCAATATTGAGCTGGTATTGACCATGGTAACGCCGCGCAACCTTTGCACTTCATAGGATTGCTCAGGTATTGGGCGCCTACCAGTTTTTGAAAAGGCTGTTAGAGATGCACTCTCACTGATGTACACATATACAAACAAAAACGTGTTAGTGTGCCTCAACAAAATTTTCAATTATGAGTGAGCCTATATAATTTCCTGTTTTTAATGAAGCGAAATCGAATGTTTCCGCATAAGAAAGGGAGGATAGCAGGCAGGTGATTACCCAGTTTGCTACAGCTTGCTACCCTGCACACAAAAAGGAGTAAATGAGGCATAGCCCTTTGTACATATGGGTGAGTCACACACACTCACGTTAATTTTCTCTAGTTTTTTTTCTTTACACCACACGCGCACACAAGCACGCACACACGGACGCAAACACACACACACACGAATACACACACACATACAAAATTTTTCTCACTCACTCACTTCATGATTATCATCGTGTTCCAAGGATATCAGTTGATACAGGAACTTCGCCTGCGCTTTCGCGGCTCCCTCACTGCAAGACACAACATTTCGGTAATACAAAGTGTATTGTTCGCAAATTGGCTGCTCATAAAGGCATCTTAATCTTGCTGACAGAATGCATCTGGTAGTAGTAACAATGGGGATGACATGATGTGCGCATTTTTGTCGCGGCCTTAGAGATGCCAGCGATACTGCTTAAGAATATGACTGATATTGTAGAGCTGTTCTTATATGATACTAGTCAGCAAAAGTGGCAGAGAGTTCGCCTTCTATAACGGTGGTTCAAATAAGGCTTCCAATTGACACGGCACGTCCAGGTGATGAAGGCGGGTGTGTTTAGAAAAAGTGGTTAATGGCTTAGAGTATTATAGGTAGTATACTATGGAAAAGCACAAAGCCATCCCTCAATATACCATCGACACCCACAGCTTTCGAAACAAATACTTAAGAGAATTCGATGGCGGTACAAAAAAAAACGAGTGTACTGCACGTCAAATAGGCAACCTCGTGTGCTACCAGACGGATCTACGCGCTGAGTTCGTTCTTAGTACATTGATTAGTTTCGTCAAGCCACTTTCACGGGCCTTCTAGTATTGTTGTTGTTGTTGTTCATCAATTCTTAGTGGCTCATACCCACTACGGGGGATTGGCCAAGAATCTAGTGGTTTTAAAAATTACTGTTCAGATTTGGAACAATTGAGGTATAACTGAAAGATTACCGATAGCCTAGGAAAGTGTGGTGCTTAATGTATAGCATACAAATGTTTAGATAAACGAATTTATTAATAGGATAGAGCAATTATCTGATTTTTTTACGTATACAAATATGTGTACATGTTAGGATAATAAAACTGGTTATTTAGTCAACCTAGTAGTTTCATCAATATAGTCCCGGACGGCCGCGCATACTGTCGCATTAGAGAAACCAGAAATGGAAGCTCCAAACGACAAAATGACAGGCACAGATAAGTCCATAGCAATACCACGTAAAGGTATTTCTGAAAGGGTTTTTATTAATGTGTTAAACCGCCTGCAGGTCAAAAAGAAATGATCTATTGTGTCCAATTCCTCACGGAATGCGCACAGTGGCGAAGGAGCCTGAGCAGACCTGTGTTTATAGAAATTTATATTTGGTACCCGGCAACGCAGCCTTGTGACAGCTACTTCTTGTTTTCGAGTGCGGCAAGTCTTTTCGCCAAGGATATAATAAATGGCGAAATTCTCTAGTTTATTAGTGCTGAACCTTTAAAGACTTCCATAAGCGTACGTCTGTGGAATCGAGAAACAGTCACATAGGCGGATGATGGACAGAGCGGTAGAATTGCTTTGCTGATTGACGACTTAGCTAAGGAGTCGACTATTCAATTAGAAACCAACCTTTATGACCAGGCACCCAAACTAATCGTACTTTTCTCAAATGCGCAGGTACTAGTGCACGGAACGCTTTTGTTACGTGGTTATTAGCACCAACAGAAAGTGTCGCACAGACAGATAGGAATTTGTTATTATGACAGCTGATGTAATTGCTGTATCTAACTTGCGTAAGGCAAGCACTACTGCCAGAAACTCAGCCACAAAAACGGGTATGAAATTGGGTAGTCGAAGGGAATAAATTCAATTTAAATTGGGCTGAAAATACCAATCCCTGACTTTTCGTCATATTGCGATGCGTCTGTAGCAATAATAACGTTCGTTTTAATACTGCGCAGGTGATCTTGTAGTAAACCATTAAAAATATTATGGGGAAGTAATTTGGCTTTATTAGGAAAAATGCCGTCGAATATAATTTTTACCGGGTCTGAATTAATACGACTCGGCATGAAGTCGCATTTACGTACGTTTACAGGCTCCAGTAAATTTTGCACAAATATAATTTGTGGGGTGTGAAATCGCAGCCTTCTAGCACCAATAAATGACTCCAGGGTGGAAAAAAGGCTGTTACTGAATGTTGTAATGGTGACTCATAAATTCTTGAGAATGTCTGAACAGTCAGAAGGCAAATTCTACAAGAAAGCGGAGGGACCCTCGATTCGGAATACAACACATTGTTAGCAACAGTTTTGGGAAGGCCTAGGCATAAGCGCAAAGCTTCTCTATCCAGA
Source organism: Rhipicephalus annulatus (assembly GCA_013436015.1). Classification (NCBI taxonomy): domain Eukaryota; kingdom Metazoa; phylum Arthropoda; class Arachnida; order Ixodida; family Ixodidae; genus Rhipicephalus; species Rhipicephalus annulatus. The sequence continues at coordinate 75,582 of WOVY01000533.1, read as the reverse complement.
AGAATTAGAGGCCGAAACTTGCAACCTGGAACTTCAGAAAAAAGAACACAACCAAATTCCAAAATGGGACGAACATACATGCGATATATCATCAATAATGTATCTCTTCTCATACCTATGCTGTAGTTGTTTAGACTACGTAATATGCCAAGGGCCCACACACCTTTCCCGGCGATATATTCGATATGAGGTTGCCAGTTAGGCGATGTGTGATAAATTACTCCAAGGTATTTCACAGATTCCGCCTATGGTATATCCTCATGATGGTAAGACAGAGAGATGTTCACAGGGTGTTGCAGCGGGAAAACAAGGAGGGCACATTTACTCGGAATAAAGAGAAAGCAGTTGCCATCGAGCCAGCTCTCCAATATATTAGGGTAAGTCTTCAGCCGTTCATATAAGGTCTGAATGTTATCTGCCATTGCAAAAAAATGCAATATCGTCTGCATAAACATAAGTTGTTATATCCTGTTTGCGTGGAATGGTGGTCATTAGTAAATTAAAAAGACCCGGGGAAAGCACTGAGCCTTGCGGTACTCCCCTCGTTTGGGCATGAGTAGACTACGAGAACCCGTCTTTAAAACAATAAAATTTCCTGTCTGCAAGAAAATTGTGAACCCACGCTACTATGTATGGTGGAAAATCAAGGTACTCTAATCGATCTATCAAAATACAGTGCTCCACAGTATCATATGCTTTAGCGATGTCTAAGGTAACAAAGGCTGCATATTTTCTATGTAGCCGAGGTAATTGAAGCCGACTTTCTAAAGCAACGTGGGCATCCCAAATTGAACAAGCAGCCCTGAACCCAATTTGACAGGGGCTTAGAATGAACCTCATAGTTATAAGTTCATTCATTCGTATATGGATGATTCTCTCAACCATTATCACTAAGTTTGACGTCAGTGCGATTTGCCTTATGTTATCCAACATGCATGCTTCATTTTCATTTTTTAGCAAGAATACAGTTTTGGCAAGTTTCCATTCTGGAGGTATCCATGCGTTCCCTAACGAATAATTCACTAGTTCTAGCAAAAGATTAGGCGATTCCTGGAAATAACATTTTAACATAGAGGTCGTAATTCCATTTGGTCCGGAAGTTGTCCTCGGTAAGCATAATACTGTCTGACTCAATACAGCCAAAGAAACTTCTGGAAACGCATGCTAGTTTACCATGGACCGATTAGCCGAAAGATTAGCAGTGAAGCGGCATTCTAAACCTTGCGCTATGGCTTCTAGAGAGGTGTTCATTTCTTCCGTCGTCAAGGCACATGACTACAACGTTAAAGGTGCTGGCAGTACTTTTCTTGTCTGAAGATAAACGAACAAAGCACGCTTATTTTTTGATTTAGAAAGATAATCAAAATATCTACTCTTGTATTCTTCTTTCGCGCGGTTCACTGTACGCTTAAATACGTCAGCAAGGAATCGATAGTCGTTCCAGTTTGTTAGGCTCTGATTATGAAGAAGATTTTTCCAAGCGGCTTTCTGTCTTCTATAATCGCGCGTACACTCATCGTTCCACCAACGAAATGAATGATCGTTTATTCGATGGAATAGAAAATTAGGAATATTTTCTAGATCCCTCTAGCATTGAACCAATCGTAGATGCAATCTCCTTAGTACTGGCGTTTCCAAGCTTGGAAAATGGCAGAACGGAGGCAGGCTTGAAATTTGCTATGTTGATGTACTGTGCGTTTTGGCTGATCTAAAGTTATTGTTGGACATGTAATGTCAAAAACTACAGGAAAGATGGTCACTGTTAGTTGCTGAATCCAGAACAGCCCATGACAAAATCTTGATTGCATTGGAGCTAAACGTTAAATCTAATACTGAGCAAGTCTGACCTCGGTACAAATGTAACATGACGTTTATTGAGACACCAGAGGTTGTGATCAATAGTTCGTTCCCACAGTCGTCTACCACAAGAATCTGTCCTTCTACCCCAAGACAAATGATGTGAATTAAAGTCTCCTGTGAGTACAATCCTTTCTACATGCTACCAAAACACTGTCAAGATAACGCGTATTTCGCACACCGAAGGGGAAGTAACAATTTATAATTGAATAAGGGTGGTGTCCGGAGATATACAAGTCTAATGCTAATATTTCACAATCTGAGTCTAACATACTGAAAGAAAGTTTCACCCTATGGCATAATTTACTTGATACCAGGATCATTAAACCACCAACATGTGATGGGTAGATCTAATCGAAAAGAACGATAACCTGCAAGATGGAAATTTTTATCTGGATGTGAGCCAAGTTTCTTGGAGAGTTTATAATATTAGGATTAAAAGTATTGCAAAAGTAATGTAAGTCGGTTGAGGCTGAGAATATAGAAAGGCAGTTCCACAGCAGTACCCTCCACCTGAGCTATGGTGTTGGGCGCATCACAGAGGCGCAAGTCGCGCCCTCGTTAGCATCTTCACGTAAAATAGCTGTTTCATTCTGTTTGGATTTGGACTAGAGATCGGTGAAGATAGGGGAGCTGGTACAGTTTATTAGTTCGCATATGGAGTTCCATATTTGTAGCAGCACTTGTGCTCGGGTGAGACGTATGTCGGTCCAAGTGCACCTGTGTTCCTGACTGCTTAGCCTTGCCTGGAGATGCAGAAAGTTCGTCCAACACTACATTGCGTAGCTGAGTGGCATCGCTAGTAATGTCCGATACTACCGGTTCTGTACCAGTCTCTACTGTTTGCCCAATCTGACTTGAAGAATTTGCACCAAACAGTCGGAAAGGTTAGATATGAGTTTATCCATTGCCTTACTCACTGCCTTTTCCACAGCAGTTTAATTAGCCTGCGATATGTTTGAGTCCATACTAGAAGTGTAGTGTGCTGTAATTGTAATGCCAGAGTATCCAAAAGCCCTGTCTCTAACTCTGTCAATGGCTTCCACTCGAAAACAGTGGCGGCGGTCAATAACTTCTGGGATTTCAACCTCCTCGGAACGAGCGGAACAGTCAGAGTTGTCGGCGCAGTGACTCCCCCCACAGAGACAACACTTTTCCGCTGTTGCAGTACACTTGCTTGAAGGATGCCTCTCTCCGCAGGTGCTACAACAAACGTTACATTTACGTCCTCCCGCACTGTGGCCGAATCTCTTTCCCAGCCACGTAAATAACTTCAATAATAATAATAATAATAATAATAATAATAATAATAATAATAATAATAATATTAATAATAATAATAATAAATAATAATAATAATATGTGGTATATTACGTCCCTAAGCCCTTATATACTTTTCAGAGCCGCCGTAGTTGAGAGCTCCGGTAATTTCGACCACCTGTGGTTTTTAACGTGCACCGAAATCTGAGACTACAGGCCTACAGCGTTTCCGCTTCTATCAAAAACGCTGCCACCGCAGCCGTGGTTCGATTCTGTGATTAGCGGGTCAGCATCCGAGCGGTTTATTCACTAGACTACCGCAGGGCATTCTCAGCAACGTATATAGGCTGTGGGCATTCTCACTTCATACAGTACATCTAATGACAACGTTTTTTTTATAATAATGAACTCGTGTATTACCGGCACTAACCTTCGACAGTCTTTGTTTATATTTTTTCATTATTACTCAAAGTGCCGGCATTAAAAGTATAGACGCGGAGATCAATGATAAGACGGTGTTTTTATAGGGAAGGCACTTTATCGGGGAGCATATATAAACTTTTTGTCGTAGCGCTTCACATGCAACAAAATCTAGTTCACGATGAGCCCACATACATCACCATAAAACGAGGAAAAACAAGCATTAATGAAGGCGCAAGTAAGGGTCATTCCTTCTCTGTGAAGAATATCCTAGGGGAGTGGTCAGTAGGAGGTCAAGTTGAGATTTTTTTCGCCACCTTCTGTACATCCCCATCTTATAAGGAACACAATGAGGCGACCAGTGCTGCGAAAGTGGAGGTAATACCGAGCTATGGCACCTAGTGGTACGGAAAGAAAAAAATCAGAAACCTAACAAAAGTTCGCAATGTTCTGGCTTGCGGTTCTAACAAGATTGCTGCCTTCCTGCTTCTCGTCAACCCCTGGGGTCAGTGAAAACCCGTTGGGCATTGGGGTTGGCAGCCACAACCCTAACGACTACGGGACAATGCTTTCGGTCTATCAGTGTGCACACAAATAAAATAAAAAGGAATTGGCTAAAAGAAGGTAAAAGCACGTAAAGAGGAAAGTGACTACCAAAGTAACGTAGCCCATGGTGGGCATCATTCACGGTCACTATTCCTATATTTTCTTTCGTTCGTTGTTGTAATCGAGATATCTGATCAGTTTCTCGTCAAGTATTAGCTTTATCCGTTTCGTGTAGTGAATCTCACACTAACCGCTGCAGACGGAGCGTAGCGCAAGTGCCTGCTAACCGAGAGATAGTGAAAGGCAGTTCGTGGGTGCATTCCACGAAAGCCGAGGCCCGACGGCACGCAATACTGTGCCGCCGTGGAACTTGTCTCCTGACGATTATTACCTCCTGCTCGCGCTATTACTTTTCTCGTCATTTTTTATTCTCCGCTGTGCTCCGCGTTTGTTCATTTTCTACTTCGTTGGCTCCATTGGTTACCGCGTCGCCAATACCACTAAAGGTATGATCAGGTGCCTATGCTCCGTGCTGTAAACTTCCCGGTGTTTTCAGCCATGGGACACTGAAGTTTGTCATGACGGTTCATGACAAACTTCATGACAAGGCTTAAGGGCCGAACATTACTTTATCAAAAAGAAACCGCCCTCCCCGTGCTACTATTTATAAAGCAGCTCTCCTCTTTTAAGCAAAGTGAAGCCAGTGTCACTACCATTATTACGCAGTGACGATATTTCTTAAGCGATGCATTTGGGTTATGGTTACTTTCAGCAAAACTGCACAGTGCAGCATCAGAAATCGACAACCCTAACAAGTTTATTGTTCGGTTCCTAACCTGCTGAACTACTCCCACTTTTAAATTTTCTCTACCTCTTATGTAAAGCAGTCATCATGCTTCCCTTGACTCTTCTCTTACTCATGCCTTCATTCCCGAAATAATTGCTGCAGTAAGCCACAACTTTCAGCCGTACACCTCTCGTACCTTTGTGCGCTGGCAGTAACATGTCTTTTAGAGATAATTTGTTGAGGCAACAAACAGTACGAACATCCACCAACAGTCGGCACTGAACAGTCGACCTCGAGCGCATAAAAACGAGTTTCTTATCTTCCACACCCTGTTTTCCAGTTTGTTCTTGTGCAACACTTACTTCCCTGAATCAGACAGTTCTACATGGTTCTTTATCTATCAAGAATGGTTACTGCTTACACATTGTCCATTTAAAGATGTTCTTAAACTGAAAGAGCAATACCTAAAGGATGACTTCGATATTGAAGATGCGTAGAGAAAAAAAACATTCAGATTTTGCGAACATGAGAAATCCGCCATATAAATTTGGTCAAGAATATAAGCAGATCCTTAAAGTATTGCTCATGTGGCGAGAATTCTGAGGGACTGGCGTCTATTGTACGAAGGAAAGAAGGGAGGACGAACAGAAAGACAGAGATGCCAGCGAGTTCTCATGGCTGTAAGCTACCCTGCGCAGGAAAAAAATGCCTGTACGCGTCCTTATTAGTAAGACCTGCGTATACTCTCTCTAATCTAGTAATACCTACAAAGAGGGATCTGGCTACTCACCGATCGAATCTGCGGATGGAAATCATAGCAAAAGATTCCTTTCCGTACGCGTATACTTCCGTGCATGAGTGTTTTACTGAACTGCTCCTGCACGCACTGATCGTTTGACCATTCGATACAATACACACTTGAGGCTTGAAAACGAGTGATCATGAATAACATCAGGATGTCCTGTGCAGTGCATAATTCATCACCGCAACCGACTGAAATTCGAACTGAAGTGGTGTTTAGCATTGTGTCCTTCATTCACTTTGCGCTTACATCAGTTATTAGTCATGTAGTGCAGCGTAACAGTGTTTGACTACAGGGCAGGGTGCAGAAAGCCGGGATTTCCGGGAATCGTAAAGAATTGTGGGGCACAATGGGCCCATGTTCTAGCGCCTGGTTGACCAGCCTATTGCAGCATCAGTGGCGCAATTATGTAAAAGTTCCAAATCCGGACAAAGGCGGTCTCTTCCATTGAGTCGCACGCGATTGGCCCATACAAGCTGTGACGAATGCTGTGACGTTATGAGTGACGTGGACTGGGGTGTCACGTGACTTTTTTTTTTCGGTTTTCGGAGAAAGGCGATGGAACGGTCGGAGAGACTGTCCGAAAGCAACCGGATGGATTGAAATGGCTGCAAGGTGGCCTGGATTGGATTGAAATGGAAAAAATGCGCGACTTTTCGGCACCGGGGCACTTAGACAACATGGCGTTTCCCACTGACATGGTACTTCGCCTTGCCTGTGCGGTAGCTTTAACCGAGCAGAGGCGACGACGCGAGGTAAAAGATGCATTTGAAGAGTTCAGCGAAGAAGAGTTCCGGCAATGTTTTCGTCTGTCCAAACGAACAGTGCGGAGCTTGTGCGACGAACTTGACCCTATCATCGGATGCCAGCGAGCCAGTGGTCTTTCCACAGAGAGCAATGTGTTGTGCGCGCTGCGATTTTTCGCCACCGGTAGCTTCCAGAAGGACATTGGTCGCGAGGAACACATCGGCATGTCTCAGCCGGCGGTGAGCAACACCATCCACGAGGTGACGGAGGCGATCATTACCGTGGCTGCTAGAAAAAGGGTGGCGGACTTCCTACTGACAACAGCTGCTAAGGATGAGGCAAAGGTGGAGTTTTTGCTACGCGGTTGCATCCCAGGGGCGCTGGCGTGTGCCGATGGCACGTTGGTCACCATTCGCAAGCCAGAGGGATTCAGAATGGCCGACACGGCGAGCTTCATGTCCAGAAGGGGCTATTATGTCCTGAACGTCATGATCGTAAGTACTGTTAGGATCGTTTATTACTCGCCCTTCGGAGCAATTGTTCAGTTGTGACGCCGAAGCTGGAAAAAGTAATAATGCAACGAATGAAAAAGAACCTGCAGGGAATTGGGTGCGAGCTAGATGGTGGCACGCAAGGCCTCGGTAATAATAAGTGGCAAGTGCTTTGTGCGTGAGCCAGTTGCCTTTTTTGCACTGGCATGCATACGCAATTGAATTGTGCATTTTAGAGGTAATCGGTAATATGGGCAGCAGACGTAGCAGAAGTATATACACGACAGGGAAGTATTTACAACACGAAAGTGCTAACAATCACAATTGTACGAGCTGGCTTTGGTATTTACGAGTGTTCTTTCCCAAGAGCAACGCGTAGCTTTTCACTTATCGATCATTCAGTGGAAGTCGTAGTCATGTGTACAGCAGAGGTGGGGTCGTTGCCCCCACACTCCCCCCTCCTCAGTGTGCTACACCCTGTGTTTCCTTCTAAGTGAAGCTCCTTGTACCAATGACTGTACTAGTACGCATTGTTTCCTGCATATGCGTAGAAAAAAGGGATTTATTCTGAGTATAAATGCAGTACTATTTTATATCGCTCCTCATCGCAGATGTGCAAAGCATGGCTGCGCATAATTGTCATAGACCCATGATTCCCAGATTCGTACCACGACTCCTGGGTGTGGGAACACAACCCACTGCGTGCACGCCTAGCTGCACATCTGCAGCCTGGCGAATATCTGCTTGGTAAGTATTAATGTGTACTATCTGGGTAGAGCACTCAGCTTTTATGCTTACATTGCAGGAGACGCAGGCTATCCCCTCAAGCCATGGCTCCTAATTCCAGTCCTTGGCAGTCAACTGTGCAACACTTCCAAAGGCCGATACAACAAGGAGCACGCATCCATGCACAATGTTGTGTAAAGGTGTATCGCCGTGTTGAAAAGCAAGTTCCGCTGCTTGCAGCACTTTCGAACGATGCTCTACAACCCCGATTGGGCAGCGCAAATCATCTATGCTTGCTTTGCTCTTCACAACATTGCGTTGCATGCAGGCGACTGGACCTTGGACGAGTATGTCGTGGACATGCCACCAGCTGAGGATGACGATGGAGAGCCAAGGGGGAGCCATATGCTCACACCACGCAACGTGCTGCTCAGAGACGGCAGCAGCGCAGCGCTGTCTTGGACCTTTTTGAAGTACACAGGAACGGTGAAATTTCATGTTTTCATATCCCACACATAATTTATTTACACTGATTCTAGTGCATCTAGACATGACAGGGCTGTGTTTGCCACATTTGAATACACAAAGTACCTTCTTGTGCTTCAATATGAAGCAAGGTGGCAATGTCAAAATGCTGCATTTTCTTTAAATGGCACATGAAATATGCAACAGAAACACCCTTTTCCATATTAGTGATCACAGTCACAACAGTCGCCCTGCTCAAGGTTCCAGTCCTGCACTCAATAAAGCACTAAGTTCTCAGATGCTTGCGTGTTACTGTGTCACTGCCATCTTCAGCAGCTTCAGTGGCCTCCACATCCATTTCCACCGCAGAAGTGGGAACATCCGCCTGCTGGAAAGTGTAGTAAGCATGATCTTTCAGAAAGTGGGTATTCGTTACTCTGGCTATTTTGCAACCTTACGTACTAAACATCTGCGGAAATGTTCTGCAGCTATTCAGTGGACATTGATATCATGTATTACCATTTTAGTGCATGCACTTGCCTGCAGGCATTGCGTGTTTTATGATAAATTAATACCCCTTGTACTGCAAGGGCTGCAAATTGAGATTTTAGTTAATAAACCTACCCACTTTTTAATACTTTCTCCTGCGCTATATTGCCGTTTAACATGGTTCCGCTAAAGGCACCCCTTCAGATATCAAACTCTGTCATGGCACCGCTCACGAACCCGTGATACTGCGGCGGCAGAGTGCTTACCTGTAGATAGGTGAGACCAAAGACGCCACTGAAGCGTGTCATCCCAGTCAACTGTAGAACCTGGCCGCGGAAGCCAGGCAGCCAACCCCCTACAGTGCCCCTGAAAATATACACTAATGTCACAGAACAAATTGCCCGTGCCATTCGACGGCCAGTTACGTTTGTGCGTCTCTGATGGCGGCGGTGTCACGGCGGGCCTCGTGCACCGGCCTGCGCCACCGAGCCTGCCATTCCTGCGCAGGCACTTCATGGTTCAGCGCGTCGCTGAGCTCTTGCCACAGCCGCCACCGGTCGGTGATGGTGACGCCGTGCCGCAGCTCGATGGCATTCGCCACGAGCTGGGGATGTTCGTCCATAAAGGCGAGCACCAGCGCGCGCTGAGCCTCGGATAACGCCGATGAGCCGCTGCTGCTGTTGACTACTGGTACAGTTGACCTCCGCCACGATTGCGCTCGACTGAGCCAACAACTTCGAAAGTGCGCCGTTTAGGTTTGTATAGTGGGGGAGATATGAAAACAGTAAACTGCTTGAAACGGGGTTGTACTTAGCGCCACCACGTACCGTCCCGCTAAATTTAGCGTTATTTCATAACAATAACAAGAAAAATACGTTTATATTGTGCCGTATTCCTTGATAAACGTTCGAATACTTGTGCCAACACAATTTAATAATGATCAATAGTAGTTAAACAATTTTCAACACGTTACAAACACTTTTCACTTTGCTATACGGTCCACAAGTCCACGTCAAAATGATGACGCGAGGCTTCATTTCGCTCATTGGCTGTTCACTTCCCTTCATCCTCGCGACCGCTGCGGACCGCCCATTTTTTGACGTCACCGACAGACCGCCTCCGTCCGGATTTGGAATATGTATATAATTGCACCACAGATTTCTGTAGGCGGGACACTTTATGCAGCATGCAGAACTGCACTGAAACTTCTCAAGGTCGCGAATTGTATTCGCTTTAGAAGACGGCGTGGCAGTGTGCGCCCAACTGAAGCTATTAAGAAGTTAGAATGCATAACAGGTCATGTCAGCCGTTATGGGCGAAATTGATTGATTTGTGGGGTTTAACGTCCCGAAACCACCATATGGTTTTGAGAGATACCGTAGTGGAGGACTACGGAAATTTTGACCACCTGGGGTTCTTTAACGTGCACCCAAATCTGAGCACATGGGCCTACGACATTTCCGCCTCCATTGGAAATGCAGCCGCCGCAGCCGGGATTTGAACCCGCGACGTGCGGGTCAGCAGCCAAGTACCTTAGCCACTAGGCCACAGCGGCGGGGCGTTGTGGGCGAAATTACTGACAGCTTTTGCTGTACGCGCCGCAATGCACTAACACGTAATCAACCTCAAATGCGAATACCATGAAAGCATGATGTAAAAAAAAGTGTTTACTCCAGATGTACGTAACTTGGCATCTAAAGCTCTGTCATATATGTGGTAAAAATATGAAACTGCAGAAGCAAACTACGAAGTTACATTGGCCTTTTTTTTTTGCTTTGGCGAAGAGATGGGGAGGGAGTGTAATTTGAATATGTTAGCGTAGATTTTAATGCATTATGCATTGGTGTATTTGTAGTTGTGTGCGTGCAGACTATACATTGTTAGGATGACACAGATGACGAAATTCGCGAGTAAGGAGTTATTTCAACAACAATTGTTCCAAAAAGGAAAGCTATCCTGCTTTCCGCTCCCCCTCCCCCAGCTTTATGTCCCAAACCAGAAGTGTTAGGGGAGGCCCTGTCTCCTTCCACTCTTTCTTCGCTTCACATTCGTTGTAGCCATCGTTAGAACATACTTTTCTGTTTTGGGCAAGTATTGCAAATATGCAATGACTTTTTCAATCATGCATTTTGTTTCCATTGTGAACTTTCTTACAGCGCAACACCAGAAAAAAAAATACAGGACAGGGAAGGAGTAGAACAGAAAGAAAAGACGGCGCTGACTCACAACTGTTGTTTATTGGAAAAAACGGGGTGAAAAGTATATATAGGTCCCGGCAGCCTAGATCACAACATTCGCAGAATACGAGGTGCACCGAGGTATCGTTATCACACTCATGGCAATAAACAAGCTTGGCCTAAAAAACTTAATTCTTTTTTCATGCAGTGTGACGGATGGTTCACTAACGCACTTGGTACCCCTAATCTTTATATAGCCTCAGCGATTTCTCTAGTTAGCTAGTTAGGATGCTTGAAGATGATGGTGGTTCTCTCAAAAATGGGACGACAACCGCATGACCTGCAATGTTCCGGCAGATGAAGTCGCGCGATCCCTTGAAGAGATAAATCATGCTCCCTTAAACGAACATTCACACATCGTTTCGTTTGTCCACGTACTCCCTGCCACACGATAATGGAGTTAAATACACAGCTTTCTTTACGCATGCGATGTACTTGTTTTTATGATTCACAGCGCATCTCCCTTTGGCCTGTTTCTTCCTCAGCGCATTATCAACCATCGGGCAAATGCGACCTACCTTATGTTTGGTGGAAAAAAGAACGTCGACACCATACCTTGAGCCTACGTTTTTCAACCCATGCGCCAATTTGTGTACATAAGGGAAGACTGCTCTTTTTTTTCCATCAGAATTTTCTTGAGCTCCTCTGTGTCTCACGAGCTTAACGCTCCGAACCATAGACTCACACACAGACGAAATCACCTTGTCGGGATACCCAGCATCTACTAAGCGTTTTACCTGGTTATTAAAAGCAGTATTCGACACGTGCACACAGGATTTCCTGAGCGACGCATTTAGAATTGTCTTTGCAATCGCTCTCTTAACAATCTTAGAATCTCAGTACCTTGGTGCCCCTCGTATTCTGCGCATGTTGTGATGTAGGCTGCCGGGACCTATATATACTTTTCACCCCGTTTTTTCCAATAAACAACAGTTGTGAGTCAGCGCCGTCTTTTCTTTCTGTTCTACTCCTTCCCTGTCCTGTATTTTTTTCCTGGTGTTGCGCTGTAAGAAAGTTCACGATGGATCCTAACCAACTGGCCCGAATTACCGTCTTACTCATTTTGTTTATTGCACTTGTCCAGCTAGGATTCCCACTGTGCCCCTTCTACAACTTGAACAAGAAGCACACGTTCCTTGCCCAAAAAATAACTATCTGTAGAAACAAGCTACTTATAACCTTGCGCTTTCAACCATAAGGTAGGGGTGTTGTTTAGTCTATTTCAGTATCACGTGAAGTAAGGTGCTTTGTGCTAACCTACACTTGGCTTTTTGAGGAAAACATCGCAACATCCTCATTTAACTGGCCGCCCGCCCCTAGCTGAAGTAGCATGCCCCCCTCCCCCATGCTTAGTCCCCTTAGCCATTGTGGCAGTCTTTGTGCAAGGAAAACTCTACCTGCGATGAAAATTCTTACTGGTCTCTAAACCTACACTTGGCTTTTTGAGGAAAACATCGCAACAGCCTTATTTACCTAGCCGCCCACCCCTCGTTGAAGTAGCATGCCCCCCTCCCCCAGGCTTAGTCCCCTTAGTCGTTGTGGCAGTCTTTGTACAAGAAAAACTCTACCTGCAATGAGAAATCTTACTGTTCTCTAAATCCTTGTCTCTGATTCAGCATCTGAGAGAAATTTCGACTTTGGCTACGCCGGCTTGTCAGACTTGCGGCTCCCTGCGACACACTACCACCGCTACCTAGGGAAGCTCGTTACAGCCGGTAAGAATTTATGCAAAGGCATATTGATGTTCAGTGGCAAGGTTTTACGTGTGCACCTGCTGTAAGTCGGTGTAAGATTGTAACGCCGGTTGTAACTTTTCAGTGACATTGTACTTCCTAGAGTTTTTTGTCCAAAACTCATGATACTATTCAGTGAGACGCTGTTGTGCAGTGCTCCGGAAATATCTACCAACTGAGGCTATTCAGCATGCACCCAAATCAAAGCGCGCGGGTCTTGTGCGTTTCCGCCTCTATCGAAAATGCTGCGCGACGGCCGAGATTCGATCCCCTGAGCCACAGTACAGCAGTTGAATACTAAAGCCCCTAGACCACTTCGAAGGCTAGTCAGTCAAGTGAATGAAGCACTTGTGATTATAATGGGTGACAGCACAAGCATTCCTCGATAGCTCGGCCTTAGATCCACTGAGACATACGACAAAATTTGGCGATTTCATTATTCCTGCTTGGGTCTCTTTCGAACGTCAAGTGCGAACAGATGTGTTTTTCTGAGCTCTTGCTTCGGTGAGAGACTCGTTTTTGAATGAATGCTTTCAACGCATTGCTTCATTCCTCCGGAATTGTACACCCTTTGAAAGATCTCATCAAGGAAATTCTACCGACTTTTCTTTGGCCGGGCACCCGCCTGTGTCGACGGAACTGCATCATGCCGGAGGTGATGATGGTGGACGGGGAAGTTGATTCCCAAGAAGATGCTAATGCGCCTGGGTGGCGGAGTGCGTCAGGCAAGTATAAGCGTTCTCCCCGACAACAAGCGTCTACTTCCTCTCAAAGTGGAGGAACGGCTGGCCATCGCACGGCCACTGCGCATGGCGTCGTTCGGCGTCTTGCAGCCGCATCGAGGCTTCCCCGATTGCTGAGGAGCCATAAGCAAGTGACAGTAAGACCGAAAGGAGGCCTGGATCTCAAGAAGGTTAGCCCGATTCATCTAGCCTAGGCCCTGGAGACAGCAGTAAAACTGTCCCCGGAAGAAACACTGGAGCATATCGTCTTTCCGAACGTAACTCAGAATATCGTTGTTGTCTCTACCCCAGCGTCCCGCAAAGCAGGTGCTTAAGCGGCGCTGCGTCTCATCCACCTTGGCTCGACTGATTACAACACTTCGGCTTATACGGTGGCTTCTTACGATACCTGCAAATGTGGCATCCGAGGCGTCAACGTGGTCAGAAATGAGAGACAGTTGGCGGCGATGATCGTCAACCCGCGCAACCCAAGAGCCATAAAGGTGCATCACATCAAGGAAACGACAACCATCGTCGTTCTCCTAAGAGGTATCAAGGTACCCAACTTTGTTATGTGTGGTACGAGCATGCTACGGCGTGCTTTGTACTGGAGTCAGACTTCCGTTTGTTATGAATGTGTAGCTCTAGGCTATCGTGCCGATGTCTGTCCGACACCGACGATGAAAGTGTATCGCGAGTGTTCTGTCGACCATCGTGCGAAAGATCACCAATGCCAGCCGACATGCGCTTTGTGCGGGGGGGGGGGGGCACATCTAACTACCGACAAGTCCTGCCAGCATTGATTTCAAGTCTTCTACTTAATAAGGCGACAAAGACGGCATAGAATGGGCGTCACGAAACGCAGGAAGCACCAAGAGGGTCTAACATCACGGGATTATAGCGTGGCACCAACCTCGAGGATGCGATCTCCCTCGCGAGCTGTTGAGAAGACTCGCATCCACTCAAGAGGACGCTCTCGCTCCAAGAGGTGCACCTATTCCAAGGAGCACTCCCACTGCAAGGTATGCTCCCACTCTAGGCTACGCGTCCAAGAGGCTCCTAAGACCTGCGTGGATCGTGTCAAGCGAAGCCCGGTGCAGCAGCCAGCACACGTAACGCACGCGGCACTGCCAGAACAAAAAGAAGACCCTAGGATTGCATTCTTACTTCAAGAGAATGCTAGCTTAAAAGCGCAGCTTCAGAAGATGAGGGTCAAATTTGAAGCTCTCAAGAATACTGCACAGGCCCCGGCACGGTTTCCTTCAGTGGAGCCGCCGCCGGCTAACAGAAATATAGGTACGGAAGGAGAAGTAGCAGCGACTTCCGACTGGGACGTCTTGGGAGCAAATAGAGATTTTCAAAGAGTGCCAGCATTGCAGGCGGAACGCTCTGACCTCGTAGCGTGTAATGTTGCTATGATCGAAAGCGGACTTGCTCTAGGCGGGAACTCTTTTGTCCTGGTGAAGCCTGTTTCACTTGTCTTCTGCGTGCCCGGTATGCCAATAGTTCAGGCTCCCGTCGATATGTGCGTGCCGTCAAGTCGGCAAACCAGTTGCAGCAGCCATGGCTGCCAACGCCACTCAGTTCGTCATTTGGCAGTAGAACTGCCTGGGGTTCATGAAGCGTAAGACCTCCATCCACCAGATAATTGCTTCGTTTGGTGGTCCAGTCGCATGTGACTATTTTACAAAAAATCACTCACGCGGTGGCTGCCTTCCATGACTATCGATTATATATCTTTCAGGGGAAAGGAACAACGTGGTCTGGCTGTCTTGGTTTCGAACAAATGTGCTTTTTGAAGCGCACGCTCGCGCTCAGCATCTCTACATTGGACACTCAGCTGGTTGAAATTATTCCAAATAATTGGCTTAAGTGTAGCGCATTCATACTGAGTTTTTACAGCAGCCTTCGCAGTCACGAGGAGGCATTCTCCTTGGTGGTTGAAAAGGCAGCTATCCTTGCAGGCAAGTCACCGCTCATTGCTATCGGTGACTTTAACGCACCTCAACCAGCCCCGGCATTATCCAAAAGCCGCTGTTAAGGGGAGAAACCTTGTTTAAGCTTTGGCGGTCTGTTCCCCGGAGCTGGTCACGGACCTTCAGTTCCCAACCCGGTTGGGCAATTCTGTTTCGAAAGACACCACCCTGGATTTGGCATTCCTATAAAATGAGAAGAAAGTTCAGTGGGCTAACTTGCAGAAAAACCAGGGAAGTGATCACTTAATCCTCGCAGTCGCGCAGGAAACCCGGGTGGCTGCATCTAAAGAGTACAAAGTGACAGACTGAGAGGAGTTGAGGAAGTGCTAGAAAGCAGATCAGTTCAAATATGCCACGTTAGAGGAATTCTTTTCTTGACTCGCGGAGGATGAGCTCTTTGCAACCAAGACTGTTCAAACTGACATACAGGTGGATACAATGGGCTTGCGTCTTGCGCAATTTTTGGAGGTTAAAATGTGCTGGTTGAGAGATGGCACATACAGAAGCTAATTAGGAGCCTCGGCAAATGCATACTTTTTCTCAATAAACATATTGAAGATTAGAGTCAGAAGAATTCTAGGCAGTAATGGAACGAGGTTTGCTCAAAAGTGTGAGCAGATGCGCACCGGAGGCAAATGTAACCTCTTGAAGGTGCTACTCAATCAGACAAACTCCAAAAGCAACAAGAGGTCGACTATCGACTGCTTACTTCAAGCACAACGGAGCAGTGGAGTCAATAACCCCACTTTACTAAAGGAATTGGCAGAGTGGGCCTAAATGGGCCTTCTGCTTAGCCCCTTCGAGGACTGGGATTACCCGGTCTACAAAGGACGGTCACTCGAGAAAATCGACTCATTCTTTACGAACCTTGAACTCAAAGATGTGCTACATGTGCTTGATAGCCGTTCACACCCTGGTCCAGAAGGAGTTACAAACAGGTTGCTGCACAATCTCGGTGGAAAGTCCATCGCTGAGTTAACTGATGAGGTCAATATCTTTTGGGCCGAAGGTCACGTGCCTGAGGTCTGGTGGACCACCTGGGTAAAACTCATTTCCAGGCCGGGCAAGGTACTCGCCATGGAGAACCTGCGTCCCTTTTTCTCCAAATCTTGCGTAGGGAAGGTGATGAAGCATGTGGTACACAACAGATTATGTCAGGATATAGAGAATCAAAAGCTATTTTTGTACAACATAGTAAGCTTCTGGCCGGGTCTCTCTACCCAGGTAGTGATGCTGCTGATTAAGAGGCAAATTATCGACCGACGCAATTGAGATGTACGAAGAATATTGGCCCTTGATCTCGCAAAGGTCTTTGATATGATTTCACATCAGCTCATACTGGAGGAGGTAGAGCGCATGTGGTTAGGTCCACAGTTTGACGCCTATGTTTGCGCCTTCTTCAGGGACCGCGAAGCCACCATAAATACTGGGGAATTAAAGTGGGAGGCCTTCATACTGGGTGTGTGGGGCACGCCGTGAGGAGAGGTAATTTCGCCCCTCTTGTTCAACATACCCATGAAAGGTTTCCCTGAGCACCTCTCCACTGTAGCCAAGACCAACAACGCCTCATGTGCCGACGACATTACAGTCTGGTGCATGGGTGGTTCGGATGCTGAAGTGCAGGAGGCACTCCAATCGACTTTGTCTATCGCAGAAAGTTTTCTGCGGAGTACAGGGCTTCAGCGATCCCCCTCTGAATTAGGGTTACTTCGATATTTACCAGTTCAACCCGGAAGAAGACATAAGTCACCGCTTGATCAGGTGCACATTACGATAACCAAACGGGATGGGTAGTCGATTCCAAAAGTCAATTGTATTCGAGTGCTAGGCCTACTTCTTGAATCCAACGGCAGAAATGCGCAAGTTTTGGTTCCCATTTATTCCGAAATGGAGAACTTGCTCAAACTGGTATTAAGGGCTTCAAGCCGCAGGGGAGGGCTGAGGGAGAGCAATCTCCTTCGTCTCTTCCACGCATTCCTCAAGAGCCACATTAAGTAGGCGGCATCCTCGCTAAACTGGTCTCAACGTGAGGAGGATGAACTCGACACTTTAAGGCGTAAAAAACATCGAAAGGGTACTAGGCCTACCCATGAGCATTGGCACGGACAGGCTCATGAGTCTGGGCACGCACAACACTTTCTCGAAGGAGACCGAGGCCTAAACACTAGCTCAGGTCGCACGGCTCTTCTCCACGAAAGCTGGGAAGCGTCTCCTACAGTCGCTGGAATATCATCATACGGCAGGGAAAGAGCAGAAGATCTTCCTGTCACAAACAGTGAATGGCACGTAAGCGGTGGCACCCTTACCGTGTAACGTTCATGGGCCAGCGAAAGGCACGGGCCAAGTCTCTTCTTGATTTCGTGGCTAGGTCCACAGGCAGGGTAGCTTTTGTCGATGCGGCGCAATATGGCAGCTCCGATCGTTTCACGGCTATCGTCATTGATCACCGCGGTCGCATACTCAACTCAGCTTCTGTGAGGAAAGCGTCTGCCTCCGTAGCAGAGCAGGTAGTTTTAGCCATGGCAATAGTGGGACTCTTCGCATCCAGAGATATTAACTGACTACAGGGCTGCACCCCGGGCCTTTGCCTCGGGGTATAATCTCCAGGATGGCTGCCGCTATTTTAAGTTCCAGAGGCGTAGTAGCCTACCACGCAATCACCTGGTTTCCGGCCCACATGGGCTCAGGGGTGCATCCGACTCTTGCCAACGCCAATGAACTTGCCCATAACCATGCGCGAACAATCACGTGCAGTGGTGGTCCGGGCTGGTACGGAGGTGGGCTCGCGGATACCATTCAGGATTTACATGGCACCATGAACGAAGTCACGTCCCACTATCAGTTGTCTAGGCGTAAGTAGCCGCTTCCGGATTCTAAGCCCACTCGGCCGCAGTCGGCGGTTCTTCCGATGCTAAATGGAGGTTCATTTTCGTCTCGTAACTCGTAACATTTTGCTGGTGGCATAACTCCAAGATGTCCTAGTTGTGGGGCACATAACTGTACACCCGCTTACATGCCGTGGCAGCGCCCGGTGTCGCATGGCGCAAACAAGAGGGCTCTTAAAAGCTCCGAACTCTCAGTCCGACACTCGGCAGTCCAGGAGGCCTGCGAACAAGTGGAGGGCTACGGTCTTGCAGTCCCGGCGTGGACGCGGCCAGCAACTGTGGTGGACCCCTCTTAAGGGGTGTCTGACCAGTTCTCCAGGAACAAATAAAGTTCATTTCACTTCATTATTCTTGCCTAAATAATTCATGCGTGTTAGCATCCTGGCGTTATTTCTTCGCGGCACCTTTGTCTCTTTCTAAAATATGCAAAACAAAGTGATTTTACTGATAATATACGACCGAAACAAACTAAGTGGCTAACAAAAAAGCTCGGAAGAATAGCGTGGCAAGTGATACAACGTTACAAGTTAATCATGTGGTCAAACCACACTATTCCGGTATTGTAAATTGCGGAAAAAAATGCGAAGCCACTTTGCTTGTTCCCATGAACATGGAAGACCATGTGCTCGTCATGGAATATGTAAGGAAGTTAAATGATGGTCAACACTAAAGTAGCATAAAATTACCCAACATTCGCAAGCGTGCGGGTGAGAGCTTCAGATAGTTACTTTTTTTAATTGAGATGGCGTCAGCTGGCGCAAGGTGCGGGATATTTGTGTTCTTGGGCCAATAAACAGATGATATACATTAACTGACTGTTTCATACTTGCGATAAGACGCACCTATTATTGAGATGCTTCAATGTACATCACCTGCTAAAGTTAATGAACAGAAGAATAAAAATAATATAATCATAATTATAAAATGATTTTCTAACAATTTATTGCATTCCCAATTAGGTGACGGGTTGGACATTCTATCACTCTGTTGGGCTAAGAATGTTCCCATTGTGAACCCATAGCAAGCCCAGATACTTCCTGCAGACCATAATTACGAACAATGCTCTTGTCCTCAAAGCGTTCTTCCGCCTTCTTTCTCTTCTCATTAGGCGTGCTTTGGCGAAGCTCATGTCATCAATGTCGCCTAACGTGTACATCCATTCGCTCGCAAAAGGGTGCCGTAATGAAGCTTTGGTTGAGTTCGCTGGTGACCCCGTTCTATGAAGTACAACGGTGTTGCCTTCATTGTGCGCACAGAGGTTATTGAAGTAGACGGTCATTGTCCAACTAACGTTCTCTCTTTGAATTGAATTACTTGGAGTAGCCACATTAACGGCCTCTCTCGCCATTAATCAAAGAACTTCTTTGCTCATGCATTCTGATTTTGTGTTCGTGTGAGTAAAGCATTACCGCAAATTGCGCAGCATTAAAAGCACCTGTCATTGCTGTCGTTGGGTTAAGCAATGACTTTCATGGCTTTATATGTTCTATGAAGGCGAACTATGTAGAGCCCCAACATTTCCTTTCCACTGTTCACCGATAGTACTGTAAAACTGTATAACTGAACTATGTAATTAAAGTCAATCTTTTTCAATGCCAAGAACTGCCATACTGCTTTACGATGCCGCCAAGACATCAATGCGATTCACCATCCTATTGAAACGTTGCGTAGATCGTTGTGACAATTCGTATTGCTTTTATCACTTTTTTACAAAATACATGACAAATAGACAGGAAATATACAAAACTATATTAACATATAAATAATTGTTATACAATAAATGATTAAAATAAAATGATTTTAACGGCAAATGAAACGTTTCGGTCGGGACACTCTCGGACAGAAGCCAGGAATGACAGGTTGGTCCGAGAGATGACGCGAGGCGCACAAGTTGGCGTGTCGGAAAAAGACACACGTTCGGATATTGACGGCCTGGCAACACGGGTGTGGCTTTGAGTTCTGAATTAGTTGCATGACGTTCAACACGACAGCGTTTAGAGCTGGGTCGACGAAGAACCTTCTGTTGACATCCAGACCGAAGCAAATAATTGGCAGTACGCCATTAGCCAAAAGGACGCCGCTTCGCAACTATGAAGTGATCATCGACCTAAATTTATTGATGAATGTAGCAGGGTTCATAAATGACTTTGACATGAGTGTTCGTCACGTTTGTAACGTTAGGGAAAGAAATGAAGATGTACTCTAAGTGTGCCAACCTGGATGCGGGCAAGTCGAAGAGTGCCATGCCAGTTGAATACCATTAACAATATCGAGTGCTTCTAGATGTACAATATTATTTCACCTGCCAATCGAGTGAATATTATTTCACCCGATTGCTTCAATGTGCTTGTTTTGCAGAAATACTGGTGTGGTTGTTGGCATTTACGTCATTGGTTCGGTGTGAAACATCGGCACCTTGTTCGTGACTAAAAAATGGCAAATATGCATGAAACATGATAAATAATACAAACACACACTTCGAGTGCGAATTGAACTGAAGCATCCTGTGCAGCAGGCAGGTTTTGTATCCAAGATCAATATGAACGCCATCGCGGAAAACTGCTTTGAAAGAAAGAGTATACGAATGTCATGCAGTGGAAGCAGTCTCTTTGACCATCTAATTTTTTGCGCTGAAGCGTAGAATTCTGCGAGGCGCCAAAACATGTTAATTGTGCAACGAGTGGGTGTTTTATATAGACTGGCCTATAACAATCCTCTCAAGAATATTTAGGGTTCGTCGGCAGCAAAATACCAGCAAAAGGCGCAACTTGGTAGGTTAGCGTGTTCGCTGACGGACTTGTAGTGGTCTGTTCACTGACTCAAAAAAGAGGTAATTATAGTGTAGAGTGCACTTACCAACTTTACTTGCAGTGAACACTCTAAATAGTTATAAACAGGCAATTTTACGTACAGGGTGTTCTTTTCCTGCAACAAAAATTTTCCCTTTTTGCGTATAGTGTGCAAACTAACACTCGCGTGTCTTCACATAGGTGTGTTGTTGGTATGATTTGTATGACCGGTGTGTATAGAAATTTGAAAGAGGTTATACTGAATGATTGTTTTCTAAGTGATATTTCTTAAGAAATAACATAGCGATTTGTAAAAAGATGTACAACTCTGTAGGTGATGTTTCTCTTGTGCACTTTTACCACGTGTACAAAAGAGTGTAAGAGTGTACTTTTTACTGTGGAGGTCGAAGTCAAGATGTCTTTAGGAAGGTGAAGAGCATACAACTTGAACTTGCCAAAAAATTTTACTTTTTACACCAAAATATGTTGCGAGATCACAACCGCCATTTTTACGTCGTAGGTCTTCACCGCCACCGCCACTCTCTTCACTAGAGTCTATAACCGCTATTCTGCGAAAAAAAAGAAAAACAAAATGAGTAGAAAATGTTCCCAATAATATAGGATTTGAATCCGGGTGATCAGCGCTGCGGCAAAGGATTGTAACACAATGCCTCACGTGTACAACCATACAGGCAATAGAAGGACCACCAACACATGCAGATACCTTCTTAAATATAGGAAAAGACTGGAAGACAAATTATGCATTCGTATTTCCTTTCTTTGGATGATATTAATCGAAATTCCTCGAGGATCTTGTCAGAGCGTGTTGAATTGCTAGGTTAAATTAGTTCTTATTTTTTTTTATTGATAGCTATGCCAGTTTGTTCAATTCAGTAGGCATTCGATATAGCTAACGTAAGCTGGTAGGAGATTGCCGTTAATAAATGTGTAAAAATAAAAAATGGCAGATCCCACGTACAGTGGGAATCGATGATATGCGAAGCTAGAATGAGGATTTTTGATATGTAACTTCAAAATCAGCACAACCGAACGAGGTGCAGGTAAATGATTCCGTACCTGATATTGTGTCATGATTATCATGCTTGGATGTGTCGTTTACCTTCGTCCTATATTCACGTCACGTGATACCAAATTTATTATATGTGGAGCTAGCGAAACGGCCGCGAGCACGCTATGAGCGTGGTATGTTGTCATTTTCCAAATGACACGCGTGTCAGAATTATCATGATTGCACCAGTCATATATTTCGTCATCCATTGACGTCCCGTAACACCAAATTTGGTATATGCGGAGATAGCAAAACGGCTGCGAGCGCATCATGACGGGCCCAACATATTCCTACGTAGCGTTGACACGTGAGCACGCTGGAGACAGCGACGCTACGTTAGAAAAACGCGAACCTTCTATATAGAGTCTGACGCCAGGCGCGGCCAGCGTCCGTCGGCGCGGCCCGATGGCAACCGGAACGAAATGCGACATGTTGCGTTTCGCGCCGATGCGCTACTCAGAGAGCACTGCGTCTCCCTTTTTTTGTGACGGCGGGACGCCGGAAGTGCTGAAACGCGCATGCATCAAAGCAACGCAGCGCCGCGAGCGCGTGCGAGTATATGGCAAGACCGGCGCCTGGCGAAGCAAAGCCGGCGTGAAGCGGCGAAATGAACGCCAGCGAGCACGCGCACCGCGTCACGTCGAAATGTATTGGCGCCTTGACTGTGCCATGTAATCATGTTCTCATATGACGCGCATCTCATGATTATCATGTTTGCACCAGTCACATACCTTCGTCATCCATTGGCTTAACGTAATACCGAATTCGGCATATGTGAAGCTAGCGAAACGGCCGCTAGCGCATAATGAGCGTGGCATGTAGTCGTGTTGTTACATGATGTGCAACTCATGATTATTACGTTTGCACTATTCCCATACCTTCGTCATTCATTCACGTACCGTAATATCAAGTTTGGTATGTGCGACGCTAGAGAAACGGCCGTGAGCGCATCATAAGCGTGGCATGTCATCATGTTGTTACATAACACGCATGTCATGATTTTCATGTTATGGTCTGTCGCTTGTGTTGGTCATGCACTCATGTCATACCATACCAGTTTTTCAACATGCCATGTGAATGAAACCACCGCAAGAGCTGCAGGAGCATGACATGTTCATTATGACATATATAACATACAGGTCATAATTTTTATGTTTTGACTAGTCAAATAGGTTGTTCATACAGTCATGCTATGCCATACCAAGTTTGGTATCAACACCATTATCAATATGGCCAGGAGAATTAAAAGTCGTAGGCGGCTAGATAGATAGATAGATAGATAGATAGATAGATAGATAGATAGATAGATAGATAAATAAATAGATAGATAGATAGATAGATAGATAGATAGATAGATAGATAGATAGATAGATAGATAGATAGATAGATAGATAGATATAGATAGATAGATAGATAGATAGATAGATAGATAGATAGATAGATAGATAGATAGATAGATAGATAGATAGATAGATAGATAGATAGATAGATAGATAGTCGCTGATGTTGGATAAGAAATGCGCTGCATGTAATAGTAATTTACTTTGAAAATGTACTAAATTTACCTTTAGAAATGATTCGTCGATCTCGGGGTTGTTGCAGTGGTCTTGTGTCGGTGTGAAGCAATGACCCTAATGAAATTTGGATGTAACAAGGGTGAGATTTTTCTATCTTCATGTGCTGATTTGAGAATTCCATGGAATAATTATTATATCAGACGTTTTGATGAAGAGGTCAGATTTTTCAGGGGAAGAAGGCAGCTGAAACAGGCACATTTTTTCATAATTTTCATTAGTCCAAAAGTGGATCCTAACAGAAAGCTCTCCGCAGATGGAATCAATGCTGTAATTGCTTGCGCCGAGAGTACGCTATAAAACGTGCCCAATTTGAGAACAGCGGCGTTCTAGAACCTAGTTCTTCCTGGCTTTAAAGGACTCTAGTACGTCCAGTGCTCAAGAGGGGAGTATCTTTTCTTTGTTGCGCAATCGCTTTTTGAATTCATATATTTCATTGTCACCTGGCGTACAAAAGCCTGAGTGTGCCACCAGATATTTTTCCTTAATAAAAATTTGACTCAATTGAAGAAAGTAATCTTGACAGATTTTGTGCAAGCACACGAAGACAAGGAAGAGAAGCATGCGTGGATGAGTGCAGTACAAGATATTGGACATCTTCCCTTCCCTCAGGACTATAAATACTGCTTCACTTCTAAACTGGAAGTTCGTTTTGCAAAATTTTGATGTCCTATACCTCCTCCTAAATTTTATTCATGCAATTCTTGTTCCTGACATCTTGACTGAGCTTTTGCTGAGAAGAACCAGAAAGCAGGAATCTTTTTTTACTAAGTAGCAATCGTTCCACTTGCATTAGAACAAAATCTTCTGTAATGTCATGCGGAGACTTCCGAGGTACTCTGAATTCGCAAAATATGTTTTCCTTTGGCCTTCTTTTTTGGACTAAAGCAACTTGAACATAAGCTTAGCCATCATTAAGTTTCTCTGTAGCACAAAAAATTTCTCGCTAAATTATTCTCAATCAAAATATTACTTTTCGGTTTTCGTCGTGGTCGCTGATTGTATACCATTGTATTGTTGTATAATTATTATCTTAGTCCATAAAATGATTATCAAAATTTTTTTAATCCCTTCACAGTAGATAAATGATGTTCAACTCAGTAGACTGATGAGGTTTTCCGCCTTCTATTTTATTCTTGACTTATTCTTGTATTAAACGCCGGTTTTATGGGCAATCCCCTGAAGTGGATTAGCATGCAATAAGGCAAACAAGTAAGCAATCATACAAATTTCTTCGAAGAAAGGTCTGAAATCGCACTAATTTAGGCGTTACTCATTTACGCTAAGCTGCACTTAGTCTAATATTCTCCCGCGTCAGGCGTAACCAGCAGCATCTGCCGAATAGTATATGATATGACGCTGTCTCATCGCTATTTCGTGCCTCATTTCCAACATGGCGTTGTTCTAATGGAAGTGAGTGCAATACAACAAACGGGCGTATAGACGAACGGACGCCCGTATGAACGAAAAAACGCACCAACAGACGCACGGACAAACGATTGGGCCCACTCGTCATCAATCACTCCTTCAATATGCTGAAAATTTTTGTCTCTGTGTGCTCGTGCGAAAACCATCAAGATGAATTTGTTTCACTTAGACTGATTGGCGGTAGAGCTTTTAGGAAAGCCGGTAGACACCTATGTTCTTAAGTCATCTTTTGTTTACCCTAGTCTCTGTATTTTATCTTCATGCATGCTTTTTGTAGTAATAACTTTTAATTCCGGTAAACAGACATGTATAGAATGGCTCATGTACCACTTGTTCAGTAGCACCTTTGTGTTTCTTAAAAGTTTACTTCTCGTTCAGTGAAACTAAACCCAGATGGTTTCCTCGGCACTTGCAAATATTTTAAATGCGAAGCATTTCTTATCAAACTTCGGTGGCGACATTGAACGTATATATATATATATATATATATATATATATATATATACGTTATCGAACATTTCGTATCCCGCAAGCTTGTGTTGAATATAGTACTTCAGCACATTCCTTTCTTGTTTTGCAAAAATACATTAACTGCCTTTTGTGTATAAGAAAGTTCTACAATTAAGCCTACTTTGTTGACTATGTGTGCAAGCGTTGCTACGTCCTCTCACTCTAAAATATATTTACTTAAAAGGTAGCTGTAAAAAATGATAACAAAAAACTTCAGCGCTTTTGCCATAGCGCAAAAAAGCAAATGCAGCAGAGACTTCTGTGTCAACGTCATCATAGTTTGTGTTGAGAGACAAATCAGCACTCGCCGAGAGCGGAACTTTTATATAGATGCAAATAAATAGTAAAAACCCCGTATCGAGTGACAATTCAACTAGGTATTCTGCGTGGAAAACAACCGTTCTACAAAGTAGCCTGGCCAGAGCTGGGAGCTATTTCGAGGAAAAACAATAGGACCTATTTATGAAGTGAATGACGATGAGTGGCTAAGCAGTGGAATTGTTCGTTGTTAGTGTAAATCACCCATGACATTTACCTCTCGCGCATGCAACTAAAAACCAAGCGATGCACAGTTAAATACAAAGTTTCCTAAATATTGCTGGCATGTTGTGTTAAGCTGGACTTTTTTTTTCAATATTACTGCGTTGTGGTAACGGATGTAGCCTGAAGTTGGCAAAAACAAGGTCTGGGTAAGCCCCGCCACAGTGGTCTAGTGGTTAAGGTACTCGGCTGCTGACCCGCAGGTCACGGGATCAAATCACGGCTGTTGCGGCTGCATTTCCGATGAAGGCGGAAATGTTGTAGGCCCGTGTACTCTGATTTGGGTGCACGTTAAAGAACCCCAGGTGGTCTAAATTTCCAGAGCCCTCCACTACGGCGTCTCTCATATTCATATGGGGGTTTTGGGACGTTAAACCCTACAAATCAATCAAATCAAACAATCAAGGTCTGGGTAAGTTCAACTGGTGTTTGTTATTGGTCTGCAGTCGTAAAAAGCGCATAGCAGAAAATATCAAGACGTCATTACTACACAATTCAGCCATTGGTCGTAATCATCATCGTCATCAGCGTCATCGCCATCGTCATGGCGTTAGTGGGTACCTTGCATGCGCTGTGCTGCAATGGTAGAAAAAGAATGTGGGGCCCGGAACGCACTTGTTCTTCATGGTCATCACCATCATTGTCCTCATCAGCCGCGGCTATGCAGCAGACAAGCCTTGAGCTCCCCCCCCCCCTAAAAGTCTTAGGAGGAGTGGAGGATGTAAGGCTGCACTATCGTGAAACCTGGGAACGGACGAAGCATTAGGTGTCTTGCGAGACATTCGGCTGCTAGTGCCTCATCAACTGAATTTCTCCGAATGAACTTAATCTAACGCAAGACACCAAGTCTGTAACGGGAAGTGTAGGAAAGCTGTTTCCGCTCCTTCGACGTCGTCCGAAAACTGCGTGGGAATGCAGCTTACATTTTAAGCTGTTGCTGCTTGTTTTCTCTACGTGTCAGGTTTTTGTTCCTTACGGCATGCATGGACGGGTGTTTTTCGCCCACTAACGTCATCGGTTTATTGCTGGGCTAACCGATGCCTTCCTCCTTTTTAGTAGACCGGCAGTGAGTCATGGACATTAAGCCTTTTCTGACATATATCTAATATTCATTTAAATAATAGACGACGATTGCTTGAAACACCGTGATGACAGGAAATGCTGAAAAATGTTGCCTCTGATGTTTTTCGCACGCAAAAAAAACAAACAATATACCGCTTCTCTTCTGGACGCAGTGAACTGCGAAACGGCTCGTCAAAGAGCTTAACGCTCATATCTAAAGCATGGTATTGCAGCACGTGTCAAAACATCAGTCGCACGGTGGCTAGATGGTTTAAACGAGAACCATTTACATATGTAATGACACAAACAATCATCATAACAAGGGACAGCATCAACCGTTTGTACAACCGCGTGAGTGCACAAGCCCCTTGCGGACGTGCAAAGAATATTTCTCCATTTTGTGAAAGGTCAAACTTTGCCGCAGTCTACCGCTAACAGCTTCACCCGCAGTATGCGCATTCTCAGGTTGCTTTAAAAACCAACGTTGCACACGCAGGCGTAAAGTTTTTTTGCGCTACAATGTCCAAACAAAGGTTAAGTGAGGCTAGCGATTGGGAACGTTGTGTGAACGGGACCCGATTGGGCTTATGTTATTATCTTGAGAAATGTGGTCAGGCGTTCATCATATGTGGAAGTCTGCAGCTTGTTCTGAATGAAAAGAACAAAACCAATTAGATAAACTCGGAGTACATTACGCTTCGCCTTCCTAAGAGCACGAGAGCATAATCAGGTCTCATTGACATCGCCTTCTCAATTGCTTACCTGAATTCAACTGACAGCGGACACTGCGCTACAAAGAAATCAACTTCTCTGCGCATAATAGCGCCTGCTGTAATTTACCCAATGACACCTACAGCAAATGCAATTTCAAGCAGTAGCGTGCGTTTATGTAAACACATCCTCACCACGCAGATGTCCTGTATTGGATTTCTTCTTGATCCATGAGGATTGTGTGGTTTATTTATTTTCGTCCATTGCAATCGTCACTCACAGCCAATGACGCCTACCCAAAAACACACGTGAAACGAGCTTTTGAAACATTTCGCGTTCAATACTGCTAAAAAATGCAGCAAGTACGTAGCGGATATATGAAGGTTCGATTCGAACAGAACTAAAAGAGGAAGATGTCGCCATCGTGGCTCACGACGGCCAGTGCAAATAGAACACAAGAAATATATCAGAAGAGTCTAGATAAGCTACGTGCTTCGTAGATCGCGTTGTGCTAGCGTCTGCACCTTATTGCAGCTTCTGGACTCATATCATCATCTGTACTCACCTGCATCAATAAAGAATTACATCATCACTTTTGCTGAATCATTTTTAATTTAGAGTTGTCTGTTTGTTTTACTTCGTTTGAAGTTTTCAGTTGTGCCCTGTACGCTCACTTGTTTTGAGCCTTGCCGCTACTGCTTGGGTAAAACGACCTAGAGTAAGTTGTGAGCGAATGAAATAAAAAAAAGACACGAGACGAGTTCTGCCTAACAACTGAAACTTTAATGAAAAAAAACTTGGTTTAATGGGAAAATAAAAAAGCCAATAACAAAAGGTTATATATCTTGACCAATCATCTAATCACGTATGCGGTACATACGAATCTTTAGCAGAAGTGAGAGAAATGAAATGCTGGCTCACGCACTTGTCTTTTTCTCTTATTCTTCTTTACTCAGCCTTCATTCCCATCATTCAGCCATTTATCAAAACAGCTTATTTTGTCTATTCTTCAGCATTTTTGGAATATGATGAAACGAGAGCGCATTTGTTCAATACAAGACGCCGTAACACAACAATATAGTATATTGTTCATCTCAGGATGACAACCCCTTCTGCCTTTTGTCCTCTATCGAAAGGCATCCCCTAAAACCTCAGTCAGTTCATTCAGCGATACGACCAGTATTGTCCGTCTTTCTGCACATCCTTCAACCAAGAGTTTCTTTTAAAAGACGCTGCCACTTCCAGTTTGCTCGTTTGGGCTCTTCATTCAACGAGTTTGTCAGTGTTCGCATTGAACAAAGCTTGTGCTGATGTTGAAAATGTCACAGCAATCTGCGTTTCGCTACTCAATGCACCCAAAGAATGCACTAGCATGCTCGCTTTTTTGAGCCCATGCTTTTCATTTTTACTTCTTGTTTTTTTTGCGGGTGGAGGGGAACTGCTTGGTATCTAAGTCGGAATAGAGTACTCAAGAGACGGGATGTTTCATTCACATTTATTCTACGCACGCAAATTGCTACGTTCATATTGATTTTTTGCTCCTTAAACATGTCCCTCCAACTTGTTTTTATCACTATTGCTTTCGTAGGATGTCCGCATTTGTTTTTGTACTTTATTAGGTATTAACGAGTGGGCTTGTTTCTTCTTAGTTTCGTGTGTGTTTCTAGCTTTCTTTCTGTTGATTTGGCACTGTAGGATATCACATGCTTATTCTAGGAAAGAAGCATCCCGGCATCTCACTGAGCCCTTGTGAAACTAACGGTTGGTTTAATTAAAACTACAGTATGTACCGGTTCGTCAAGATATGCTATCGTTGGAAAACTTTAGCCGAATAGAAATTCGTGGCTCTACTGCAAAAAAAAACGAAAACAATATCAAGCTCGGAACCACGGCTCTCGTGGTACATCTAGTTTTATTCGAGTCTAATTTGTAGTGCTTCTACTACACAAGAGCTAAACAGAAATTTTACTTTTGCTTATGGAACTGAGGAAACTTCGTTAAGAAAATGCCAGGAAAACATTTCAACGAGCCTCGCAATTTTAACAACACTCGGCTCTGATTTATTGAGATTGAGGTGCATATGAAGCAACACAGATTAACGGAATTTTCAGGGCCCCCTACTACAGCGTCCCTTATATATATATAACATGATTTTGAGACGTTAGACCCCAGCAATATTGTTATTCAGCTTGCTATAAGGGCTGCTTTACAATATCTCGTTCAAGAGCGTCCAAGAAAATAGGTCATATTCTGTGATTCGAAGGCAGCGCTTCAGAGTTTGCAGTCTGCCATGCGTAGGAGGAATCATGAACAATTGGTACAAGAAATAAGACATTGCCATTATGAAGCTCCAGCGCGAGGGCATGATATTATATAAAGCATTGGCTGCCTGGACATATCGGTATTACCGGAAATCATTTTGCCGATGATGCAGCCCGCTCAGCCCATGAAGGAACCCGTGTGGTCATGATTCCTCTATCAAGGAATGATGCAGAAAGACAACTTTACCTGCTAGCTCGATATCTTACACGCACGTTTTGGTCATCTACCATCTTCCAAAGGTGTCAATTATACGAACTAGATCTTTCACTCAAGATACAGCTACCATCAGAACTTTCCCGCTCCGATGCGACACTGTTATGCCGCCTTTGGTTGGATGTTGCATTAATAAAGGTGTACTTCTTTCGCATTGGTATGGCAGACACCTGTACATGCGACTACTGCGTAGCTGAAGAGACCATTGAACACGTCCTGTGCAGCTGTGCTTGCTACGACACACAGCCATGCCAGCTCCGGATGGTTTTGAATCACCTTGACTCCAGATAATTTTGTGTGCGCAACATTCTAGGACCTTGGGCATCTGTCTCAGTTGCGCAGAAAGCGACTAAAGCACTCTTACTTAAAGTCAACAAACCTGAGTGACTGCCTGTAGACTGTGTGTGCTCCCGCGAGTGTGCTTGTGATTGCGTGTACCTTCTTATCTCTCTGCAACCTCTCTTCTCCACTTCATCCCTTCCCCAGTGCAGGGTAGCAAACCGGATGTGCGTCTGGTTAACCTCCCTGCCTTTCCTTGCATCTTTATCTCTCTCTTTCTCTTCGCCTTCAGAAGTAGATTGCGATAGCGCCTTCTGGGCTTGTGCATATTGCCTTCTGATTAGCTGGGCTGCTCCGGTTCTCCGTGCATGCCACAACCGCTCTGTAAAGGAATGAATCACCAGTCGCATACCATTGGGATTTTCAAAAAAGTATGATTGAATTTTTTCGGAGATGTACAAGATTAGGATCTTTCATTCACTAATAACGGCACCCACACTGACGGGACACCGACGTCGTAATTTCAATGAAATGAACTCTCATGTCATCGGGTTCATTGAAAGTGCCTAAACTAATCTGTTACGCCATCTCAACGCGAAAATCAAGAAGAGCGAGTTTCGCCGAAATTGTAGTGCCGGTGTGTGTTCAAGCCGACGTTGTTGGTTGAGAGCAAAAAATTTGCGTTGTTCGTTAATTGGCCAAATTGGTGTTGGATGCAAAAAACTAAAAGTTAAAAACAAAGCTTCAAGTGAGCATCTGACAGTGGCCTTCTTGGCAAAAACTTGGTATACCAAAGAGCGATATCAATGCTTGAAGCTGCGAGAAACGCGTGCATGAATTTTTTATATTGCCACCATATACTAAGTGCTCATGATTCATCATCTCATCATCGTCTTCAGGTACAGTTTCAACAATGGAGACAATGCCACACAGCTGTGGACAGGGTAGCTAGCTTATCTGGATGATGACGAATACTGACGTAATATTGCTTCTCTACTTCACAAAAACTGAATGATGATATTGATGTGACTATACCTTGTGGATGTACTTGTATTAATAGTAGCCCGCAAGTAGTTTACAACCGGCTACAGAACAGGCGCGATTCCTGCTACCGTCGGTGGTTTAGAAATCACAGCCTATCCGCGGAGTGAATCATGATGAGCGGGGCGCAGCGCCCATCAGTCCGTCCATGCTTCCGTATTTCCGCTCATTCTTGCTTCTGTTCATCCGCGCGACCATGCGTCCATACGTCCGTTCGTCCATCTAGTCAACACTCCAAGTACCGCCTACGCACACCTTGTCATCATATATTGATCATATACAGGTACCGCTATCCAGCGGACATTCCAAAAAGTAAACGAGAGGTGGCTACCTACTACCACAACTACTACGTATACATCGAGGACGCATGACCCATGGCTTAAGGAGCTTCGCCCCTAAAACTTTTATTTGAAGCGAGGGAGGTATGCAGGGAGCTCTTCATGATATAACGGCACCCACAACTAGTAGGTGAGGATGCCTAGTACAGGAACCCATTGCCTTCGGCTGCCGCTAGGGCGCGTCGAAGCAAGGCTTTTGTGCCTGTAGGTTAGAACAGCCAAACAGGGTCGCCTCTCACTCCTCCCAAGTAGGGTGGGGGATATGGAGTCTAGCAGGGTTGGAATTGCAAGCCCCACAATGTCGTCAATGTCCGAATACTTCTCCCCACAGCGTGAACAAGTGCTCGAAAAGGCGGCATCGACATATTTGTGTGTTGCCGGTCAACACAGCGGTCGTGAAAAGTCAAACTAAAAGTCGCTTCTTCGCTTAGTAATTTGCATGGGCATGGACAAAGGCTACGGTCGGATTGATAATGTTGCACAATTTCGCCGTAAGCAGACACTTTATTGAATTTGAGGCCATCCTGATCAAGGTACGTGAGTGGAAATGTCCGTTGAGAGTGCACGCGGGCGGCGGCGTCGAGGGCCTCATTTCTTTCGAGTACTATGTGAGCAGGAGACCGGACTATATTGTGTTTTTCGGGGATCCCCTGACAGTCTGAACGCTGCAATAGTCGGTATTCTAGGTACGCGGCACCGCCTTTCACGATGTTTCTAGAGGCCCCTCGAGAGTCGGAAATTATGGTTTGCGATCTGGAGTGACAAGCTGTCTATGAAATAGCGACTTAGTTCACGTGGATTGCGTTCAAGACGTTACAAACATGAGCCCACTAGCTGTTTGGTTCTCGTGCACGACAGCAGCCGTGTACCATCCCCCATAGTGTGTGCTGTAGGCGCCATTTAGAACACGCCTTGTTTCGATTCTTGATGTCGGGTCAGGACTTCTACCCGCTCCAGGCGCCAGCACTGGTGGTCGTTCTCTGTCATGTTGTTTGGAAAAGGGCGCACCTGGAGGGCACATCTACACTCGAATTAAAGCTGTTGTACAAGATATTCCGTCATACCAGTGGGTTCGACATGTAGGCAGGCTAATAGACTGCGTTCTGCTACCATCTGTGAGAGTCTGGTGTACTAATTGTGAGCTTTCAGTACCGCTCATACTATGCATACAAATTGTTCTGAAAACCGTGAACAAAACTTGTGTTGTCAAGCCAGTATTGCCAAACAAATGTGGCGACATCGACGTACAAGAGGTCCACTCTCTAAGTACCTAGATTGTTTTAAATTAGGTACAACACAATTGGATCACTTCTGTATTAATAGAAGCGTGAACTAGAAATGACTCTACTGTAAAACAAAGAATAAATCGCACTTCGAAAGCATATAGAGACGTTCAGGGCTGCATTGAATGAAAGAAAACACTCTTATGAGGTATAACCGCATTGTGAAACAGATCGAAAACAGTGATGAGCGAACAAGTTTCTCCAGGAATGGTGCGTTTTTATTACATGCGTGGCATAAATAGATGACTAATAACATTAGCACCACATACTACAAGACCTTGGCGACTCGTTTACAAAAGCACAATTTTGTACGAATAGCAGAAAACATCAGATAGCATAACTCACCGGTGGTTATGAATGCTCTTTGCTACACAAATTGTGCAGCGAAGACGCGTTTTACGACCAGCCAGGTATAAAATGTTCCATAAAGAGATATGGCGTTATGTAGATGCCGTTAGCCATCAAGCGGGCCGCAACGCCTGTTCTTGCCGCTAGCCAAACACAATCGATAGGGTGCCTGTCACGATGCTTGTATACGTTGCCTCAGATGTGTTTCCTACTGTTTACCATTACTGCTGTGCAAGGGACAAGGGTCAGTTATTGATACATACACGTAGAGCCCTTGCAAGGGCATCTTCCTTCTTTTATTTTGTGTCTACACCAAGCATGGACGTCATTTTTACAGCAGAGACGTTACGCTCAACATTTTTTTTGTAGCGCTTAGACATACGCAGTCATCGTCATGAACAGACATGCGCTCTTTTAGTGCTCTCCGGCGTAGCTCCCAGAACAGATGCAGCTGTTTGCGTAGCTATCAAGGGGGTGTAAAAAGGGGGTGATATTTATATATCACACCATACGCTGGTATTATGGGCTTGATTGCGAAAATATTTCCTAAGGTGCATTTCAACATTGGCTAGCGACATTCACAAAGAGAATATATCCAGCACTTGTACCACTTGAAAAATAATTTTATTTACAAGGTATTTCAACGCGAAGTTGCCGTAGATAACACCAGCATCATTGTTTGTACCCTATACGGGCTTGACGAATGAAGAGAGGTCACTGAGAACTCAATAGGAGCTGTTCACACTCTAAAAATGCAAATATGAATTATTAGGTGAACGCATGACCGATCGCAGAAATGAAGAGGTCATTCAATGATTGTATGAATGAATGAACCAATATATCGGTCAAGAGTTTTCAAGTAGTTTCTCTCTCAAAAAATTGGGTGACTTGAGAAACGCTGCCAACTTCAGCTTCAAAAGCTACAGCCTTTGCAGAACTTTACAGCCACTACTCTACGGTGCACTTTTAAAGAGTAAGTGCGCAGCAAGTGAGGAAACACTACAATAGAATTTACGGACATTGACAAACGTAAACACAAGAAATTGTGGGTGGTACGTGCCAGTGGTAAAGCATTTTAGAAACGGCATATCTGGTGAAGTTGACCTCTTCCTTTTAAAGACTGTGGTCTTTCTCGGGGTACTTCAACGCGGTAATTTAAGTCTGTTTTTATGTGTGTCTGTCTTCTTATTCCTGTGTGTCACTCAATTCAGCGACCAGAGCGGAAGTTTAACCCCATGCTCAGCTACCACCCGTCTTCTCCGGGCCGCGCTCGTAGTAGTGAACACTGTCATAAAAGCAAAGATTGCGCATATTTGCGCGCGACAGCCTTATGTGGATATTGTGTACTGTGTCACTTTATTTTTACAATGCATAGAAACTGTAGAGAAATAAGAAACGAAGCTTTTCCTGCAGGTTGGCTGTTCCTTATCAAACTTCGTTCTTCTCTTCTTCCGATATAGCTCCCCGCATGCCCGAGTCCCTGAGCTCTCCTTCACTACTCTTCGTCACTAAAATACTTAATTTTAAAACCACAGTGCTCGTTACGTTCTAATAACAACGCGACGCTATGAACTAAAAAGACGAGGTTTCCTACGCTCTACTAAAATTACACTGTGCTGCCACCTACCAGTGGCTTTGCATTCTAGCAAGATTATGTTTGTTCAAACTACTGCTAGATAGCGCTCATATCTCATGCAGCGCCTTCTCACCTCGTGAAACGTGCGAGGATGGAGGCCCCCGCTTACGGGATCCTGGACTAAGGATTTCACTCACGGAGGTACTTGCGTAGAAAGTCCTAATAAATGTTTTATTCACTCTTTCTCCAGACAGAAGACTATCGTCTTTCGACTGTATTTGCAAGCGAGTACGCATACCCTAGCTTCACTTGATCACCTCTTGCTACACTCTACTGTACAACACCCTTCCGTTCTTCAGTCTCTTAACTCCTTCTTCTTGCCTCCTCACCTTTTTGTTTCACTTTTTCACGTCTTACTTTGATTAATAAGTGGAGTTTAACGTCCCAAAACCACCTTATGAGTATGAGAGACACCGTAGTGGAGGGCTCCGAAAATTCGACCACCTGGGTTTCTTTAACGTGCACCCAAATCTAAGCACATGGGCCTACAACATTTCTGCCTCCATCGGAAATGCAGCCGCCGCAGCCGGGATTCGATGCCGCGACTCTCGGGTCAGCAGCCGAGAACGTTAGCCACTAGACCGCCGCAACGGTGCCATGTCTTACCTTTATACGCTATATATGGCTATGCTTTATCTGTATTAGTTATCTTATTTTGTGCGTATATTTCTGTCAATTTCTCTCTGTCCATGTCTGTGTCTTGTTCTATGGCTCTTTTTTTTTGTTCATTCTCCCCTTCAGTTTGCGAATGTTTTCTCTTCTTTTCGCTGTCTCTCCTTCTGTATTTTTAGTTTCTTTCTCTCAAACTCTGCATCTCTCTCTTGGTACTCGTTAACTGTTCCATCGTAGTGATTGCATCCCATGCTAGACATGTTGTGGCGCACGGTCTGGGATGAAAATTATAGCATTGCTGGTTCACGATACTGATAGTTCAGGTCGCGCCATGCTGTAAAATGAAATGCCAATCAGCTAGGCTATGAAAATTCTGCAAGGACATAAACCAACAAATGCAGAATGGTGCACCATCTCTGTCGTTATAGAATGAGCTACTCTCTATTGCAAGTACAATAACACCTCATACACTGTGCAAAAGGATATGCGAGTTTGACAAAGGCACTATCATTGTCTTTGCCTGCTTTGCTAAACTTCATTTCTCTGTAATTGTGCTTTGCTGTTGCATTAGTGCGATGCTAAAATTAAGCTTCTTTCCTCTATAGTATATTCATCAAAAAAATCAAAGCCTATATTGGTTGGTTTTGTCTAAAGACCATGGAACAGACACAACAGAAACGTTGGTGATAAGGGAAGACGACGTTGCTTCGCTCGAGCAAGATTAGTTTTTCGCTCAGACAGAAGCATTCACAGTTTAGCATAGTTGACGTAGAAAATGCGACCACAGTTTACTGCATTTGCAGTGGTACTCGATACTAACTAAACCCGTATTAAGTTTCACATTGACGGTAAAAGGGCCACTTGGCAAACTTGTACAACTCATGTTCACGTCCTCCATTTAAGCCAACACGGGTCGCGAATTCGTGTTATACGGGGATGCTCCCACGCACCAGCGCATGAAAAACAGTAAGTGCGTTGATAGATAGTCAACACTGACAACTGCCAGCATTTTATGGTCGAGGCTAATATAGATACCCTTAGCAAAAAATATGTTTTATACCAAAGGCCTGCTATTCCCGGATGACACCTAAAGTGCATTGTGCCCGCGCCCCTTGCTACCTTGGCGTGAAGAGTAAATTTAAGTGACAGATGAGTAACTCAGCAAGTCTTGTAGTCAAAAAAGTGGGGCAGGAAGGCACCATACTGCGCACCGTGAAACTTCTCTCCCATCTATGCTGCAACATACCACACCGCAGTTATGAATTGATTGCGTTGGTTTTCTTCTAACCGAAAATGTTGAATATTTGAAGAATATTTCCAGGGAGCTACGCTAGGTATATGTGCTAAAGCTTCCATCATGGCCAGACATCTCGAACTAGACTTCCAAATTTTGCTCATTAGGCATCGCAAAAGTGCGAAATCTGAAAATATAGTTTTCAGAGAGATGCCCGAAACATTTCAGCAAAAGATGGTAAGGGTATTGATTAAAAACAGAGGACTGCCTCTACAGTAAAAAAAAAAAGGTAATATTGTGCAAGGCATAATTTGTTGCTTTTCCACGAGCATTTTTTATAATTCACTCTGAGCCTCTTTGCTATAGCGATTCATCATTTTCGCGAATAACAATAGGCAATATGCGAAATTACCAGCGCCATCTAGTGAACGCAGCAGGTACCATATCCGCCATTTTGATGCTGGCGAGACTTGACCACTACGCGCGGGCGACCCACATGCGAACGTACGCGTTTCAGCGCTTCGACTGTCGCAGTCATATTTTTTTTGCTGGCGAAATGCCAGTACACTGCTGTGTGCCGCTGTGCAAGCTGCGCGGAGTCACAGGCAGCGATGGGAGCAAGGTATGTGGCATGAATTACGATTTTGCAGCGATCATTTAAACGCAAAACAGGGTATGGCGTGCACAAGCTTTACGGGCACAATCTAGGATGCATGTATCTCCGCGGTGCGCCTGCTGCACGAGAGCAATGCAGGACTAACCATTTTTCTGTGTTACGCGGACAGGCCGTGTTTTTATAGGTTTGTCAGCTTTGCGGCTAGGTGTTTTTCACTACGTTGGGCCTCTACACGACAGTGGTGCTCTTCAATTTACCGTTTCGAACTCGCTGAGAAGCTGTGCGGCGTTCAAATTTTCTTATGACTTCGGGGAAGCCTCGGACTACCCGCGGACTATCCGCGGTGAGTCTGAGATGGTAAATCGAAGAGCCCCGGTGATTCCCTGCAGTCGAACAGAGAGTCTGCCACTGCTGGTAGGGGTAACTAGTGTGACAGAACCGAACTGTTAGGACGGGCTTTTTTGTGACGAGATTACACCATGTAGGTAGACGACGTAGAAATGTTATTTTTGAAGGTGATTGCGCACAGAGACGTGCAGAGTTTCCGCTACTACGAGTAACATGCCGTACACGCATCCTAGAAAGGCAGCTCGGTTGCTTGTCCGCGTTCAAGCTCCGTTGTGTCCGCAAGTACGGTCACCGCGCAGCAATAAAACAGTCATTCGGAAGATAAGGGCCATGCCCACTTTGAAACAGAAAAGTATCTGCTCAGGCGCTTCAATTCCCCCAACGTGCGCGGACGCAACTTTTCCATTGGGGCCTCTCTCACTAATTTTCCTTACCAACGAAATAAAATCGAAAAGATAGCGGGGCGCACTGCCGTAGGTTTCGAAAACTGGCACCATGAGTATCGCCAGGACTTGACTGAATGACGTTCTGCATGAGTTCAGAGCGCGGCAGTCCTATATATTCGTAAGACGGGATTCATTCTCTGCATTTTAGTCTCTCTGGCTCAGCTGCGTTGCAGCTGTTCTTTTTTTTGTGTGTTGCAACTCACCTCACTTGAAAGATGTTTATGTTGCATTATAAAACATACAGCTGTGGAGACAGCCATATCTTAGTTGTATGGGATTCAGCATTTTGGCTGCCTTACACTCGCAGCTCCTAGAAACCTTTGAAGCTACTTAGATATAAAAAAAACTGATTTAAATTCTCCCGAGTGTCCACAAGTGACTAATGCCTCATCTGGCTTGCTGTGAAGGGCCATATCTAGGAAAGGCTGCTAGGAAACGGGAGTGTGCACAAAAAAACTGAGGGGGAGGGGGTCACATTACAAGTCTATCATTATTCCTGTAATGCACATATAAGTGCGACTTCTATTCCCGGTGATATGAATTTGTGATAGTGCCTGTGTTTGTAAACAACAATTGTTTAAAACAGCTAAGAGAAACCTAGCTCATGACGTCGCACTGAATGTTTGTTTGCTTATATCTTGTAGGTATCCTTCCACCGCTTTCCGAAAGATGCAATGACATACAAATGGCAAGATGTGGCAAGATTCCTAAACAGTTTGTCCACATCACAATTTCGGGCACTGGGAAACGTCTTGCTGTGGCCATCGCAGTAGCTCAGCGCAGTGAAGCAAGTGTTCAGGAGTCGTAGGGCCGTACTAGCGAATGCGTTGCCGTCGACCGCCCGCCCACATTAAAATGGCGGCGGGGTCAAAATGCACAGTGTTGCCAGAGCACAACGCAATTTCGCATATGGTCCATTCTGAATGTTCTCTCTTATTATCAACCCGCGAAGTTTTGAAACATGGCAATTTTTCAGTTTTGCCTGAAGTGTGAATATTTGCGGCGTCATATTCTTCTGTTTGTTCGTTATCTCGAACCAGTGAAATCAAACGCGAAGTTATTGGTGGATGGCGTGGCTGACGCAATAGAAACTTCCGTCGAAACTTTCATGTGCTTTTGGAAATATTGAACTGGTACCGGACAGCTAGATTAAAAATCAATATTGTTTCGGTGAAGTTGTTCTTAGCCGGCTTTCTTGTCTTTGACAATAACGTAGCGCTTATAACGTGGTTCATTTTGTGGGTATGGGCCTGAAAATTTCGGCAAATCTCATAATTTTTTTTACTTTACGAAAAATGAAGAAATGTGATTTCTTGCGCGTGTATGCTTAACATAACTGAGGTAAATCCTGTTTCTCCAGACTTCATGAATAAAAATGGAGAAAGAAGCTATTGTTTGAGAGTGGAAGTGGCTAAAACTCATGGGATACAGCTAGAGGAAAATGAATAGTGCGGGCCCAAAAGGAAAACGCAGAAGTAACAAAGAGCATAATTAAAAAAAGGCAGATCCCAAGTACAGCAAGAATCAATGATATGCGAAGCACGAATGATAAATGTTGATATATCACTTTAAAATCAGCACAACGTTACGAGGCAAATGACCAATGACTGCATAGTTACGACATGATACAAAATAATGTTCAATAGTTTCTGATTCTTCGCAGAACGTTCAAACAGCGGAGAGTGTAATACCAGCTCTGTGTAAATAAAAATTTAATGGGGGAATGGGGGAACACTGCATTGTAGTCTAGGGTTATTAACTTCAAATTTTTTAACGAACTCTACTAAGATTTCCACAGAAATTTGAAATACCTTCGTTCTTCCTCAATAGGTTACGAGGTGGAGGTAAAGAATGCCGTACATGACTTCCGTGTCATGATTATCATGTTTGCACGTGTCGTTTACCGTCGTCATCCATTCACGTGACGTGATACCGAATTTAGTGTATGTGGAGCTATCCAAACGGCCGCGAGCGCGCTCTGAGCGTGGTATGCTGTCATGTGCTTACATGACACGCGTGTCAGGATTATTATGTTTGCACCAGTCACATATTTCGTCATCCATTGACGCCATGTAACACCAAATTCGGTGTACATCAGCGAAAGTGAAGTTGTGAGCGCCGGAGCCATTGGCAGTGAGAGCCTCTGCGGGGACGTCACGCTTCCACGGCTGCCGAGCTCGCCAGCGTTCAACGTCTACTACGTGGAGTGGCCTACTACGTAGCCGCTACCCAGATGTGAAAGGTCCGGGCGATTACAACGGCAAAAGATGATACCGCGAGAAGTTTACCACTATCACGGCGCCATGCAAAAATGTCTGCGCCAGATATCTACTTTGCCTACTTTGAGCGCGCAGCTTGGTGGGACCAGATCTGCACCAGGAGCATCGCCTTTCCGTCATGCTTCTACCGACCAGTATAGGCGCGCTGGTCTAACTTGAGTTAGACCGGCGTGCCTCCATTTTCGGGTGATGGTGGAGTTCGTCTCCATGCGCGGATCCACAGTGCCAACATGTGGTCTTGTGGGCCACATGCGGTCCGTCGTGGTCAGGGCTAGCAGCTACTGCATCACGTATCCATTCCACTTTCGCCGAAGGAAAGGGGGCAGTATGGGAGCTGCAGGCGTGAGCCTGCCAATGACAGAAGGAAAAGAAGGACGACGATCGGGGGTGTGCTGAGTGGCATGTGGCAGCCGCTGGCAGTGGCAGCGGCGGCCCCGGTTCCGGTCAATAAAGAAGGATCCTGGTCTGGCCTCGCTTCTTCCCTGCGGAGTTCCGCGTCGAGTAGCCTAGAAGTCCCTACAATGTATACAATGTCCCTAAATATACAATGTTCTAAATGAGCTTTTAAATGCGAAGCATTTTTAGTGAACTTCGGCAACTATGAGCGTATCTATCTATCTATCTATCTATCTATCTATCTATCTATCTATCTATCTATCCATCTATCTATCTAGCCGCGTACAACTTTTAGCTGTCCTGGCCGTTTCGATAATGGTATCGATACCAAACTTGGCATGGCATGGCTGCCTGTATGAAGAACAGATTTGACTAATTATAACATAAAAATCATCACATGTATGTCATGAATGTCATGATTTACATTTCATAGTCCTGTAGCTCTCGCGGTGGTTTCGTTCACGTGGCATGTTGCAACACTGGTATGGTTTGGCATCATTGCGTGGCGAACACAAGTGACAGAAGAGACATGAAAATCATGACATGCGTGTCATGTGACAATATGACTACGTGCCACGCTCATGATTAGCTCGCGGCCGTTTCGCTAGCGTCACATGTACCAAATTTGGTATTACAGTACGCGATTGGCTGACGAAGGTATGTGACTGGTGCAAACATGATAATCATGAAATGAGTGTCAGTTGAGAAAATGACTACTTGCCATAGTCAAGGTGCCAATACATTTAG
Source organism: Rhipicephalus annulatus (assembly GCA_013436015.1). Taxonomy (NCBI): domain Eukaryota; kingdom Metazoa; phylum Arthropoda; class Arachnida; order Ixodida; family Ixodidae; genus Rhipicephalus; species Rhipicephalus annulatus. The sequence continues at coordinate 33,618 of WOVY01000533.1, read as the reverse complement.
ACGACACGTGGTGAGCGTGCTCGCCGGCGTTCATTTTGTCGCGTCGCACCGGCGGTGCCACGAAAGGCGCAGGTCCTGTTGTATACTCGCAGGCGCGTGCCACGCTGTGTTGCTTTGACGCATGCGCGTTTCAGGACGTCCGACGTCCCTCCGTCAAGAAAAGAAAGAGACGCACTTTTGTCTATGCAACATCGGCGCGAAATGCAGCATGCTGCATTTCGCGCCGGTTGCCGTCGGGCGGCGCCGACAGACGCTGGTCGCGCCTGACGTGAGACTATAGAGAGCTCGCGTTTTGCTAGCACAGCATTGCTGTGCCCAGCGTGCACGCGCGTCAACGCTACATTGTAGTATAATCGGCCCTTCATGATGCGCTCGTGGCCGTTTTACTAGCTCCACATATACCAAATTTGGTGTTACGTGAAATCAATGGATGACGAAATATGTGACTGTTGCAAACATGATAATCCTCACGCGCGTGTCATGTGTCATGTAAGATCATGACAACGTACCACGCTGATGGCGTGCTCACGAGCACTTCGATAGCTCCACATATACTAAATTTGGTATCACGAGACGTGAATGGATGATGAAGGTAATTGACACATCCAAACATGATAATCTTGACACGGAAGTAATGTACGGCATCATTTACCTCTCCCTTGTAACGTTGTGCTGATTTTAAAGTGACATACCAACATTTCCCATTCGTGCTTCGCATGTCAACGATTTTTACTGTATGTGGGATCTGCCACTTTTTTTTAAAATAAAAATGAAGTTACATGCAAGTTGAGGCCCTGTCCTTACCCTTCCTTTCTTTTCGTCTGTTGGATGCGTCCTGTAGATTTCCTCACAAATGATGAAACTGGTACGATATCTTTTGGTAGCCGATAGATTGTGCGAAATGGCCTTGACCAGTTTTTCCGCCAACAATTTTGAGCACCAGTGATGCAAACGAGCAGCCACTGTAAATGAACTTTCAAATAAATATACTTCAGAGGTCGTTTAGGGAAATGATTGACATTTTGCGTTGACGCGATTGGCTGCGTTACCCAAATTAGAAGGAATCCCATAATAATTTGTTTGTTTGTTTGTTTGTTTGTTCGTTTGTAGCCTACAATCAGTAGCTCATACCCACTCTGGGGGATCGGCCGAGAAAACATAGCCTCATATGGACGATAACTGCACTATTGCTTACAAAAAAAAGAGAGAACCTAGAAAGAAAACCGTTTATATTGGAAAAGATTCAGAGAGTTTGAATGAAAACAACGAGGAAATGGGCACTACTGTAATAACTATACCTTGATTTCGGGAGCTGAGCAGACAGCTGAGTTTATCAAACCCGATTAATTTGGTATGCATGTCTGAAATTTATTCACATTTCGAAACCTAATTTTCGACCAGCTTCTCTTTTTTGAGTATTTGTTGAAGTATTAATTGATGGAGATCTTTCATGGAGCTCACATGTATCATACATGAAAAGGCGATTGACAGGCATCTGTCATTTATTCAAGTTCTTTGCTGGAAAGAACTGGGGAATGTCCACAACTGCTATGTTGCGACTATACAGGATTCTTTTCCTTGGATTCCTTCGGTACAGCCTACCTGTGTTAACCAACGCAAGTAAAAGAAGCATACGAATGCTTCAAAGTGTCCAGGCTCAAGCACTCCGGATATGTTTAGGCTTGCCCCAATGTGCGTCAACAGCGGCAACTATCGCAATCAAGGGACAACCTCATCAAGACCCACATTAATGTGGAAGTGCTGAGGACACATATACGACACCTTGCTCGAACCTCTCGATATCACCTAGCCTCTATACCAGTGGTCCGACCATGCACAGCTTACTGCAAAACAGTGACCGCACATGGTGAGTCAATCCCAACTACGTTCTCTCCTGCCGCTAGACCTGTGACTCCACCATGGTGCCTCGCTCAACCAATGATTATTATTATCATACCTGGCGTCCAGAAAAAGGCCAATTTGTCGTCATCGGCTCTTAAACAGCTCACACTACTTCTCTTGTATGAAAAATATCAAGACTCCACACATATATACACTGACGGATCGGTTCAGCCGTAAAGCTCTACAGGAGCAGTAGTGATACCAAGGTTGGCCACGACAATTAAATTCAAGACATCTCACGCAACAACATCAATGGCAGCAGAATTGGCAGCACTTCGTGCCGCATTGCACTTTGTAATCCACGCAAGTGGACTATTTTCTGCGACTCGAAGCCGGCACTGCAGTCCTCTACTATCAGCCTTACGCCGTGGACCACACGAGCAGCTGGTACTAGAGATAGCAGAGGTTATACACCACCTGACTGAGAAAGGGCACCAAATTACATTTCAGTGGTTGCCCAGTCACTGCGAAATCATCGGCAATGAACGGGCCGATCAAGCTTCCCGCTCAGCCCACACAGAAGATCATAAACTGCGACTACCACTTTCTAGGACAGATGCTGCACGAAAGCTCCGCAGGCTTGCTCGCCAGCAAACCACATCACAATGGAATCAGCCAAACTTCAAGCATGCCCGACTGTACTCGCTTGACCCTACACTAAGTCTTCAAGTCCCGTCAAGGCTTTGCCGAGCAGACCAGACCCTGTTATGTAGGCTGTGGTTGGGCGTTGTGTTTACCAACGCCTACGCTTTCCGCATTGGGATGGCCGACACCGCAGCCTGTAGCCACTGTGGCAAAGATGAAACAATTCAACATATTCTTTGTGAGTGCCTAGCGTATAGTAAACAACGACTATGCCTTCGCAAGGAACTCAACAAATTATATGATAAACCTCTGTCGGAGCAGGGAATTCTGCAGTATCGTCAGGATGCGACTTCACAAAGAGGGCCCTGAGGGCGCTACTGCACTTTTTGCGATCGACCGACCTTACTGAACGGTTGTAGCTGGACGCCCTTCCTGTGTGTTTTCGTTTTTTTTTTTTCATGAGTGCGCGTGCGTTTTTTTCTCTCTCTATCTACCACCTCTTTCTTGCCCCTACTTCCCCGCCCCCAGTGCTGGGTAGCAAACCAGATGCTAATATCTGGCTAACCTCCCGGCCTTTCCTTTCTCACTCTCTCTCTCTTGTTGAAGTATGCCTCATATTAAAAAACGTCAAGAGTCCTTAATGAAATTACACCCAGCATCAAATACTTTTGTGTGGCAATTTCCCAAAACGGAGGCACCAAAATTTAGAACATTTCCTGTGGTTAAGTGAAATCCTAGCTTCACAAACGGAATAACTAGAATTCTTTTTCTAATTACTGCATAGTTAAGACATGAGACAAGATAATCTTCAATAGTGTGTGATTCCTCGTGGAACGAACAAAGGCGGGAGAGTGTAATACCAGCTCTGTGTAAATAAAGCTTTAATGAGGGAACACGGCCCCGCAGTTTGGAGACAATAAATTTAGTTTTTTTACGGTATATACTGAGATTTCTGTGAAACTTTGAGATACCTTCGTTGTTCCTCAGTAGGTGTACTACATACAGTTGCCGCTGGTTGAAAATGATGATCTCAGGACACACGCCATACGATATATATATATATATATATATATATATAAGTGACGCAGGAGGCGTGATGGCTGTACGATGAACCATTTATTTGTCTTCGTCTTCCTCCTTCTCTACCATTCCACCACACCGTTCTCGTGTGGTTCATCACACGCTTCCCCCCTCCCCCGAGAGAGACGTAGGTGCAGGGGCGGATGATATCGTTTAAGTCTCCCGACATGAACGATGTCAGTCTGGCGACCGAGTGGAGCCACGCTGCGGTCGATCTCGTAGTTAACTGCCGAAATCTTGCGTATGATCTTATAGGGTCCTTCCATTATTGCGCTGAGTTTGCCGCGGTTCGGGTGCCAGGGTGTTTCATATAGAACAAAGTCTCCCACTTGAAGCTCTAATGGAAGGAACTTCTTGTCATATATGATCTTGTTTTTCTCGTGATATGCTACTGAATTGCGGACTGCGTTTGTACGAGCTTCCTGCAGATTTTCGGTAACGCCTGGAAGAAGATAGGGATACGATGGTGTGCCATACATAAGAAAGCAGGGTGGGTAGCCTGTGACTTCGTGAGGCGTTCTATTGTACTCGTCGACAACGTCCGAGAGGAGACGCGGCCACGGTTTTCGGGGTTCATCGTTGATCTTGCATCGGAGGCGAGTAACGATCGTCTGATTAGTGCGCTCGTTTAGGCCATTACACTGCGGGCGTTGTGAGCTTGTTAAAAGCTGATGAATATTGTTGTGCTTGAGGAACTGCTTAAATTTGCCGGCAGTGAATCCTGTGCCGCGGTCGGAAAGGAACTTCCGCGGCTTTCCAGCAGCGAAGATACTCTTCAGGCAAGAGATGTACGCGTCGCAAGTCTCATTCTTGTGTGCGAAAGCCCAGACATAGCGGGTGGCATGATCAACGGCTAAGTGAATGAATCTTTTGGATGAGCCGTAGTTGCCAAAACCTCCGATAGTGTCCATGGCCAGAAGATCAAACGGTTGTTCCGCTGGTGGCAAAGACTCCAAGGAACCAAATCGTTTGTTCTTCGGTTTCTTGCAGCGCTGGCAGGTATCGCAGTGGCGTATGTACTCGCTCACGTCGGTGATGATGTCGGGCCAATAGTACTGTGGAGAGAGAAGCCGCAGCGTCTTCTTTACCCCGACATGACCGAAAGCGTCATGAGCTTTTTGGAGAAGATAAGACCGGAGGGCAAAAGGCACATAGACTTTTCGTATTCCCCTGCGTGTCACTATACTCAGTCCGTTCTCAATGGTATGCTTTCCGGGTGGTTTGTCGTTGTCATGCTCTCGCAGTTGCTCAGCAGATAAGAGTTGAACTACCGGGCTTCGGGATAGTGCATCAGCTTCAATGTTGTCGATGCCCTTTTGGTGCTTGATGTTCACGTCGTACATGGAGAGTTTCAAGGACCACCGGAAAAGTCGGCCTCGGGGATTCTTGATGCTTTTAAGCCATTGCAACGCTGCGTGATCTGTGATCACAGTGAAAGGTTTTCCGTGTAGATAGCAGTGCCATTTATCGATGGCGTCAATAATTGCCAAACATTCGAGTTCTGTGATGGCGTAATTAATTTCGTGTTTTAGTAACTTCCGTGAATGGTATGCGATTGGGTGCTCTCTACCTTCATCATCAGCCTGCTTCAAGACGGCGCCGATACCCTCTGTTGGATGCATCGCAGTATAGCACACAAGGCTTAGTGGCATCGTAGATGTTAAGGATTGGCTCTTCCGTCACGCATTTCTTGAGCTGAGTGAAAGCCAGTTCACACTCCGCATCCCAGTTCCAGGTGGCGTCTTTGCTGAGCAGGCGCGTCAGTGGGTGAGCGATTTGACTGAAGTGGTCGATGTATCGCCGGTAAACATTGACAGTGCCGAGAAAACGCTGCAACTCTTTAGGGCGTGATGGTGTCGGAAACCGTAAGATTGCGTCCACGTTGCTTTGCTTTGGAGTGACGGTGCCATGCGAAACCTTGTGTCCCAGATACTCAATGGAGGTTCGAGCGAATTGACATTTCTTTAATTTCAGCTTGACGCCTTCGCTTTTGAAAGCTTTCAAAACGCCCTCCAGATGCCTCAGATGGTCTGGAAACGTGTCAGAGTAGACAACAATGTCATCGAAGTAATTCGTGACGTTCTGCAAACGGTGTTTTGCTAATACGAATTTGACAGCCCGTTCGAAGGTGGCCGGAGCATTCCGAAGGCCAAAAGGCATGACGAGCCACTCGTAGTGACCGGTACGTGTGACAAACGCCGTTTTAGGAATGTCATCAGGGTGAATCTTCACGTGCCAGTAACCTGACGTTATGTCTAATGTCGAAAAGTACGTAGATTTCCCCAGAGAATCGAGAACGTCATCGATGCGAGGGATGGGCTGATAATCAGGCACCGTCAATTCGTTCAGCTTGCGGTAGTCGATGCAGAAGCGCGTGCGTCCTTCCCCTTTTTTCTCTGCCATAAGTGCTGGCGCAGCGTATGGGGAGGTAGATAGTCGTATGACACCTTGCTTGAGAAGCTCATTGATCTGTCTGTCCATTTCAACGCTTTCAGTTTCGGAGCATCGATAGGGAGCTCTACGAATGGGAACATTGTTGTTGAGATGAATGCGATGCATTTCGCCGTTGATGCAACCAATGTCTGTCTGTGACTTGGAAAAAATGTCATCGTACTTGTGGATAAGCTGCTTCAATGCCAACTGTTGAGTTTTATTTAGATGTAGTACATCACAAACTTCAACACCTTGCAAAGACGCGCCCTTGTTAACCGTGGTTTGGTTCTGTGTACGAGAATGGAGGATGTCTTTCCCTTGGCGTAGAGTCATAGTGTCAAGGTCCAGCGACAAGTTAAAGAGGCAAGCACCATCCAAGCCAAGAAGTAAGTTGCTCTTCATGCCTTGTAGAACATGAGCCTGAATTTCTCTTGTCACTTTTCCTATCTGTACCTTTAGATTAACGCGACCCAAAGTTTTGGCAGATGATGTGACTTGTTGAACTGAGATGCATGAATTCCTCATTATTTGCAGGTGAAGTGCCTTCAGCACTGCTTCGTTGATACAGGTAATTGTAGCTCCGGTGTCAAGTGTAGCGCTGACAGGGTACCCGTTAATGAGGGCATCAAACTGAATTACATGAACTCTGGGTCGCCCTCCTCGTTTCCCTGGTTGGTGGAGAGGGCGGAAACGCTTGCGCGTCGTGGGCATTCATTATGCCAGTGCATCTGTCGGGGTAAGCCATCCATCGCGCAGTGTTTGCACTCACGCACGGGTGTTCGTACCGGGGAATTACGTGGACGCTGACTAGTTCTGTCACTTGTTACGTTAATCTGTGTATTCCGAGCTGGTGGAAAGCGATGTAACTTCATTCTCTGCATGGTTGACTCTACACGAAGTGCAGTTGTAAGCCATGCCTCTGGTGTAGACGAGGTAAGCCCAGCAAGCGCCATCTCCATATGCGCAGGAAGGCCGTCGATGAGCCCTGATATAAGGTGCGTGTCCTTTAAGTCGGCGAGGCGTCCGAGAGACATTTTTTCATTATAGTATTCCTGCAAGCTCTGGCCTGTTCGCAACCGGTAATGAATGAATTGGCGAAAAGGATCCGCGACGCCGCTCGTAAAGCGTCCCTTCATGCGTTCACATAAGCTCTCCCAAGACGCGTCTGTGTCGAAAACCTCGGTGAGAAACCATCGGAAAGCCTCACCTTCAAGGTAATCGGAGAAGTAGCACAGCTTGTCTCGCTCCGTCCATGCTGCGGCCGCAGTCCTCACCTCAAAGAGTCGGAGCCACTTGTCAAAGGGGACGTCCGTAGATGCTCCAGAGTACTTCGGGATGTTGATGACTTACTTGGATGTGGCCATGATGAAGGGCACGGTAGATCCTGTCGACTAGTGTGACGCAGGAGGCGTGATGGCTGTACGATGAACCATTTATTTGTCTTCGTCTTCCTCCTTCTCTACCATTCCGCCACACCGTTCTCGTGTGGTTCATCACATATATATATATATATATATATATATATAAAATAAGGGAAAGAAGTGTATACCTAAGGGCTCGTTTTTCCGTGTTTTAACACAATATTAATGAGATATAACAGACAGTAATGCCAAGGAATGTACAGGGGAAGTTATTAAAACCAATGGAATGTAAATAAGAAGAAAGAAAAGTGGATGAAAAAATTACCAACTGTGAGCAGGAATCGAACCTACGACCTTCGAATTACGCGTTCGATGCTCTAACCACTGAGCTATCACAGCGGCCCTCCCTCCATCCACTTTTTTGGGTTTATCTGTGAATTTAGAAGTAGGAGTGACAGTCAGCGCCATCTATAAGCCAAACAACGAGTGTGAGAACACTCTTATGCGCATGTTTGGCGCCACGTAGCACGTGAACTTATTATGAGCGGGCAGCTGAATAATTGTCCCTCTTATACAACCTAAACACACCAAGTCTGCCAGTACGAGACCCTCGTTCAATGAAATAAGGGAAAGAAGTGTATACCTAAGGGCTCGTTTTTCCGTGTTTTAACACAATATTAATGAGATATAACAGACAGTAATGCCAAGGAATGTACAGGGGAAGTTATTAAAACCAATGGAATGTAAATAAGAAGAAAGAAAAGTGGATGAAAAAATTACCAACTGTGAGCAGGAATCGAACCTACGACCTTCGAATTACGCGTTCGATGCTCTAACCACTGAGCTATCACAGCGGCCCTCCCTCCATCCACTTTTTTGGGTTTATCTGTGAATTTAGAAGTAGGAGTGACAGTCAGCGCCATCTATAAGCCAAACAACGAGTGTGAGAACACTCTTATGCGCATGTTTGGCGCCACGTAGCACGTGAACTTATTATGAGCGGGCAGCTGAATAATTGTCCCTCTTATACAACCTAAACACACCAAGTCTGCCAGTACGAGACCCTCGTTCAATGAAATAAGGGAAAGAAGTGTATACCTAAGGGCTCGTTTTTCCGTGTTTTAACACAATATTAATGAGATATAACAGACAGTAATGCCAAGGAATGTACAGGGGAAGTTATTAAAACCAATGGAATGTAAATAAGAAGAAAGAAAAGTGGATGAAAAAATTACCAACTGTGAGCAGGAATCGAAC
>WOVY01000533.1:0-22500 GCA_013436015.1 Rhipicephalus annulatus | reverse complement strand
GATGCATAAAACTAGATTTCATATTCGATCGATAAAATTCCTACCTGCCGGATACATCTAAGAGTTTTTACTTCATAGCCCTCAAAGCAGAAAGCCCGCCTCGAGCGACCTCCCACGGTACGTCTTTGCAAAGGCTTATGGGCAGTGTGATCCGTCAAACGTCAGTGAAAATTTCTCTTTCACAACGGTCCTCGAGGGAAGCTCGAAGAAGAATACTGTGTTTGTGTATAACGTCTTAAGACATTGATAGATTGAGTTCTTGGATCTTGCGTTGAAGGCTTGTAGCTTTGTTTTTTTTTTGCTCCACTGGAAACTCGGGCAGGTGATCAGTGACTGCAATATGAAAGATCAATGCTCCCTTTGCCAGAATGTGGGAAAAGCTACTGCCTCATACGATATGTAACATGCACAACTGCAATTAGTATTCTGGGTAAACGTGTTGATAAATATTTGACTGAACTACTTATATTCACGGGAAGATTTACCTCAAAATCGGAACAACCACTCGAGCTTGTAAGTACTGAGTTTGTAGACTAGTCATAGCTTATAAATACTAATAATATGCTATCGCTGATAACGCGCGAAATGTCCACTTGCATTAGCCGACCCAACAAATGTAAATTCAACACTAACTCGACCCTTACAGCACATAGCTCTCGTAGAATAATGACTTATAAAGGTAAATAAACTTTTAATGCTCGTTCAATAATGAAGGCTGCAATGCCTTGTGATGTGCTTACACCTTAACGAGAGTTTTACAAATGTGGCAAATAAGTGCAAGTCAAAACTTAAGACAACTGGAGAGGACAAATGTACCAATATAATTCATAGAGAGAGTTTGGTCACGCGTACAATGATAAGGAAATAACACAAAACGGAAACGAAGCAATATAACTGTACATAAAAACACAAAACGGATACGAAGCAGTATTACTGTACATAAAACAATGATGAAATAATAATGAAACCGTAATTGTATTTGAGTAATTAAAACCGCTTTTGAGAATGTGGTCATCAATTAAATGTGCCCGTTGCATGCCAGATTTCACATTATTATTATTATTATTATTATTATTATTACTATTATTGTTTTATATTATTATTATTATTATTATTAATATTATTTTTATTATTCGACAGTGCTATAATAACTATGCCTTGATTTCGGGAGCTGACGAGACAGCTTAGTTTGTAATGCCCGATTAATTTTGTATGTATGTCTGAGATTTATTCACATTTCGAAACTTATTTTTTGACCCAATTTTCTTTTTTTTACTATTTGTTGAAGTATGCCTTATAATAGATGACCTCGCTAGAATCGTTTCCGGCTTCAAAAGACAGAAACCAGCAGGTCTTGACGGTATCTCTGTATTGTTGCTGCAGCGAAATCTAGACGCATTACCACGAATTCTGCTTTTCATCCTTAATTTATTCCTGGAGACGGGTTCTCTGCCATCAGACTTAAAAACGGCAATTGTAAAGCCACTATTTAAAAGTAGACCAAAAGATAGCGGTGACAGTTACCGACCCATTTCAGTTTTATCTATCTTATCTCAAATAATTGAGAAATTCTTATTGCAATGCATGACTTCCTTTCTAGATAAATTTTCGCTCATTTCAAGCCGCCAGTTTGGTTTCGTCGCAGGCCGTGGCACAATTGATCTACTTGATGAATTTTCTGATGCAATGAATGATGCTTTGGAAAATAACGTGTTTGCTTGTGCTTTATTTCTTGATATCTTTAAAGCAAAAGACACCCTAAGCCACTCTATATTGCTTGAAAAATACATTTTCTTGGCTTTAAGGGTCTGTTCTACGACTTTCTTAAAAATTATCTCTCTGATCGTTCCCAGGTAGTGAGGTTGCAGAGTCAGTTACCTTACAGTAATATGCTTCCCTTGAAAGCTGGTGTACCGCAGGGATCCATTTTATCTGCTCTTTTATTTAATTTATTAATAAATGATTTTACTGCTGCTGTTCCAGAATGTCTTGTTTTTCAGTATGCAGACGACACTGTTCTGTTAACGAAACATGTATGTTACAATAACGCGTTGTCACTACAAGACAGTGTTTATAAGGCTGCGTCATGGTTTACGGATAATTGCCTGGTGATTAATCAGAAAAAGCGAAATTATTTGCTTTAAAAATTCATTGAAAGCAATGGTTACGAATGCACCCCTACTTCTTCATGCCCGTGATTGCGCCTCCTATAAGTGTACTCCCATTGAATATGTTAATTCTATAAAATATCTCGGTATATTTTTCGATAGCGACCCGTCCTGGAATGCTCATTTGGCTTACATTTGTGACAAAATACGAAAAATTTTGTGGTTACTCTTCAACATTAGATCATTTGCACCCAACAATAATGAAGTGACCATCACTCTTGCTCTTGCGTATAGTATCCTACGGTATGGCATCACTTTATTTGCTTTGTGTTGTTCGCGATGGCAGCGTTGGGTTGAGAATATTTTAAAAAGAATGTTGAAATGCATTGTGTGCAATCGTTACTCAACAGACAATGTAAATTTTTTTTCTCTACTTCGCCTGCCGTCTTTCAAAGCGTCCTTTAAACAAACTGTTTTATTGCGGCATTTCTGGAGCTCTCAGTTCAAAAACAAATGCATTGCCCTTCGTATACTTAGAAAAACTTCCCGCTTTTCTGTACCATTCGCAAAAACACGATATGGCAAAGCTACTAGAAAGGTCTATGTTCCTACTGGTTTTAACGACATTCCCGACAGTGTTTTTTTTGGAAACAACTAAACGCAGACTATGAAAGAGCCTAAGGTCTCTTTAATGCTGCATCAGTTATCGCATTATGGGTAAAATCTGTTTAAAATTTTTCAATACTTATCTTCACATTTCTGCTGTTTAGGAAGTATTGCTTTCACTAATTTGATTCTTAATTGTTATTTTGTTGAAATGTATCGTAAATGAGTTACATGTATTCTTCCTCTGATTGTTTACATGAAAAGCTTTCAATATGTATGTCATCTCTCGTTTGACGTGCCGGGCCAAGTCCTCCAAGCCACCGTCTGGCTTTGACAGGCCTGTTATTTGTTTTGTACTACTCAAGATAACAATAAAAAATTATTATTATTATTATTATTATTATTATTATTATTATTATTATTATTATTATTATTATTATTATTATTATTATTATTATTCTTGAGCATGCACACGTAAAAACAAATGCGTGTCCTTATCGCGCCATGGTTTCATTATTGTTTTTTTTCTGAAAGGCGCTAAAAGAACTGTTTATCGTTATTCAGTCACGAATAATAGAAACATTTTTTACACGTGTATAACTTAGCATTTCAAGCACGGTTAAATTCATATTATTATCAACGGCGAATTCTCGCGCCTCTATAAAATATCAGTAGTGCATTCCATAAGAAGTACACACAATGTTACGGGTAAGTTTGTACAACCCTTGAAGAGGCACTAAAAACAATGGCTTGGTTTAGATTGACGAAATGCCCTTTAAGAATTTCTATGTTACACGTTTTACTATCATAAATTCATTATTAGCGTAGAAGATCTGCGTGAAATGTTTGTTTTCAAATTTAGCGCCTGATTCTGCATGCGTGTTGTAAGCAATTTAAACATGTGTTTTTCTCATTTTCGCATTATTGGTTTGATAAATATTTTTAAAACTTCGAATGGTAGGTCCACGGCACCCACACACGATAATGTACTTCATTTTCATCGATCAGAAGCTACGTGGGACGCACTAGCTACCTTCAAAACATACGACGTCACGCCGCATATTGCGGCAATTGGCATCTCCAGCCATATTTTCTTTTCACCCGTTTTCTCACCTATAGAGCGTGGTGTCGCGCAAGAGTGTTGTTTTCGGTATTGTTGAATTGTGCTTCACTAAACATGAAAATTGTTTTGCTCTTTAGCGTCCCTTTCAAGAATCCCCCAAAAAGAAAATAACAAGAGCGTTATTTCCTCTTGGCATTTTCCGTTCTTTCTCCAGAATTCGAGATAGGTTCATGACGTTGAGAGGATATTACACTTTAATTGAGTTTTGCATCAGAGATATCAATCGAAAACTTTCTGCTTGAATAAACATTGATTTGTGCGTTTTCGGCTGTGCAAACGAAAGTAATATTGTGGAGCCAATGTGCAAGAAAACGAGATAGGCTTAAAGCTCCTACGACTCGCCCAGCTGCTGAAACTGCTGCGTAGTGCGCCGAGGTCACAGGCCGCCAAGGTTGTTCGGTAGTGCGTTTATCAGCTTGCGGCTGCTTGTACACAGAGCTTATAGACGAGTGGAAAAAATGACAGTGAGCTAAGGCAACATTTATGTCACGCATAGAATAGAGGCGTTACATATTCGGCACAGGGGCCGACAGCTTAGGGAATCGACAAGCCCAGGTGTCTTCGGACGATCCAACCATGTCGTCTTCTCTCTGACGCATAGGTCGGCTGCTTGGAATCGCGCCGCTTGGTTCTTTATAGTCACCGGGTCATGCCTTGCGTCAGCAACGTCCAAGCAGAACCACCGCTGGTGGCGTGAGAATCCTCGGGTTCGGAACCGCCGCATTGAATTGCAGCAATGAACGAGTGGAATTGCCAAGCTTTGCGTAGTACTCACCAGACTGGATGGTGTCGATTGCATCATCAGGCTGCTATCAGACCTGTGGGTTGAGGGAGCTCGCCATGCGTTGCGTAAGGCACACCGGTGCTGCCGGTCTAGATGACGTAGGTGATAGCTTCAGGTGGGCTCACTCACTGACTTTGTCACTGGTTGCATTTGCAGAAGCAACGATGTTTGGTCTGGACTCCCAGGCATAGCAACGCTTTGTATTGACTGTGTCCGCGTGTTTCATGAAGCAAGAAGCTGCGAGGGGAATAAATATAGAGCTTGTAGGAAAGGTAGTAAATGCAATGAAAAAAACATTCTCCCGTGCTAGAACTAGCACTGGTTTAGGGGTTTTTAGAGTTTTCAAGAGAACCACCACCTTGCTCTGACTACTACAAAAAATAATACCGTAACAAAAATATAGGACACCTTGAAATTGTTGAAGAACAGACAGGACCAAATAAGGTGTGGAGCGCATTTAGGTTTCGCCCGAGTGAAGTTCGAGAGACATTATGCTATTTTAAAAGACAAAACAAAACAAAAAATTGTTTAATAATCCACTAAGAGAACAGAAGCTTTCTTTTTTTTCTCCTTGCTTTGCCCACCACTTCACGTGTCATTGACCTCTAGCTGATATGTGCATGTTTGAAGTGGGACAAAATTAATTCGACTTCATATTTGAAGTCCAGCGTTTTATATGCTTGAGTCGCACCACCGTATATATTCGCAAAGTGACTTTTAACTTATTTTAGACACGTTTACAGTGTTGAGCGCTCGGTGCGTTAAGTGTTGTGAGAGCACTGAAACCTAACAGTTTAAGTTGAGTAAATTTGTTCGTAACGACGCAACAAGATTACAAATATAAAATACACGTTAACGTGAATAATAACTTGTGATGCAACAACTGAAGCATGCCGGGTGTCTTTCTAATTTACTTCACCAATGCTCATCCATCAACAGCAGAGTTTGTACTCATGAATATCTAATCCAAGGGGAAGTTCATGACCTCAAAAGTACGGTGCCTAAGAAATTTTATGTCCCCTTCCAAGAGCCCTTACTAAACGCACCTGAAGCTTTATTGCCTGAAATGTGTAATGTTTAATTATTAGGCACCAGGGTCTTAATGGCGTTCAGAAGCCACAGCAGAAACAGCTCCATAGCTCTAGTCAGAGTCGACGAGAAGTCTACGAGATTAGCGCAATTCGGATGCGCTGCCACTAGCACACGGAGCAACTTTTTTTTTTCTTGCTGGAGTGTGTTATTTTCGGTCGCACTTTAATGCCACCTTGTAGATTACCATTAGGCCTCGTCACCAACACCACCTGTCCCGGTGCGCCGACGTACCAAGTGTGACACGCGCACGCATATGAAAACTCACGAGAACTCTACTAGAAATGAATGAGATACTTAAGGCTCAAGTTATGGCGCCTAAAGCGTTCAAGCAGTAGTTTCCGGATATGTTTACGCGAGCATGCAAATGTCTCCGCAACGTATACCAGGGGCAGCAAGTGAGCCTTGCACGCTTGTTTTTGTGTTTTGCTTTTTCTTTCTGGCACGTTTGGCCGCCGTGAAAACACGCATTGAACATCGTTCTGAGTGATGTCAATCGACCACCGCCCGCCAGCTGGTAGCGTGTCGGAAACCACTTCTTCTTTATCCCAGCTTCTTGAATCTCAAGAAATAATACATAACTATAAAGCATCTTGGACTTTGGACTACTGCTGTTTGCCTTTGGTTTTCGTGGGGCTGCCACTCCATTGTTGATGAGTTTTTTAATATAAACTGCATTTCACAGTAGTCCAATTTCATCTATGCTACACAATCTACGCTACACTATGTGTCCCTGTACTGGCCACCATACAGCGCCGTTCACCATGTGGGTGACTAGAATTTGTCTTTATGTACCAGTTCTCAGGGATTCTGAAGGAAGAAGACTGCCTTACGCTATTACAGATAGACATTTAGGAACAAGCGGCTGCAAATGCGGCGATGCTGGTGAGATAAAAACGGCAACAGTTTTGCGAGAAATGGCAGAAATAAAGTTATAGACCTCAAGAACTGGACTACACTCCACTATCCGCCCTATTATTGATATATATCTAGTCTCAGATGAAGCAAACGCGGATTGAAGCAATCTACTTATAATGCTGGTCCCTCTCCTCGAGCCGTCATTTCGGGCGTCGTCGTGTGCGCTGCCAGTGCGGATCAGCACACCGAAACCAAAGAATGATGTGTGGAAGAAAATAAGCAGCAGGCGAAGAAATTGAAATAGCTGTGCTGCATCATAGTTCTTGGAAGATTTCATACATCAGAGAATAGAAAAACAAACACAAGCCAAACTGTTATATGGTAAATAGAGATGCATCTTTATTTTGACAACAATGTTAAGTATTTCACCACATAAAGCTTCACGAAGCCCGCACGAGCATTACTAAAGAAATAAACTCTTAAAACGACATTTCGAATTGAAAAGTAAATAAACACAGAAAACACCAAGGCTTATTTACCCATAGTTCAGCTCTGGAGTGATAAAATAGCGTCATACTTGAACAAGATACAGAGCCCCGAGGCGATGCCCATAGTCATCGCGAATGTTTAAATTTACTCGTCATGTTCAAAGTAGTGGTATTCAAATAAACCTTTTCAGGTTATACTTTAACATTGCTGCAGTTGTCCACGTGGTTAGGTGGTTTACATATATGGCATAGTATGGCATAGTAACTTACGCTTATGACCTTATGTGGCTCAGCTATTGAGCTCCTTCATAGCGAAACTGACATTGAGAACATTGTCGTAAATTTTCGTCAAGCAAATGCAAACGTACCTGCCTGCTGTAATCGTCGCGATGCTCCGCCGTGGTGGTCTACTAGCTAAGCTTCTCGGCTGCTTACCCGCAGGTTGCGGGTTCAAATCCCGGCTACAGCGGCTGCATTTCCGACGGAGGCGGAAATGTTGTAGGCCCGCGTGTTCAGATTTGGGTGCACGTTAAAGAACCCCAGGTGGTCAAAATTTCCGGAGCCCCCCACTACGGCGTCTCTCATAATCATATGGTGGTTTTGGGACGTTAAACCCCACATACCTATCAATGTAATCGCCTCGATATGTGCCATTACCATGATTAACCCCTAAAATAATTCTTGGACACTATGACATGCTTTCTAATATCAAACAAGCAATCAAGTAATAAATAATTTGGAACCTGTGAGTTAACCTCCACGGAATCTCTTGGTATACGCCAAATAATAATAATTAGTAAGGTTCTGCCCACCGGATTCACGGTGTGATTGGAAGTTACTCTATAGTGCGGGAACATCGCGTTTACTTCAAGCATTTTGGGTTAATTAACTACACGGCGTCCTTCTTTAACGTTAGTGCAAGTCTGAACACGGATGTTGTTTACCATTTGCACCCATCAACGTGTGGCTGATATGGACGAAAATAAATCCCTCTCCCTAGAACGCCGAAGTATATATATTCTATTTTTCGTTTTTGAACGTTATTTGAAGAGCGCCTTGCATAAAACGTGATCAGTCACAGCATTGAGACAGCGCTGTTTACAACCACAAAGCGCGTCTTTCGTGTAGTTCAAATTGCGTTTGACGCAAGGCCAACTTCCTGTTGCTGCTGTTCCGGCTCTCAGACATTCTCTTCTCAAAGAACGCACCGAAGAAACTCTCAGTGGTACCAAGCGATACGCAAGACAGAGTGAAAGGCGCGCTGCTTAAATATGGGCTTCGGGGTCGCTGGACAAGTCTGAAAGCGAGATTGAGAGCGAGAGAAAAGAATGCGTTGCGTAAAGATAAATGACCTACGTGGTCGTATGACACATGCCTGTTGTCAACTGTCATTGCGCGTTCCGAGAACGAGTGACTGTGGGACTACGACTCCTTCCTCTCCGACTTCGCCATTCTGGGCAAAAGAGCAAATAAAACAACTTGGAATCTCATTTCTGCGTTGGTGTCCCTTTTGTGTCAGGTGTGGTGATTAACTGAAGCCAAAACAGGACTGAGCAACTTCCATCCATTCCGTGCTAATCGAATGAGACATTCCTTAGTCTGAACGATACAAGAGAGTGGTAAGAAGGTCAGCTGGGATGACAGGTTCCCTGAAAGACTACGAACAATTTGAAAGGCAGTGATTCTTACTTCCCACAGAAGCTTTCCATCTAGCGTAAGCTTTAAATAATCATGTACTTTTGGTACACAAGTTTCTAAAGTGCAATAATAATAGTGTACCTGTCTTGTCAAACTAATCAAAAACACCTCAACTTCATAGGTTGTAGAACTCATGACAGGAAATATAGTACAGCCACAGGGCTGAAAGAGTTCGCTCGGTGTCTTTAGAGAAGTCTCTAAAGAAATGCCTGATATTGCGTTCAAGCTGCGACTGTTTCAGCTAGTATACAGAAAAATAAACTGCCTATATATTCAATAAAAGTACTTTTTTCAGCATTATACGCGAACCATACTAATCAAGTTATTGAGATGCACATACGAAGTGCTATAGTGATGGCTTGTAATATATTATCATTATGAAAACATTAGTCTACCTTGCTGATTAATCAGTAAATGTCGGTACAGTTCGGACACACATACTGTATTGGTAAAATTGTTGGTCATTTGAACACTATTCGCATATTCAGTAGGTTTTTAAATTCTTTTTTATCTCCTTCGTTCGAACAAGCACAACATTGTTATGTATAGACGACTTCACTGTCAAGTATTTGCTGCATCTATGAAATCAAACGAAACGATTACGGCCACTATTTTCCCGCTCAAACCCTGTAAAGAGAACTTCATGAGTACTTGCAGTGCAAGAATTTCGACTCAATCACGCCGCAGCAGTTGCACTACATTCAACGAAATATTATCATCTTCCAACCACAAATACATCAACTTCACTTCACATCGAATGCTTGATAATCACTTCTCCTGAGCGTTTTGCAGCACATGTTCTCGGCGCAGTAATTTTGCCCAGAAAAATGGGCCAATGGACATTGTAAACATCGCACCAATCAAAGCTCTAAAAATCATACTTGGAGTGAAATGCATGTTAAATGTAGCCTCTCCTTTTTCTCTGATGTTAAAATAATATTTACAATAAGTATTCAATGTATGGCATTGTTTCTAATATGTCATCGAGAAATGCATCCCCCACTTTCTGTGCGATGCGAGTGTCACCACAATCTGAACCGGTTCTCTTCTCTTTATTTGGATAAAAAGTGCAAAAACCTTTCAAAATTCTGCAAACAAGCCGGTTGAAAGCTTGTCATCTCTCAACGAGCGAATGCCGTGGAAAATATGCTGCGAAAGTCAAGTTTTCCTCGATCAAAAATATGGCAATTATTCAAAAGGTATCAATTCGCCTGTGACTTATTGAAAATAAGTGACATATATATCGCACTCTTCATGATGTTTGCTGTAAAAAAATACGTATACTCGTTAACATAATGTTGGTTGTGCTAGAATACCATAAAAAGTGAAACCATTGTGGTGGGACTCGGTGATTGTAATCTAGGTCCAAATAAACACAAAATGAAATAATAAATGTACCAACGTGAATAGCATTCGTGCGAAAGTTATGCCCCAGGTTCTAAGCTGCTGCCCGCGGCTAAATTTTCTACGTATCACTTTGCTTTCGATGAAAGTTCAGGCATTCACCTCTAAAAGACTCCTAATATTTCGCATACAGCTCAGCGTTCATTGTATTTGCGGTGACTGGGCTCATCACACCGCAAGTTCGGCTCAATATAAGCGGTCGTTCGACCATTATATTCAGAATATACACGTGCTCTGATTGCGAACGTGCATTGTCTGGTATGGTATGGGGCCTCCTTATTCATTCTCGCTCAATAATAGTGTTTTACATAAATGCATCATATTGTAAATAGTGTTTCATTATGCACCTCCCTCACTCGGTTGACCTTCCGCTTCACTATTCGTGGCTTCCGATAAAATACATGCAGTACAGCCAGTGACTTCTGTCTATTACAATGAATGAACGAGACATGAGTTTTTTTTTTAATTACTTTATTCACTTGCACAACCAAGGAAGCCGGTTCACAGGAATCACTTCTCTGTGAGAAAAATACAAATAGACGCAATAGGTTCTTTTCCCCTCATACAGTGATAATCACATGAAGCCAACGGCAATGACGGCCCAATGAAAAACGGGTGGACACATTCTGTTTACTTTGTCTATCGTCGTAGTTTTCTATCCCACTTTCTTGTTTTACCCTGTACCTATTCCGTGTTTTGTACAACGAACAAGGCCAAGTCGCAGAATTCCTTTATTATGTCACGTGATATTGAAAAATTTTAAGTTGCTTTCTTCGACTGGGGCATTGCGTTGTGGCAACCTTGATATTATTCTTCTTACACGCGCTGTTTTTTTCCTTCATTGTGCAGTCACAGTTTGATAATTGTGCACCTACTCCTCCACAATGCTAGTGAGGGCCTACACAATACATGCGAGCAGTTGACGGTTAGCTACTGAGTACTTATTTATGCTTAACATCCCGTTGTGGAGAAGCCAGGAGATGAATTTTTGGGGCATACTTGTGTCCTCTTTAGCGCTCGATTATGAACTATATTGTTTAAATTACGGCGTTTCTGCGTTTTCACGGGGTCACGGGACATATAGCTGCTGCCTCTACCAATCTTTTGTGTCACAAAGCCTAAGTATGAAGGTAGAGCGGTTTGACGACAATTAAACACATGCCAGTGATTGCATACCCAACTATACAATAATCAAGGGCCTAATTCAGCTACCTATTCTATATTTTTATTGTGTACAAATCATTGCATATTGCCTGCTATTCGCGTTAATTTTTCAGCTTCAACAATGATACGTTTGATAATAGATTTACTTGTAAAACATATGTTATCTTTCTTTACGTATTAAAGTTGAGCATGAAATACTACTGCTTTTATGTAAGTTTTTAAAATTGCTTTCGGTTTTGTTGTCATTGCTTACGTGCAAACTCTTCTTGTTTCTGTCTACGGTGGCAGAACTTGCAGCTTTGCGTGGCGGCGCCCTATAGAGTACATCACATCTAAGAGACTGAGTTAACGGGCTGCGTTTTATGACTCGAAACTGGTCTTACAGAGCATACAGTCAGTTCTTCGATGAGATTGCGATGAACACTTACGTACGAGGTGGCCAAGCTTCTTCGCCACGTCACAAAAACTAGCCACGAGGTCAATTTTTAGTGGCTACCTGGTCATTGTGGGATTAGTGTAAATGATTCTGCAGACAAGGGACCTCGTACAACCCAACAAGAAGAGCACATCCTTCCGATTTCGTTGTCAAGGACAGATGCTGTAAGGCAACTTCGCCACCTGGCATGAAGTCCGTGTCCGCTGGAGTTGAACACCCCAAGCATAGGACATACGGGACTCCACCTAAATAAACCCTCGACTGGAACTTCGACCTACATCCGGACTTTGCCGACGTGAAGCTGTGCTTCTTTGTCGGCTTTGGTTGGGGGTTGCCTTCACAAAACCACATACTACCCTCATTAGATTGACCGACAGTGTGGAAACAACGTCTGCGGCACTCAAGAAAAGATCGTCCATCTGCTATGGCGTTGCCCTCAACTTACCTTTGAGAGCCAACAGCTTTCTGACACATTGGGACAATTGGACAATGGGCCACTCTCTGTGTCGGTGCTGCTGGAGCACCGTCCTCGCCCTTGGTCAACTCAAAATGCAGTGAAAGCCATATTGCGCTTTTTCAGGACTACAGGGCAGTGTGAAAACCTTGACCTTTTCTGTAGTGCCACCGCTAAATACGCGTCAGACCATTGACTAACCAATTTTTTGTCTTTTTCTTTTTTTCTCTCTCTCTCTTATCTTTATACTCCCCCTTCCTTTTCCTCTGCGTAGGGTAGCAAACATTGCATGTGCCTGGTTATCATACCTGCCTTCTTTCTCCTTGTTTTTGTCCTTCCTGTTCTTGTTTCTGGTGAGAGGACCTCATCAAAAGTGAAAGCCTTTAGTCCTGTTCCTTAGAAGTGTAATACTTTTTGCGCTTTAATAAAAGTCACAAAAAACAAGTTTTAGACCTTTACTTCTTTACGGATCAACCGTTCAAAGTACCGATCATTCACTGAGAAGCGGTGCGAGAGAAACCAAGAACGTTCTCTTGAAAGCCCAGAAAGTATGATCAAAGCCGCTAACCAAGAGCCAACGTTAGAATTTAGAGATGTACTGTTTGCGGACTAGTCAAGTCTTTCTTGTTCCCTTCGTTCTCGTCAAAAGTGAGGTACGCTACACCATACCGTTTGAGTACCTTTATTTTTTATTTCGCTCCACATGCTTTAGTCTTCTCTCTATTCATCCCTTATTATTTCGAGTATCAGGAGTGAACTGAGCCGTGTGCGCTAATGCTGATGAGATGACCCCCTTTGAAGATACCCATGCAGTGAGGTGGCATACGCCTCTCAGAGTAAAGCGGCGGACGGCGGCTTAAGTAGGATATCCGCTTACCTGCCTTGAGAAGAAAAGTAAAAGAGGACGAGGTTGTGGTGGGACTAAAAAAGCAAGTAAATGGCGAATGAGACGAAATGCAGAAAAAAACAAAAATCTAGCGAGCCTAAAACACACCGGCTTGGAAAGCGCAGCGTAACCACCACTCGATGCGATAGAGCGTAACATCGGTCGACAAGCCGCGGTTGAGCGGAACGCAATCGACGCAGAAAGAGAGGCTTGGCAAATGAGGCTGCCTCGCTGGCTAGGGTAATGAATCCCATCAAAGTTTCCCACTCACCGCAAAGCTACAGTTGATCGATTGAGATGGGAACACGGAAGAGAAGTCGCGCTGCCCAGGAAATGGCCCGAGAGCTTAGAGATGGGAAGGGTGGTATAAGTGAATGAGTTTGTGGAGGGTTAAAGAAAAAAAACAACTGGACGCATTGTAAGAATAAGAAAGTAGTGATTGAGTGGTAAGAGGCAGGCTATCATGCAATGGAAATGACGAAAAATCACCACATACTACCAATAATGTAGTGAACGGAAATGTCTAAATATTCAAACGACGACGCAACGTTTATTTGCAATTTAGGTATACCTTTGTCTATAAAAACACGTGTTTTATAACCGCCGATTTCACAGTAATTGATTCAGTCTTTCTGGAGAATGAGAACAGACAACTTCATGCATTAATCGCGACACTAACATTCCCTACATGCTCAATTAGGAAATAAAGGTTAATGTACAATCTAAGTACGCGTGTTTGTGAACAGAATTGTTGTTTGCATTATTATATGTATTGTCGCTGATACCGCGATGGGCTAGGAGGTTAACATAAAAGAGCAGTTGAGTAGCAGGAATTTTTTTAGGGCTGGGTGGGGCGGATGAACTCATTCATACTTCCTGTATATCGATGCGGGCTTTTGTATGTGCATGTATACACATATGAAAAAATGATAATTTTAAATTTTGAGGAGTGTTTCGAACCACCGAATTCTCCTCCCTAAGTTCTCTTCACTCCACTGCGCTAGAGCTTACGCAGAGGCGACAGGTGGGGTGGCTGCGCTGTTCACCCCTGACATTTTCGGTACAGATTCATGTCACATTTTTTGCTGTTGTTTACTCCTCTTATGAAAAATATTTTTCAAGGTGCTTAAGCCAATAAACATTTTGAGTCGGCAACAAACTACCGCGGATATCGGTGCTGTGGTCAAATGAGAAAAAAAAGGAGGAGGTGTTCGAAGAGACCAGTCTGACTAGAAACCGGTTTGCCGTCCCACCCCACTGGGCCTCGGTAATCATCATGATCACTTTACCACTCTGTATACTTTCGGGTTCAGAAACAGCAATCTCTCGTAAGACAATCCAGGATCAAACAGTAGAAAAATCATCAAGAGTAAGCATTTTGCTCCTTAAGGGTACTTCCCGCAGCCACTTTTTACACTATTTTACTATGTTGACAACCACAAAAGTATTTCACTGCGTCAATATTCTTGATGAGTATTGATATAGAGGAGAAAAAAAAGCACGGTTGCTTCCACCAAGTTTGACGGCATAAGAACAAACTCTGTCTTCACTATCTGTTTGGCGTTCATGGGATATACGATTGTTCATTTTCCATTATTATTCGTAGATCAATCCTCGCATAGTCGTCTAGTCTATTTCTTGTCATTTTGGAATTCGCAGGGTAGTTCATAACTAAAAATAGAGAAGAAAGTGGATAAAAAAGGCGCAAGTATTCTGTGTTCTTTTTTCCATGCACGTATACCTTCCTAATAAAATGAAACTACCGATCAAGGACTGATGTTAAGGCAGCATTTTCTTCGGACATTTGTATCAATGCTACTGCAATTGCGGCATTGACAAAGCAGAAGGCATTATTAAACTCAGTTATTCCAGCTAAGCTTCACGGCTACAAGAAAACTGGCCTCATCTCAAGTGATAACGCGCCAATCACACTGAATTGAATGAAACACCCATGAAAATATAATTATGGTATTTTGCAAGGCAGGTCAATAGTAATTTTGCACGGGTGAGAGAGGGAACAGGTTGAAGGCTTTGAAAGACATTGATTTGCATTGTTTATTTCCAATAAGAAACCTCTATCTGTTAGAGAGATGGGGACACCTTTTTTAACCCTAACTAGTTTCCTGGTGCTAGGTATCTACACATTTTGGTGTGGAACAGCTACATCACCGTGGTCACAGTGATCTAACATTTAGGCTTGAAGGCACGCTCAAGTTGTCCACAGGCAGATTAAGTAAATATAGTAAAGAGCGAGAGGAAATACTACCAAGCGCAGCTATTATTCGCGTTCTTCTTCCGTTATTTCACTCACAGTTTCTTGACAGTACACGAAGAAGCTGTGGGCAACGTGTCTTACTTCCTATTGCAGGAGAGTGCTAGGAACAATTGCTTAATGCAAATATCTGAGTAACTTACTGATTTGAAGCTGACATTGTACTCCTCAAAAATTCTAGGATGAGTTACAGTTGATGTTTGAGTACCCGACGATCAATGAGTTAGAGTAAGATCTGTTGATACGCAAAGTAGTTAAGTAGTGATAAGTGAGCTGGCCAGTGAGTAGGAGTTCATTTTTTGCAACAATGAAGCCTCGATATCTGCATGAGAGTATGCTTATTTAGATTACTTAGCAACAGGAGATACTAGCCATGAGTAGTGTTGCACATTCAGAAGGTTACGGAGCAGTTGCCGATTGGCCCAACATCCATCGCCTATCGCATCTCTTTGGGAAAATGCTCCAACACAGGTGCGACGCAAGCAGCCGCACACATTACGTGGAGTTGCATCACAAACGCTCCTTAAACTAAGAAGAACCGTCAGCTACCATAGAGTAGTGAGCGTTCGCACTGTCTTTGAAAAATAGAGCAAGCGTTGACATGAGTGAATTTGGGAAGAGTATGCATAGTCATGCGCATGTGTCCCCTGTCCTGGCTGAGAGGCTTCGCGCATTCCTTAGCCGTGCATTTTGCTGTGTTACTTGTCATTGTGTTTCAATTTAACACGTCATGTTTTGATGCCGGGTTCTATCACAGCTTGGTTGACGTGCTTCTGTCGTGTCTATTACTTTGTCAAAGTGTACAATAACAGATTTTGAACAAAAAACAAGAGAAATCTTTATACCACGGAGCGTATACGTTGTCCAGCTTGTGAACGGCTTTCTATACGCAGTATACCATCGAAGGTCCTCAGAGCTCGGCAAATTCAAAGGTTTTTCGTCACCAGTAGCGAGATTGCGCGAAGGACGGGCGATCTGTGCGCTTTGAAGGTCGTCTCCCCACGCGTTGCGGTGCACACGCGCCTGCACGGGCACGGTCGCTCGTGCATGCGCGCTATTGCCGTCATTCGCATGTTCTGTACGTCTTGTGCATCCATCGCAGGTTAACTTTAAAATTACAACTGTTAAGAAATGGTTTAGGAAAACTTTGCTCGCTGCCACGGTCTCGTATATGAAAGGAGCTTGCTGCTCACACACAAAGAATAGGAATTGTGACAGTTCGCACTCATTCAAGTGTACACTTGTTCGTTTGTTTTGTGAGTATTTCTGCTTGAGGCAGCCTGCTTCAAGTGTCGAGCTGTGACGGTTGTTCGCGCACACTCCTACTGAACAACAGGAACGGGTCAAAGTGCCAGAACTGTGGCGCACAGCCCTTCTGGTCCGACCTCTACCCACTAAAATGGACAGAGATGAACACACAGCGCGACGTGACGCACGCGCTCGGGCGCTGGAACGACAATTTGGACAGAAGCCAGGTGTGTACTACGTGGACGTTGCTGGCCCCACCTCCAAGGGGTGGTACACGGCGGCTGCTATTCACGAGGGCACACAGGTGGATGGCTAACCTTTAGGGCGTATTCTGTAACACAGGCTGAGGAGGTCGCCATTGCCCTTGCGGCCTCTCACAGTAATTCCCGGTATATTATCACGGATTCGCGCCGAGCGTGTCGTAATTATACAGCCGGGTACATATCACCGTTAGCCGAGACAATACTGCGCAACTGCATAAGAGACACGGACCCTCATCCGAAACGCATTATATGGACACCGGGCCATCAGGGATTGCGGGGAAATGAGGCTGCAGATGCGGCTGCCCGAGCGCTCATTTCCGGGCTACCTTCGTCAATGCCGATGGAGACCGATGAGGAGGGTTACCCTCTCCTCCGATATAAGGAAATTCTTTATTATTATCGGGAAAGTCATCGCCGCTACCCTCCCCCCGCACGGGGGTTGAAGAAAGCAGAGGAGCGCATTTTGCTTCGCCTCCAGACGAATACATTGCTATGTCCTGCCATAGTCAAACATTTCGACCCTACGGTCACAGGACAGTGCCAGCACTGTGGGGAGGTGGCAGACACCTACCACATGGTGTGGGCCTGCCAAGCTAACGCAGCCATTACTCCTAACCCAAACCCTAGGCGAGAGGACTGGGAGCGGCCCTGCTCGGCTGCTCAGACCTTCAGGCCCAGCAGGCCTTGGTCCAGAGAGCCAAGACGGCGGCTTTAACCAATGGGGTCCCGGAATAGAGACTCCACCTAGTCTGTAGGGGCCTCTACAGAGGTCCTACACCTCTCTTTTGTAAATAAATGTTTTTCACCACCACCACTACTGACGTTGCGATGTTGTGAAATTTAGTTTGGTTAACGAAATATTTTATTTAGACATCAAAATGAAGGCGGCAAATTTATGTCGGGCCACAATTCAGATGGTCAATTAAGAAGGTTGAAAAAAACACACTCTTGGAGTAAGCGTTTTTACAAAGAATCTTCACTTTACGCGCTCCTCCTGTGTATGCCCGTTACGTGCGGGCTTTCTGCTTGAGGTGCGTGGCTCAACTTTCGAGCTGCTTGCCGTTATCACTTGACATACCAAATCGTTAGATGCGAAGCATTTTTTAGCGAACTTTGGTGACTTTGAGCGTATCTATCTATCTACCAGCGTAAGACCTTTATCTCTGCTGGCCGTTTCGATAATGGTATTGATACCAAACTTGGTATGGCTTAACATTACTGTATCAAAAACATATTTGACTAGTCATAACATGAAAATCATAACATGTATGTCATGAATGTCATAATTTACATTCTTCGTCCTGCATCTCTTGCGGTGATTTGATTCACATGGCATGCTGCAAAACTTGTATGGCATGACATGATCGCCAAGCGAACATGAGTGACAGACCCTAACATGAAAATCATGACTGGCGGGACATGTCACAACATGACTACGTTCCACGCTTGTGATGCGCTCGCGGCCATTTCACTAGCGTCACATATACCAAATTTGGTATTACAGGAAGTGAATGGATGGCGAAGGTATGTTACTGGTGGAAATATGATAATCATGAGATGCGTGTCATGTAATAACGTGACGATATACCACGTCCATGATGCTCTGGCGACCATTTCACTAGCTTCACTTATGCTAAATTTTGGTATTAGGGAACGTGAATGGATGACATAGGTGTACGCATGATAAACATGAGAAGCTTGTTATGTAACAAGACTACATGCTACACTCATGGTGTGCTCTCGGCCGTTTAGGCTAGCTTCACAGCCCCGCCGCGGTGGTCTAGAGGCTGAGGTACTCGGCTGCTGACCCGCAGGTCGCGGGTTCGAATCTCGGCGGCAGCAGCTGCATTTCTGATGGAGGTGGAAATGGTGTAGGCCCGTGTGATCAGACTTGGGCGCACGTTAAAGAACCCCAGGTGGTCGAAATCTCCGGAGCCCTCCACTACGGCGTCTGTCATAATCATATGGTGGTTTTGGGACGTTAAACCCCACTTATCAGATCAGATCCAAGTCAGGTGATTTAGGAGCGCCGACTGAAATAATGACGCTGGAGCGAGGCAGAATGGTGACTTGTTTCTTCCAGCACATTCCAGGCATGGTTCCCTGACGGGCGTGCGCGGCGGTAGTGCTTTCTTTTGTGGATAATGTTATCGACTTTGTTCTTAGGTTGATGACAGCACCATGGAGGCATAAGAAGTCCATGCCAAGGATGACTTCTCTCAAGCAACGCTGTAGGACTACGAAGTCTATAGGATAAATACGGCTGTTAATGGTGACTCTCGCTGTGCAGATTCCTGCAGGCGTTACAAGATGATCTCCGGCTGTGCGGACTTCACGGCCTTCCCAAGCTGTCCTAAGTTTCTTTAACTTCACGGCGAACGACCCACTGAAGACGGAATAGTCGGCTCCAGTATCGATGAGAGCGGTCACACTGTGGCCGTCGCTAAGGACGTCGAGGTCGCTAGTTCACCGTCTCGCATTACAGTTCGGGCGTGGCGTCGGGTCACGGCTCGTCGGCTGTTCCACTGCTTCCAAGTTGCGTCGTCAGGCCACCTTCGGTAAGTGAGCTTTCGCCGTCTGGGCTTTGCCTGGTTGGCGTTGTGATCGGAAACCTCCGTCGCGGCGTCCGAGGATCTTCGGTAGTTCGTCGCACAGCAACCACACCTCCATCGGTTGCTGCCCTTAGATTCCCGGATACGGGCTAGGAAACCGGCCCCGAGTTGGGTCAGAGTACTGCCGGGGGTGCGGTGAAATGCGGCGGCTGGGCGACGGCGAACGCGAAGGGCTTTGTGGTGTCCACCGAGTTTTTGTCAGGTAGTCGGCGATGTCACGTGGCCGTTCTCCTGGCTGCGGACGGGTTGCATTGACGGCGAAGCCACGCAGTCGCATTCGTCGGTACTGGCAACGGCGGTATGTGTGCCCGGCCTCGCCGCATGGTAGCCGAGCGGGCGGTTGTCAGGTGCACGCCAAACGTTCGTTTTCCTCGGCGCACTGCGCTGGCCCGCTGGCGAACAATAGGACGTCGGTGGGGGTGGTGGCGGCGGTGGTGTCTGGCGACGGAAGTGCGACGGGGCGGTGTTTCGGCGTGGACGGGGAGGAGCGTTGTGGCGCACTGCAGCGGCGTAGCTCATAGTTTTGGCTCGGGCGGCGGTGTTTGGGGAATTCGAAGCGATTGCCGAACTCTTTTCGCACAATGTCGGCGATCGAATCCACTTGAGGCTGCGCCGAAGGCAACAGCTTGCGCAGCTCTTTCCGCACGATCACTCGAATCGTTTCATCGCAAGGTTTTCGGAGTCACTGGCTTGAGCGCAGTGCATTCTGGAATGAGGCGACGATTATACTGTCTGGTACGCAGTCCAGGGTTTTTGCGATAGTGGTCGCCTTGGAATTCAAATTCTTGGACGGTATTCGGTGGATTCCTCATTATTCCCACGAAGAGCTCCTATTTGACCCCTCGCATGAGGAAACGAACTTTCTTTCTTCTCAGGCATGTCTGGTTAGCGTGACGGATAGGCGGGTTATCTCTCTGTGAAAATTGCAAACTTTTCATTTGGTAGCTGGACCCCGGGTCTCTCGTAGAGCAGCGGCCTCTCTCTTGCGAGCGACGCTCGCGAAAGTTTGCTGGAATGCTGCGCAGAAGACATCTCACCTTTGGAGCGTGGGCTCCCGATTCTCGAGCCAGGTCCTGCGGTGTCTTCCAGGTAGAAGTACACACGACGGAGCTTTTCTTCGTTGTCCCAGTGACTGAGGGCGGCCACACGATCGTATGTTTCTAGCCAGGTTTCCGGGTCTTCAAACGATGACCCATGGAACGTTGGTGGTTCCCTGGGTGATGAATGACGATGGCGGGCTGGGACGCTGCGGTTGTCATTGTCGCTGCAGTCGAGGTCATGGCCTTGGTATTCCGGCCTTGACTTGTAGAAGCCCGTACTCCGGTGGGAGACCTTGCTGTCGGCGGCTTGTTCGCTGCTCTTGAGTGGCCATCGGTGTTTTCTCCGCGACGTGGGCTGGGTTCACAGCTTGACTGAGGCGTCCGATACATGAACGAAGCAGCACCTCCACCAGATGTCACGGGGTCGTGACGGGCACGAATGGAGCACACTGTGAGTCAAATAATAAATTGTTTATTTGGGCCAACCTATGCCTAGTAAACGGAAAGTCGGACTACAGTAGCAGTCTTGGACTGATAGCGGCGAACGGAGCGTCGGCCTTCGATCAACAACTGACAAGCGGCGAAGTGCGTCGGCATTTATACTCTTGCCATCGAATATTCTAGCGTTATCGCTGGTGGTGGCGTAGGTTCCTGAATAATTTGTACACTTCGCGGAGTGGGCGTGATCTTATCGAACGATCTACTAAAGTCCGGAAGCTTCTCGAAAACTGCACGCGTGTTTTGCGCTGAGAATTGTGTAGCGTTTTCGGGCGATAACAAACTTTAGAAATGGAACGTGGCAATATCAACATTTCTCATTCGTGTTTCGCATATCGATTCCCACTGTACGTGGGATCTGCATTTTGTTACTAAGTTATTCCTTCTTTCTCTGCATTGTCCGAATGCGTTTTTTTGCAGCAGCTTTGTGGTATTTTGCTTTTCTTTGCCTGAAACACGTTATCAAAATATATGGTGACGTCTACCATCACAATTTCCAGGTCATTTTTGTACCCTTGGATTGTATGTCTTTTTGCTGTTTATTTCATCTAAATACGATCACTTTTGTTTGTGGTTATCTTTGAAGGATTGTATAAAGATTACTCCTTGTGTATATTTGGGGTACATCATCATTTTGTAAGCAGAAATGAGCTTAGTGGCTTTCAATTTCACACCAAATAAGACATGTCAAGTAAGTTTAACCGATTGATATTCTCAATGCATAAAACCTACTACATAAAAGTAAGATGTTTTTTTATTACTCTGCGTCTAAATGTGTTGGCCGGGGAGCAAGAAAGAGAAAAACACAATTAGGCGGCTTTGGCAAGTACACGTTTGTACGCTATTCGCATTATGCGACGACGGGTTGGTCTTTAGCTGTTGTAAAACGCTTTAAAGTCGTATTAACGCGATTTGTTTCCCAACATCAAGGCTGCATAAGGCAACTTTGACAACAAGTCACAAGTACCGGTGTAGCTCAGTGGTGGAATACTGGGGCTGGCACTAAGCGGATCCGAGCTCGAGCCCCACTGTGCCATTGGTGCTAGGTCGTGCCTGCCTAAGGCAAGTTTGACAACAAGTTTACAAGCACCGTAACTCAGCGGTGGGCTGGCCCTCAGTGGACTCGGTTTCAAGCCCCACCAGGTCATTGGTGCAAGTTTCTTTTTCTAATTTTGTACCATGTGCTTACGGACACCGGCGGCGGCGGCGGACGACATGCAACTGCGTGGTGACCTGGAAAGTGATCTCATAACTGCTTTTGCTGTAAAAAAGCTTTTTATGCTAAAGCACTTCAAATACTTGTGGCCGTCATTTACTTATAAAAACGCGTTCAGAAAGTAAAACAACTGAAAGGCTGCTCACCAGTTTCTTGGTTTGAGACCCTCCATAAAAACACGACTTGGTTAGCATACTATGAACTGTGGTGAAGGGCCTAGTACAAAACAATGCATTGGTTAGAACTCATAAAA
>WOVY01000532.1:0-97697 GCA_013436015.1 Rhipicephalus annulatus | reverse complement strand
CATTTTAAGGAATAGAATCTACATAGGCTCCAGTCGACTCAATCAAACTCTATGACGTTATGGAGACTGGTGCGAGAATTTCAGTGTTGTGTAGGCACCCGCAGTCTTTCTTCTTGGGGGGGGAGGGGTCTAGTACTGGTTGGAGGGGTCTAGTACAGAGCTCTGGTGGCTGGTAGGGAGGATGAGTCCTTGGGCGGTGTGCCACTTGCGCGTACAGGCCGAGTTCTTTACGTACTATTTGCCGGATTGTTGATGCAAGATCAAGCGCCTGGTTGCTGTCTATACTCGCGATAGCCGTTACATTGGCTAGCCTGCCGAACTTCGGCGTGATGCGCCTCGTCTTTAGTTGCTCAAAAGTGCAGCAATGGCGAATGACATCAGTGACAGATGTCAAGATGTCTTTCGCAATGAGGAAACTGGAAACATCCTCGGCAATTTCTTTTACAATAAGCCCGACTTGTCTTCTACAGACATTCCGGAGTCAATGGTCCTACATAGCTTTATGGCTTCCTCAATGTATGTCGTGCAAGTTTTCACCTGGCACTTGAGCGTGATGCATTACCGTCTGTTCTGCTCTTTCCTTTTTCGTTGTTGGGTCGCCGAAACGCTCATTGATTTCAGAAACAAATCTGTTCCACGTCGTTAGCGTTTCCTCCCGATTCTCGTACACATTAATGCAGTATCCATCGGAAGAACGCGACGTACAAAAGCTGAGAAGCAGCGTCCCATTTGTTAGCGACGCCCAACCATTTGTAATGAAAGAGCCAAGCCTCGACGTCTTCATCTGGTCTGCAGGCGAAGGGATGAGCATCTCTCAGTTGGAGCCGAACTGGTCAGGTGCAGAAGTCGATAGGGGTCGGTGTTCATCTGCGTTTAGGGACATGTCCAGCCCAGATGGATTCGGTGGAAGTCCAGCAACGCGACGGCTCCATCGAAGAACTTGCGGTTTAACCTCCATCTTCGGGTGTCGATTGCCCAGCACCTCCACCACAACTTTTACAGCGAGCTGTGATAAAATGGTTTTATTTCCGGAGGTGAACGATGGTCGTTTGCGGCAGCTCACTGCGATCGTGCCAAGACTCTTCGCTTTCCTCTCCTTCTCTTCTCTACCTTTTACTAGTCCGTTACAATATGATGAAAAGATGCGAGATGGTGGCACTTGGAGTGTTGAATAGATGGATGAACAGACACACCGACAGTTGCATGGATGGACGCATGAACGGACGCAGGGGCGGATGCATGGACGAACACGGGGACGGACGCATGAACAGACGCACCGCACGGACTGCCGGATGGACGCATGGACGGTCACACAGGGACGCATGGACGAACGGAAGCAAGAACGAATGGACGGACGTATGCTTCGCCCCCCTCTCCATCAATCACTCCGTGGATATGCTGCCAATCTTTTTCTTCTTCTTTCTTTCCTGTCTATTTTCATCTCCCCCATCCTCCTGCCTTGCGCAGGGTAGCAAACCGGCTGCCTATGGTCTGGTTAACCTCCCTGCCGTTCTTTTTCTCCTATTTTTCTTTTCTTGTAGCAGTTAGCGGTGAGAGCGGCACTGCAAAAAACCGGGGTGAGAGTTTGAAGAGAGTGACTGATTGCTTGCCAAACTTGGGCTAGTGGCGCCTGCTTGCGGTGTGTTACAGTTATTGATCAATTAAGCCTGGAATATATACCCTCTGTGAATTGTTTTTTATAATATTGTACCTGTGAAGGTGTCGTTGCTTCTTAATAAAGCTTTAAACTTCCTTGATGTCCCAAATGAAGGTTTAGGCGATTGACAATGTGAAGAGAATTCATGAGCAAGATAATTTTCTGAAGAGGTGCACGACGTTATGGTTAATCTGCAGACTAGCAGCTGATTTACACATGCCTACATATAGCAAAATGTAGTGACTATGATTTCATCTTTGCGGAATGAAGTACGACGAAAGTTCTTACCAAGCCGAAACGTAGAAACCCCAAAATATAGAAAAAGTTTTACAGTTTATACGGTACAACAAGCGTTTCTAATTGCTGAACGCTTTGTCACAATGTTCGTTTACTTTCTGCTGTGTGTTTCTAAAATGTGTGACTCCTCGAGCCAAAGTTGAGCCAATACATGAATTGTATAGAACAATGACGGCTTTCAAGTTATGCTATTACTCGTGAAGGCGGCCATAGTATTAGTTTATATTGTATTACGTAGGGAGCGGAGAGTATAGTCACCACAGTTGTATGGTAGTGGCAGCTAACCACAATCATAGTGACCGGATGCATTTACTTAAACAGGTTTAGGATTTTAGCCCATTCAGTAAGACAGTCAATATCCGGCAATATGATATACTCCAGAAGAAAAACACCAAAAATGATCGAGTTTAACACATTTATTCGTCATAGGCATTCGCTTTACATGAGAGAGAGAGAGAGAGAGATTGGGCACACATCTGTCTTCTTAAGATGGTACGGAGCAATAAATAGTTTTACTGAATCCCAATGCAAACTCAAATGTTTCATTTCTGTCTGCCTGAATAGACAAAATAGCAACATTCCCAGCAACATAGTCTAACCAACAACATTACTTTGTTTTGCCGCAGTTTATCATTGAATGGCATTTACCACGACAGCACCAGCCTAAGGAATCACGGTCCGGAAACTGCAATAAGAGGATAAAAACCTGTATATAAAAGGCAGGTTTCTGCACAAAGTACATGGCGTAAATGAAAAAAAGTATATACAAAATTTTCAAATCGATTCTTTTTAGCACAAATACTTTCACTTAGTATTAAAAAAAATTCAACATAGCTTGCTTAAACCAAACATGTTTGACTCGAGCACTCCCGAAATTGATTCCTTCCTGCACTGGCTTTAAGTACAATCCTGGAACATCAGCGCGTCAGCTAGTAAATAATTTGTGCTTCTTTCATGGTAAACGTACGTTTGCATCATTTCGGAGTTTTTCCCAAAATTGTATATATATTCAAGCTTCAAGGGTGCTCTTTAATTTTTACATGCCTTTTCTGCATTTCTCTTAAGCGCATAGTCACATAATAAAATCTACAAAATTACGAAAATGAATAATTTCTGGGGTAAAACGCGCTATATTCAATACATGGTGCTAAAACTCGATTTACTAAATTGACGACCAGCCTTAAATTATTTAGTTTCAACGGAAAGTTCGAACAACTGAGAAAAACAATTTAGGTCTTTCAAAACCTAAGAGTGCAACATAGCTCTAACACGAAGCCAACGACGCGTTTCATTTGCCTACAACAGGTGCTGAGCACGTGCAATGTCTACGATGGCAGCCCTCACATGCTTATAAAACCTGGCAATATGTGAATATGAAGACATCCCATGCACTTAGTTCAAAAGCACGCAAAGCGAGAACGGTCTAAGGAAAGTTATTGCCATCCATAGTAAGATCAGGTAAATAAGGAAACTACTATGCTTGTGTGGGGGAGTTCACGGCGAAAACAAAACAGCACCGGACTAGCATCACTTGGTACGTCAATACACAACCTAATCCTGATTTATATTTTAAGTATATGAGCGTGGCGTGCAGCTTCACCCAAATAAAGCCAGAGTCATGGTCAAGTTTTTACTGCGATATATATTACACATTTCGTAAACGCGCTTTTAAACATACAGGGATGAACTAAACCCGCCACAATCACAGAACGCGAACTAACAACTATGCTAGTGCTCTCAAGGCATTACAGTTTCGGCCTTAAATGTTCATGGGTGTCAAATTTAAAAAATCGCTGCATTTTTGTTAATTCATTCGTAAAATACCTTCAATAATTATGGCATGCGTTCTGTTTGGCTTCGGCTTTTCGAATCGATGATGAAGGTTAACTCCACGGGCATCGGCCGAGGAATGGAGATAACTATGGTTAGACCAAAAAATTGTAAATTCGAGTTCTAATACAAGGTGTAGCCTCTATTTTATATCACGTGCTTAACATTCGTCGTTTCATGTGACATAGAAATTTAGTGTTTTAATTGTAATAAATACACTGCCAAATATACAATATCAATAAACAACAACATCATCGGTAATTCAAAACTGCCGTTACGGAGCCAGTGTTTTCTCTTAGGCCTCTCTTTTAAAACATGCTTTAACAATTACTGGTGTTGTAGCAGTGCTGTCAAAGTGACGGTGGGCGTTCACATGATCACAACTAATGTTCGGTGAACAATTAAATTACACAACAAAACTTTCTTTAAATATTTGGGCAAAAGATAGTTTTAGTCACAAAGGCCTGCCGAAAATTTGTTAAGAAACAATAACGTCTCGAGATCCACACGGAAACATTGTTCTCCCTGAAACGTTATCATATTTTTTCAATCTTTTAATAATCAGCGTTCACATCTTTAGTTCTGTCATGCCTTTCAATTCGGGCCCCATGAGAGTTCGTGAATATGTTTAATTCAAAAGGCAGCTCTCATGAATAATTTTGCTTCCACGTGGTAGTGGCATCCTATCCGCTCAGCAGAGTTTCGTGTTTTTTTCTTAAGTTTCAAAAATTGTCGCGCGTACCTTCTCAAGGTAACAGTTATTGCAAATGCTAAAACCTTGGCACTGTTTATGTATTTGTGAATGTTTAAAGCACTCGCGAGGGGACTCCAAAAATGACCACACCATCTTGGATTTTAGTTCCCGATAACGACACCAATTAAAAATTACACCTACAGGAACGGTGTATACATCGCTTTTTAGCCCTTCTATACTTTGGGCTGTCTCATCACAAACATCGCCAGTTGTCTTAGGTTCTATGAACGCCTTCGCGAAGATAATTATTAGGACTTCCCCCACTTCTTGTGAAAGCTGAATAATGAAAGACTTCTTCCAGAGATTTCACCTTGATCACCCCAGAAGGTTCAACGT
Source organism: Rhipicephalus annulatus (assembly GCA_013436015.1). Lineage (NCBI taxonomy): Eukaryota > Metazoa > Arthropoda > Arachnida > Ixodida > Ixodidae > Rhipicephalus > Rhipicephalus annulatus. The sequence continues at coordinate 92,823 of WOVY01000532.1, read as the reverse complement.
TTGTTGTGAGTTTTATGAAACTTTCGAGAACCCGTGAACTGTCTGTTAGTTGCAAAGGAATCGACCATAGGTGCGGCTCCTACAGAGTCCTTCTCTTTTCGCTGTCTATCGCGTAATTCACGCATGTAAGCAACATGTGCTTCTCCACAGACAGAATGTCACAGAAATTTCATTGCTAGATAATGTTTCATTGCGAAGTTTAACGTGAATGATGTGTTTAAATATCTGATAGGCGTCTGTAATAAGAATGCTGTGATTGCAAATTGCAGCATTTGCAATTTACGATAGTTCACTTATTACTACCATTGTCTCGTTTACGAAGTTGTCTTTCGAAAATGTAGATGGTATGGCAGCTTTACTAGAAATAAAGACCTCGAGCTGCCATCTCAATAGAGGCAGTAAATTGCGCACCATGACGTCGACAGGCACGGTCCACCTCGAAGTTGGATCTATATGCACGGGTTCATTTCGGCCATGGTTGCTTAAGCGTGCCCCGTAACATCAAGCCCGTGCAATCTTACGAGAAATATCAGACAGTTGTTATTCTATTACCTGCGCTTTTCATATATATGAAACAAAATTGGCCGCTTGTCTACCTTGTTGAATGGTTATTCAATCTTCCCCAGTTTATGAGCGATTTGCACGTTATTGCATGACTACTTTCTAGTTTGCATGTGCATCAAAGTTTGTAACGAAAGTGCCTTGCAAAAAGTACTTCTTTCAAGAAAGTACTTCTTGTGACATAATAAATAAGTTGTGGGGGCCGAAAAATTGCATCACCTAGACAGATGCCGAGCGCGACAGAGCATACTAACGAATCGAAGAAAACTGGCAGGCAGACGCCTCCGCTAGCTACAAACTAACGGTTTTCAAACACTTGCATGGTTTGTTTATTTCTCATATTTCAAGACAGGAGACAGCTATCGTTCTTTGCTACTACCGTTTCCACAAAAAAAAAGACTGTTGAAGATTGAGCAGCTGAGTTAGGCAGGAGTTTTAAAATGTGCAAAAATATCTTATAAACTTGGAAAAAATTTTCGCTCATTGTGGCGTGCGCTCTGTTTCTACATAAAAACAGTTCCACATAATTCAGCTTGTTTTCCGTTCTATTTTCTTATAAAAGATACTTTAGGTTTTTTTTGGGAGGGGGGAGGGGCAAGTTTTTCAATGAAATTTTTGTTACAAAGTGTTTAGCCAGTCATATTCTGGATTCAATTTCTTTATCACTTAATAATATAGAGGTTGGCTTCTGCTAGCATGATACATTATTAAATGGACGAGTCTGCTTATTTTCTTGTAAACAATACAGTAGTAAAACCTTAAGCCGTCACAAATAAATTATTGTTAGCTTACCTGGCAAGTGCTATTACTGTAGTAATATCCATAATACCATTCGCCTTCAATTTTGCAATACCAGTAACAGTCTTGAAGTGCATTTCTCTGTGTGGAAATCAAAAAGTGTGGTCAAGTTTTTCTCGTGCTCGAAATACTACCCATAATATACGTATAAGAAGTTCAGTATTTGGGCATGGCATATAGACATGTTTTCGTGCTGTTTATGTGCACCTTGAAGGTATCGTCAAGTTTTAAGAGTTTTTTTGTTCGCACGTTATTCTCTTTTTGGTGCACATTTAGTTCCACAGATATAAGGACTCATGTCACGCAACTACCCACGGCCATGAGGTATGCCTGACCTTTTAGATTGAACACAATGTATGTTTCTAACGCGGTTGTTCGCGCCGAATGCCATTTTTCTAAAGCAACCATCGTGTGCGTTGGTTTTCTATTTGTGGTGAATGGGCAGTAATTTACACAGTCTAAATAGTTAGTCATTATTAATTGTCTGTTTTATTTATTGTATCTTTTTCGGTAAAGGTATAGCGTCCTGCGTTTTCCCAAAGCCGATCAGAGTTAAATAAATTCTTTACGCGCGAAGATAATAATACCATCGAATGGTTTGCGTACCAAAAGCACAATAATATTACAAGACGTTATGACGGAGGGTTCAGAAATTTAGGATAACGAGGGAGTTATTCAATATGCGCTGACAGTGTAAGTCACGCTGACCTGGAGCTTTTTGTATCCACAAGAAACTTGACGGCTAAAGCGGGATCGAGAAAGTGATCTTCGGATCGGCAGGCGAGAACTAAGCGCTGCAATAATCAAAGCCACAAGTGGTACTAATACCCACATTATCGCTACCAATGTATACGGAAAACATGCAGTTATTCCAGTTTGGTTTCTTACAATATATAGCAGGTAATTTCAAGAACAAACGGAAGCGCAACGCTTCGGTGTGCCGACGCCTAACTTAGAAATAAAAATTTGAGATCGGTATCAGTTTTGGAGAGAGAGAGAGTGAGAAAGGAATGGCTGGGAGGTTAACCAGATCTGGTTAACCTCCCAGCATCTGGTTTGCTACCCAGTGCTGGGGGCGGAGAAGTAGGGGCAAGAAAGAGGGGGTAGATAGACAAAAAAACGCACGCGCACTCATAAGAAAACGAAAACACACACAGTTTAGGAGAAATTGTCAAGTAAATATGCTTGGTGAACTCTTCGTCGATACCTAGCAAACTGCTGCACGTACCACAAGTTTATACAAATATTCGTTCATTTCTGTGAAAAGTTATTGTAATAACACTAGAAGCTAGTTGTTGCAATAATACTACTTCATCTTCAAGAAGAAAGTCTATGAGAGAGTGCTGTAGACGCCTAAATACACCAAAAAGAACAAAGAAGCACGAAGAAATTGTGGTTTTCAGGCGTGCATAATCTTCATTTTTATTCATAACGCTGTACAAACTAGCCCAGCAACAAGTACTTCGAAGTCCGAAGGTTGAATTTACAAAGATCATCATCGTCGTTCTCATCATCATCATCATCATCATTAGCCTGACTACGTCGAGTGCATGACAAAGGCCTCTCCCAAGTTCCGCCACTTAACCCGGTCCTGTGCTTGCTGCTGCCAATTTTTACCCGCAAACTTCTTAATCTCATCTGCCCACCTAACCTTCTGGCTCCCCCTAACCCGCTTGCCTTCTCTGGGAATCCAGTTAGTTACCCTTAATGACCAGCGGTTATCCTGTCTACGCACTACATGCCCGGCCCATGTTCGTTTCCTCTTCTTGATTTCAACTATGATATCCTCAACCCCGTTTGTTGCCTAATCCACTCTGCTCTCTTCTTGTCTCTTAAGGCCACACCTACCATTTTTCAAACATATTCAGCCTCAAAAGTGATATTGTTCCCGAAACCCCTCGTTTATTCTCTGATGGATAGCCTGACCTCTTTATATCGCACAGCATCTAACATAATTTCATGTCGAAATCCCATCGTTTATTTTTGTAGCAGTCGTGTAAGTATTTTTTGCCTAAATGAATGCTTGATGAGGTGGCAGCATTTCAAGAATAGGGCGTGATCCGCGCTGTTTGTAGAACAGTATGACTCCAACACGTATACAAAATCAACTCGCTTTCTATCTCAATTAACCTCCAAGGCATCTCTGTTACTTCTGGGAAAGCTGTGTAAAATAAGGAGGCAATATAAAGCTGACTTACCAAAAGGAGGATTAAAAACTAGCCGTCTGTACTACTAAGCGATTAAGATATGTATACAAATTTCTCAGGAACGAGATGACTTTTTGTTTAAAAATGTCCTTCTCCAGTAACAAATTTACCTTTCACGGTTTTCCGCGGTACATGCTGCGCAAATTTGTTTACCCAGCCTGCTATTAATAACTTCACGAGGGCGATTTAGTCAGATTAGCAACTCGGTGGCAATCAATTATTTATTCTACAACCATTGAACAAGTATGCAAGATTGCGCAAAACTAATTTGCAGTAAATATCAATTGTGTTAAATTTTATTATTCTGCGAAATCTAGTGAGACACTCATTTAAGCACCACTCAACAGCTGGGCGATAAAAAAAAGAGGCATGGCACTCTTCAAATAAGTATGCGGTAGCCATGTGGGTTTTCTTTGGGTTTATGTTTAGCCTGTTTGCTTAACGGTGTACTGAATCTGGGTGGATCAGCTTTTACAAGCAAAAAAAATTAAGTTCGATAGTCTTACATAGATGAAATTTCCAGCTGCAAAATGGAGACATTACACACGCAGAGTCATTTAAAGCAGATGACAACTTCATAGCGCCTTGATGAGAAATCGACTAACACTGTTAGAAAATGTATCATTCGTTCTCATCGAAAGAAAGAAAATTTTGCAGAAAAATTGCTGCAAACCATGTGATGTGTTCACTATGCAACTATTGTTGTTGAATAGTGTCACCTAAAATTGGCCGTGTAGTTATGCGCAAAGTGTGTACACATATACATAGCCACACTTACATGGTGATGTGAATACCGATACGTAATGATCATCTACCGTATATCAATATGTATTGGAATATTATCCGAGAAACTTTAAGATCGACTTCGTAAAAGGCCTTCTTACGTTTTGAATGAAAAGGAATAATTTATTGTAACACTCTTTTACAGTACGCTGGCAACAGTTTTTAATGCATAGGTAAAAAAGAAGTGCTGATGCACTGAAAAAAGCTGCGTATTTCACTCTAATTTATAATATTCAAACGTGACAACATTTCCGCTGTGGTAAGGTATGTTTAAAGTAATAAACTAAAATTCTTTGAGGTCGGCAGGTATTCAGCGTATAAGTAGAATTATCGACATTCGTCATTGTGATGAGCCCAAGTGAGTTGCCCAATTGAAGGAATAAGAGCTCTGCCATAGTCCTCACGATACGGAACTTACGGCCGCATGCAACGTCACTATTTGTTTTTTTAGTTTTCTCAATGTGAAGTTACTTTGTGAACACCCTGTACAAGTACTTTGCCTCTTAGGTGCGAAGTCATTTGCCTCTGTTCATTTTTTGGTTCTTTCAAGAAGTTGACCAGTGGTTTTACGCGAATATTCATCCACATGTTGCAAGTACTGTAACAAGCACTGGGGACGCTCACAATTTAAAGAGACTTCCGGGTCGATAACTTGATAATTCTGAAAATCTAATCCAACATCAAGCCCTCTACTATTCCCTTCTATAGTAATCAATTTTGCTAATATGTTCACTTCTTTGCCCCAACTTTTTGCTTCGTCCTTGAGCAATATTTGTACTCTTAGTGACATGAGCACCGAGACATGCTTATTAGGAGCTAAAACATTGTATTTGGGACAAAAGTTAGCTGGTCAACTAAGTCAATTACATGCGTTGCTACCAGATGCAAAAATACTGCTATCTTACACAGTACTGTTTCGAGCATCGTTGCGAGTTGTCTGAAGTCCTCGATAGAAAACTAACTAACGTAATAGGTTCAGGTAATCATTCATCATGGTATAGTCGACATCAAACTATCCCCTGAATGAATGGGAGTCATGCAACTACTAGAAATACGTATAAACAGCTACAAATTTAAGCGCTTTCCGTACCTTGTACGAAAGTGGTGGCTGTATGTCCACTGAAAAGTGACATTTCTTAGCAACGACTTTATTAGATACATCATCCAGTGGCGTGCAATCAAACCTTGGGAAATGTCACGCGAATAAAAATAATGGCTTTCATGCACTCATGTAACGTCATCATGACGCCGCAGATTGCCAAAACTTGTGATGTAATTACGGGCACAGGGTGATGTCCCAGCCACCTCACATAAGATAACTTGTTGTGATCATGAAAGGAACAGAAAAGAAAGGAAAGATAACGGTGTTAATGGGATGATTTATGAAACAGAGTTATCACGTGCTCTAAGATGTGCTGTTTCCGGTATCGGTGCAATATTACGTCAGTGCGAAGTGGGTGCAGTGATTGTGCTGCTGGACGCAGTTAAAAACAATTTAAGGTGAAAAGCTTTTCATAATTGTGAAAAAAAAACCCAAACTTAGCTCACAATGCAGTCTTTTTAATGCCAGATCAGTCTCCTAAGGCTGAACTTGGCGTAACTTTAGATCGTGAACAAGAGCAGCTTGTTTCTTCAGAATTTCGTGTAAGTCTTTATTGTCTCATTTTCGCGGTGACCGGCTGCGTTCGTCTGTACCCTGGATGCTAGCGTTCACTATTACGAAGAATCTCCGCACTTGTGCTAGCTTCTTTTTACGGAGGTTTTGTCAACACATTGAATGATATCAGCACTTGGGATTGTATCAAGCACAGTACGAAGCGCTACCCCTATAAAAGCCTTTAGGAAGGGGCAGGAAGTAAGGAAGTTAAAAATATTCATCAGTCTAGGCGGGCTGGTATACTATACCTTAGGAGAAAAAAAGGACGGGCGAGCTCTAAAGATAGATAACGAGAGAGAGAGAAAGATAGAAGTGAACACACACACAATTCATCGAATATCCTTCAAAAGAGCCCTAGACTATCCAGAGTTCAAAGACTATAACCTTCACTGTGCTTCCTACAAGTGTTATCTCCCCCTTGCCACTTATTTCTTTGGAAAAGACGTGGCTGTCAAAAGTAAACATTGAGCCAGTAAGGACTTCGCGCAACTCGACTGCGCTACTGCAATTTCAGCTTACGCTGTCTCAAAGGCAAAAAAAAAGAATGAAATTAGTTTATCCGGTGCGTTATTCATGCGAGTGCCAGAAACGTGAGAGTGATACCATCATCGTCATCATCCTTGTGCGAGTGAAGACAGATCTGCTATGCGGCTACATAACATAGTAGGCTAGACGACCGATCGCCAGAGATATCTCTGTATAGACCAATAAATGACTTATTTCATTGTGACGTCATGAATTAGGCCACAAAACTGTAAACGCCGGAAGGGATTATCAGCCTTGTTTCTATTTCCAAGGGTGGTTGAGCTTTAAGCTTAAGTCACTCCATGAAAAGTATGAAAACTACGTTTCTAAAACATCGAGATATATATACAGAACAAAAGGCCCTTCGTTATACCACAGCCTGTGCGCAACAATGAGGGCACATGTCTCAGCTTTGCTGGATATTCATCTGTACGAAATGCTTGAGTGACTAATGTAATATGCTCTCTCAAAGCAGAAAACGGACGACACTAACTACCGGGAAAAAATAAATGGAAAGAAAAATCCTTACCTAATAACAGATGATTATTTGAAAAGGAATATAAATACCCTCACATTAATCTCGTGCTTATGCACACATTTTCAAACAAGAGAATATATGGGCCAATCTCACAGCTTGAACAAAGAAATCAAAGCATTGAGTACCTTATTGCGTTGCCAGAAAAGCCACCTCATTCTCTTGCAACGCCAAAGATGGGAAGCTGATATACTTATCTGCTGATGTTCTGATCAAATACGCCTTGGCTACTTCGCGTTCTGTTTTTGTTGCTCTTTTTTTTACAAAAAACGCCAGGCCTGCATGAAGGCGTGGCACAGTCACAGCGAAGGCTAGAAAAAAGGCATTTTAGACCTTTTTCTAAACACTCTTTGGATAACTGCTGCAAGCACACTTGCTTGTTGCCAAATACGGCAATATTGATAAAACCTTAGGCTAGTAGGCCATCATGCTTGGAATGTTCTGCTATGTGGGCACATTTTATGTGACATCATCCTTGCATTCTATGGCAAATGTGTGAATGCACAACTAATTGGAAGGTTGATCATTTGTAAGTTAGATATGTATAGATGTCTATTTAACAGTCCTTAAAATACCACCCGGCCTTCGTCCTGACGATGCAGTAGCAAAAGTTTTGCATGGTTCGCCAACCTTTCTCAAGTCTCAGGCTCACCTATGAATTGCCCAAATAAAACATCATCTAGTTTCCAGGCATTCAGATTCTTTTTTCATCTATTAGTAATGCTTGGTGTTATAACCCTAGGACAAAGAAAAGTATTCTGCCTTACGACAGTGCGCATTTGAAGCAAATAAACAGGGGCATAGCTTGTACTTGTTTTATGAATACCTTGCACAAATTATGTGGGCACCAGAGAGAACCAAGTGTTTCTAAGCAAGTCTAAAATTAAGGAAGGCAGGTATTCTGGCATATGTTGTCACTTATTTTTGCGAGACAGTGCTTAAGAAACCAAATTGCCAAATGAGCGGTCATCAAATGTTCCCGACAAAAGGCTGGTACCTCACAACTTGAAAAATGCAGCGCACTGACCTCACATCAATTTAGTTTTTTCAGCGCCTTGTGAAATAATAACAATCTGCAACCTTCCAAAAAAAAAACACTGACGGATTGTCAAACCAATCACTGACTGGATTGTTTACACTGTGTGTCCCGTAAATGTGGTGTACCAGGTCCCCCTGACTTGTGTTCGTGTTTACGTTGCACAAGGGAAAAAGACGAAGTGTCTTTTTGATACAATGCTTGTAGGCTTGTCTCAAAGTTTCTATTTGTTTTTCGGAAATTCTGTGAGCTACTGCTCTCTGTTTGCGAGAATTGAGGAAGAAGCCTCTAAGGATTTTCGAGGTGGACAACCGCTATGTCTGGCAGCGGTTAGAAAACGTGGAACCACCTGATGTGGCACAGACAGCGAGACAACGGAGCTCTATTCCGACGACTTCGAGTCATCGGTTGACGACTACACAGTCGTCAGGAGCCGCAGTGCAAAAAGGAGACTGCTACTAACATCGTAGACGGCGAGTTTATTCACCGTGAAGGCTACCATGCAGCGTTAACCACACACTATATTCTTCATGGCTGTGGACGCTTTAGCCAACCTACGGCGGCTTAACAGGCAAGTCTTCTCAGCATACCTCAAAGGACTTGCTCTAAATGAGATTGAAGGCGTCAGGATCAACTCACGGAAGAGTGTTCTGGCAGTTGATGTTTTACGCCGTAGTGCACTGCAAAGCCTACAGAACATCTCGAAAATCGACAGTGTCATTGTTAAATCAGTGATCCCCACTGGCTGTATGGGCAGTGTTGGCGTGATTTATGACGTGGACATTTCCATTCCCGCTTGATTTTTCAATCTTGATAAAACAAACTACAGGTGACATCCTCATCAAGCACATCGCAAGGCTTGGTAAGTCACGTTGCCTGAAGATTGTTTTTGAGGGAGACAGTCTTCCCCCACACGTCAAAGTTGGCCTCTTTCGCCACCAGGTCCGTTGATACATACCGAAGCCCCTACAATGCTACAGATGTTTCAAGATGGGACATGTAAAAAGGAGTAGGTACCAGCAGTGTCGTGTACCCGCAGTGTGCCGAACCTCATTCAGAAGGCCCCTTCCACGCAACTGCGTTCCAATGATCCAACTGCCACGGCGCTCATAAAGCATCGTCTAAAGATTGCCCGCGATTGCGAAATGAACGCGCGGTGCTGAAACGCATGGTGCGCGACAATTTAACACATAGAGAAGCCGCTGCTACTGTCGGGTGACGTCGGCTTCACCAGAGAACATCATCACGAAACGTGACATCTGCCGATAGAGACACGTTATCTCAAGCAAGAACAACTGGCCCCCATCATTAAGCTCTGCGAAGACGGATACACCGAAACCAGAATGAGGGTCAACACTCCCATTTCGTGATGAGTGGCTATCCCTTCCACGAACAGAGCCTGTTACAGAGGTGCAGCGAATCCCGCCAATTTCGATGCCATCACGAAGCACTGATGAAAAGACCACTGAAAATCGCCAGGTCGTTAACATGTTGCAGACCATTATGAGCGCAATACGCATGCTCCTAAGCAACATGAACACCCCTTCAGCGCAGAGCAAACCCCCAGGTGCTGGACACTTTGAGTCCGGTGCTTGCAGCTCTAAGGTACAACTATGACCCACGACATGTTATCTTTTTGAGAGGAGGTCAAGAACGCATCTGTCCTTCATTGGAATGCCAGAGGACTTGGGGCGGGTATGTCCGAGTTCAGGCAAGGTGTATTCACGAACCAGTTCCCCGTAATTGTGATTTGTGAACCGAACCTGTCAGCTCATATTAGACTGTCTGGATATGAGTGCTTTATATCTTCTATCCATGGAGAGCGCAGCAAGGTCATTGTGTTCATACGGCGCGACTTAACTTATGTTCATCACCTTGTACCCCCATACGAAGAAAACCAGGTCGTTTGCCTAGCAGTAAAAAACAAGTAGACCACATTCACAATCATTGGAGCCTTTTTACCTCCATCAAGTCGTCCAGACCGTGAGCGCTCGCGCGGAATTCTGAAATCAACTCTCCAGCCATGGGTGATAACTGGCGACTTCAATGCCCACCACTAATTATGGGAACGCTCAAGGGTCAACACTGGAGGTAGACAGTTAGTGTCTTTTGCTTTTGAATGTGAACTTATCCTCGTGAATGACGGCAGCCCTACTTATCTGCGCGAATCGGCCTATATCAGTTGCCTGGACCTCACGTCTCACGCTCGTTCGCCAGCAGAGTGCTCATGTGGCGGCACATGTGGCGCATGTGGCGTTTTTTCTGTCGCGAGAAACGCAGTATGCGTTTTCAGTTCTAGTAGCTGGCGTGATCAGTTAAAAGAACGCTACAGAAACGCTGGAAGCACAAATGCTACAAACGCAATTCAAACGCACTGCATTGAGGCGGTGGCAAGTTCAAGGAGGTGGGATCTACGGTATCTAGGGACGAGGATAAGCGTGCGCCCGCAGCTTTTGCTGACAGCCGCCAACACTGAAGCGTTACATTGTGGGAGCTCCCGTTGCTAGGGACGCACGCGCCCGCAGTTGTTGCTATGTGAGAGGGCAGTGGATAGAGGCCGATGGACGCCTGACATAGCACGACTAAGAAATGCATTAGCATTAGAAAAACCAAGAGCTCGCACTGTTCAGCCATTTACTGGCCACCCTGTATACATAAGCACTGGATCTTGACCCCCAAGGTAGTGCTGGTGAGAGAGTTCTTTTTTGCGTTGTTGAACTGCGGGTCCCTGTGTTCAATCGAAAGTCTTCTGTCACTCATTGCCTATTAGCACCGATTGGCATCTTCCTGTAGAAAATACTGGTACATCACTGCGTGCTTAGCGCCTTCGCAGGTTTCTATCCAATGCCACGCCAAGATGAGCTCCAGCGTCAACATCGCCGCCAGTTTAAGGGTCAGCGTCAACTGATTTAAATCTAGATGTATACTTCCTTTCAGCGGCAGATGGTGTAATGTTTTCGTTGACACTCTCAACTGAGGCGAAAACCTTGGAACAGCGAAAGATGGGCCTCGCCTTTGGCTCCGCTAGTTGCCATTACGAGTGATGCAAGATATTGTCATCATGTTAAGGTTTCACAAAAAGAAGTGATCACGATATCCGAAATTGTCAAAACTTTTCACCTCATCGAAACGTCACATAACGGCAAATCCATTGATGATGCCATCTCTTGATATTGTCGCTGGTCAAAGATGAACGGATCAAAGATGCAGTGAAAAACCATGTGAGATCCAGAAACTCTCAAGGGAGAACAGGGCGGAGGGTAATCACATTAACTGTAAAGCAAGTAAAGATGGCTTTCGCTTCGTATTGCCTCCAGCAATTGCATTAGGAGCGTTTTGATGTCTGAAATGATAACAACATTTGTTACCTCTTGAACCCCGGCACTAAACCAGAAACAGGGTATGTTGATCAATAATTGGATAGATAAATATTTAAAAGCACACATTCGCAGAGACTCGTTCGCTGTTACGAGACTGCCACGTAAGAACAGTGACCGCTGGAACAGTTATCTTTGGGCATGGGAGATACCTCCTAGCCACCTTCGGTGCGTTTGATATGCAGTATTGCTTCTGGGTTGTGGAAATGATATTTGGAGGAAGTGCCCCATTGTCAAGTATAATTGCACTGGTCTTAGCGCATCTGCTTTGCTACCTGTCTAGCTCTTGTGGATAAAGATTTTTGTTTCTCAGTGTTTTCTTAACAGGATGTTATTTATAAAAATATTATGTGCCCACATCTCTCCTTCCTGCTGCGTCTTGTGCAACAGTGTTACTACTCAATGCCAGTCAAGTAATGATGAGGATGATGATATGATTATGAAGAAAACTTCATTTGGGTCCACAGAAGACACAGGAGAGACGCCGCTTCACCCGGCTAATCCCACGTAAAGACCACCAAGCCGAGCTTGGTGGCCCGTTCACGGATACTCTAGATGGCCATGGTTCGGTCGTTGAGTTCGGGGCTGCACAAGAGCATGGCCCACCCTGTCTTCGCTGAACACGGAGTCAATTGCTTCACATTCCCACAACACATGGTTGAATGATTGTGATAATCCATAGGGAAAGCCGTCCGTACTGGGATATCATTCAGTCAACTATTGCTAAAAATTTGCTGCAAGAAGCATCTGTTTACACATGATCTCCATTTCGGCATTTGAACCTGTTAAATCTAAGGTGTAAGTATAGTAAAAAACAAATGGTAATATCTACAATTCATGACTGCGTTGTTGTGGTTCATTTTTCCCAAATCATGGAAACTACTATATCTGTCATATATGTTTGTGGCAACTAACTCAATTATACGTACCCCGAGATGTTCCTTGTCCTTACATTGCTTGTACCTGTCAGAAAATATGTTTGCCAACACTTCTGTAGTGTCAGGACCATCTGGAAATGATTACATTGTAGGCTTGGTTATATATACTTAAGTGGGCTATGTAAGATCCGAAAAGAAACAAATATAAAAAAACTTTCTCACATAGACAGTTCATTTATAGCTATACAAAGTAGTCCATATATCATGTTTGCAAAATATCTACTGTATATACCAGTAGTGCAAAAAAGCGAGGGGTTAATAGGGACTGAGAAATCATAAAAGAAAGAAGCCACAGTGTAGATTAAAGTCCATCACACGTTCATGACAAAAAAGTCCAAAGACTTTTACATTCTCAGAAATATATAATACTCAAATAATACCTTGAAAAACTACGAGAATGCTTCCCTCAAGAAACAAAAAATCCAAATTGATATTGCCTTGTACTATCCGGTCGTATTAAAAAGTAAAACACTTTCAATGCTACAGTTTTGCAGGCTCTTTCATTTAACTTGTTTTATTGGTGCAGCTGTAAGTAAAGGTAATTAGGTGTAAAAAAATGTCTGTTCGAGTCGATGCGTGTGCAGAACTAAGTGCTTATGAAAGGTTTACTGTTAGGACATTCTGTACTTCGCTTTAGTTGTTCCGAATAGTGAATATTTTATTTTCACTGAAAACTTCACAATTATGCGAAGGAAAGTTACTATCATGATCTGCCTGTTGATAAATATGGCACCTACAAGAGAAAACAGGTGTGCGAATACACCATTGCATTTCTGCACCTAAACTAATGAAAGCCTCCTTCCAATTTACGTTGCATCACTCTTCATGGCGTTTGTTATCCTCGAAAAGCACAAATGCGTCATTTATATGTAGCGCAAAATATTGATCCTCTTCCTGAAACACTCTGATGCTTTTTTCGAACTCGTTAACAGAATAATACAGTTATGCGTAGTGTATGTCTCCTCGTACAAAACACAACGATGCTCTGCTGATTGTATTTATGATTGGATTCTTCTGTAGATGCGATTTATGGGCGTGAAAGGAAAGGCCGGCGTGTGACCAGCCTCTGATGCACACGATGGGAAACAAGTGTGTACTTAAGTGCTCATTTTTTAATGTTTAGACACAACATTAACGGGATCTAACAGACAATGATGCCTAGGAAAGGATAGGGGAGGTATACGGAGGGCTCCGAGAATTTCTATCACCTGAGGTTCTTTGCCGTACACCCAAATCTGAGCACACGGATCTACATCATTTTCGCCTCCGTCGAAAATGCAGCCGCCGCAGCCGGGATTCAATCCCACCACCCGCCGGTCAGCAGTCGAGTACCTTAGCCACTAGACCACCATGGCGAGGCTATAGTAATCTGTAACATTCGCATTGTGCACGTAATCATAAAAAGATTACTACAGTCCTGAAGCTTCTCGAACACTGCTGACGCGGTTCACTCTGAATATTACTAAGTGTAACAGAGTGGTAACAAAACTTAAGGAACAAATGTGGCAACATTTTAATCGTATCCGTCTATGTCATTCGCTTTCATTTCAATGGATCAATTCAAATGTCCCTAAGAAGAAGTGAATTGCCCTATCTAGTTTCTTCATGGTGCGATATGCTGTCGCATTGGCATTACTCAAAAGCTGTACTGCCTAAGTCACGGAGATTCGCTTCACGACGTCTATTCCGAATGTGGCACTTCTAGAACGTCACGAACCTATGGTGGTCGCTCACTTACTTCACATCACCCTATTCCGCCACATATGTCACAATATTACTACGACGTACCATATGCACACACTGAGCATTTCAATATTATCCAGATCCCCATCTCAGCAGTATATAAACCTTTGAGGATCACTATGAATTGGACAGAGCAGTGGCTTTTGTGGTATCTGCATAAAACCATGAATCCACTTGCTTTCCGAACTTCTGGTAATTGTTCAGCGGTCGAACGACATTACTCTTTGTTACCTACGAGGCTTTCCTACCAACCAAGGTACACTCTTTTCGAGCGCGTACAGGGCTTGACCGCTCGAGCCGAAATTGCTCGCCATATCGCACAACGATCTGCTTTCTGCCTCGCAGCTGCCCTAGAAGCTGCCCGCGTGACACCAGAGGGACAAAATTAACAAGATATAAACGCTCTATAGACAAGTGAACAATAAAACGTACCCAACAAGTCATACGCTATACAATCACCAAGCTTGCACATTCCAACTCTGCCATGACGCTTTCCATCCGCGGTCAACTGCTGCAAATGAGAGTAAAAACCGGTTAATTATTGAGAATATGTGGAAATTCATCTGTCTGTTAGATGTCCTAGACACAGCGTATAATTCATATCGTTGATTGGTACATATCTCTTATCGTAACGCATATAGGAAAACAACAACGCTCCCAATGCATTCCATTGGTTTAAATATGTTTGAGTCCTTTAGTTTTAACTCGGGTGTCGAATATCAAATGCCCTATAACTTTTATATATATATATATATATATATATATATATATATATATATATATATATATATATATATATATATATATATATATATAGGCGTACAGGTGTGTGTTCTACAGCGAATGTATTATTTCCCGTGTGCTACTATAAGGGAACTCAAAAAAACTAGTCTTACAATGCATGGTGTCTTGTCTGGATATGATCCTGTTCGTCGCGGATAACTTCCTCTGCACTTGTACTGGCAGCCATGGGCGTATCCTTTCTGAATATAAAGAATTAAAACGTAAATACATAGTGCTGAATACGCACAATCGTTTTTCCGAAATTGGATTCAATTACACACAGCAAGTCTGTTATGCGGACTATGAATAAATGACCATAAAATAGCAGATATACATCCACTTATTTATAGATGAAGGCTACAAATAATATGAACAGATTTCTGAGAAACAAAAGCTGCTTGTTAGATTATAAGCTATCGCGGGCCATCGACCGGGAAGAACTTTATATGGCTTCATGGTAGGTTTTCATTTGCAATATAAATTTGCTTCCATCTTACCTTTGCGCATAAAAGAAGTGAATGTCAATTTATGATTTCACTGGCACATATATGCAACATGTAGAGTAAATATACATGCTTACTCTTGAGCACATCAGGAAGTTCCTGAAGTAGTTATTGCGGTATTGACTGCTGTAGTTTAGCAAGGATCATTGTACGTGGAATGCAGATTATCAAGCGCAAGTGAAAGAAAGGGACCATTTCCTTTATATGCATTGTACTACCACAGAAGTTTCAATGAGCATAACATTTGCACGAGAAAGAAGATTTTGATGTCCATTTTCTATTGTTATGCATTGACGTGCCATTTTTCGTGCCTACTTGTTTGACTCAATTACCAGCTGTTAACCTAGAAAGCCATCGTTTGTAAAGCTCTACGGTATAGATACGCAAAGAGCTCAATAATTCTCTAGGTTATAAGAGTATCAATTTTTTTGAGATGCAATTATATGAAGAGGTATGTCCCTTTAGTAGAATTGACTGATAAAATTCGAAAATGATCGTTGCCCAAGTATCTTCATTTTTTTGTAGCATAGATACATAACCATCACGTAAAGGTAAATTTTGTGAAAGGATTGATGAATTGAGTTGTCAAAACCGTTAACACTTTTTGCCTGCCTTGTAGTGCGCGAAAGTTCCAGTTGTTCCTATGGTTAAGGCTTTTACGATGCAGACAAGACGCTCAATTCCACCTCGTCATAGTCTCATGCGGAAGCATGAGTTGGTGAATCACAAAAACATTTCTAAGTTTTGTGAGAAGTGCATATTGAATAATGATATTGGAACAAACGTCATTTTCATGCGCAAAATACCAGCAGATCAGCAGCCGCCGCACATTTTGACGCACACGCTGGCACACTGGATGAGCGCGTTGTTACCACTATCACGGTGTGCGCTGATCCAATGTGCTCGTAACTGTTGTATTTGGGAAGATGCCATTGCACAGATGAACCTTCTTTTTGCTTTACCAACAGGCTGCAAGTGTGGACAATTCACAACCCCTGCACTTTCATTTGTTTATTTATTTTATTTGATTTATAAAATACTTCAGGCCGATTCAGGGCTCAAGCAGGAGTGAATACATACCTAGGCAATAACAATAAACGTCATGCATTGAAACAACAAGGAAATGTACATGCATACATATATACATATTATGTACATACGCCTAAACGCCAACCACTTTAATAGCAACAAAAACAAAAATATACATGAGGAAAAAAACAAAGCAAAGTGACTGATAGGTAGCACAACTACAACTGTGCGCTCTGTGCCTATTAGCAATAAAGTACCTGTAGACAGAAAAAAACACAGTTCTTGATATACCGAAAAATAGGTTTTTGCTTGTTTAAGTAGCATTCTACAAGACAGCGACTTCCGTAAATGAACTGACATTCGTGTGTTCTATAGTGTCAACTCAAAATTACGGTAAAAGAAGAACACGTAGACGCCCACCCCTTCCTATTTCCAAGAGGTAGGCGCTCGAGTACAGTAGACCGCTGCCTGTAGGTGAAAACAAAAGGCGGAGGTGCGCATCACAACCTAGGTGAAATGCCATTGCTGAAACTGCACTCATGCTGTTTTTTTTTACTTCGAATGTCTGCCCCTTGGTATAATAAGTTGTTATCCAAAAATACACATACAAATTTTTTTTCATGCATAGAGCTATTTCCTTGCGCCATCTCGCTTATGACAGTCAAGTACCTATGAAGCCTCAGACCTGTGCATACAGCAAGCGGTAAATGCCGTATATAAATAGATGCGAATGATTTTTGGAGTGCAAAAAAGTTTATGCTTGAAGAAAATTCTAACGCGCAAATCTACCGAGCCTCGGAAGCATGCTTCAAAAAAATGCAGAGAGCAGTGGTTGAATACGCAAGATTGTGACTGAGACAGTAGTACACGTTTCTGCTTTCATCGCGATATCTGTGACGGAATATGAGCTATAATATCATGAGGAGTCAAGTGCTAGTGACGCTATACTAAAGGCACAATATACACAATACAAAACACATCTCGCGTAATGTGGTTCTTTATACGAACCGTTAATTGCCAAAGACCACTGACAGACTCCAAATGGGAACAGCAAACATTTTCTTAAATCAAGCCACACTGGAACAGTCGTTATACCGAACAAACTTTTTTAGTTTTTTTTTGTAAACAACAGATCAAGTGAATTACAGGACTTTGGCGCAAGTGGTGATCTTTTTTGTATGAACCTACCCAGCTGTGAACACAAAATAAGAATTGCATTTTATTGCCCACAAGTACATAGTTTAATGTAGGAATCAGTGCTTTCTGAAGTTGCACTTGTCACTGACTCACTCACCACTTTTGGAGGCTCACAGGGACTTGGCCGAGGCGGACGAGTTGCACCTGAATGACACAAAAAGTAATCGACTGGAAACTAACCGACGAAAGGCACGAAATGATAAAAAAAGAAAATGGGAAGCTTCAGTATCTGGCATACCCAGTTATGGCATTGAAAAGTTCTTCAGCAGCTGAAAATTGCCAACGAGCACATAAATAGCCAGATTTTTTTGCTCAATTGTGGGATCTGCTAAAACACTCCAAGACGAGCCTCCCCACACGTGTACGTCCCACCCAAAGTATTTGGTGCTGTGACTAACTGTGTAGCGCTCTCTTATCAACCTTCTCTGTGCCCTTCTCCAACAACAACAACAACAACAACAACAACAAATATTAAGGTTTCATTGATAAGCTCATAACGACTCTGTTTATTTTGAAGGACATATCTGGGAAAACGAATACGCAAAAGAAATGCTAAACAAATATTTACTTTTATTTTAGGGGAACTAAAAGAAACAAATAGGTACCACATAATAACGTTTTTGTGAAGTACTAATAACTTCCACACTCAAGGTATTTTCAGCCGCACACGAACACAGATCGCACCCCCCAAAACAGACACGTGAGCATTTCTCGTTTCTCCTTTTCTAAAGATTTTTTCGCTGCATCTCTCTTGCACGAGAGAGAGAGAGACATTGATTGCCCGAGAAAGTGGCAACGATGAAAGGCTTTTGCTAGTTCAGTTCTCGAATTCTGCCAGCCCCGCCGCGGTGGTCTAGTGGCTAAGGTACTCGGCTGCTGACCCGCAGGTCGCGGGTTCGATTCCCGGCTGCGGCGGCTGCATTTCCGATGGAGGCGGAAATGTTGTAGGCCCGTGTACTCAGATTTGGGTGCACGTTAAAGAACCCAGGTGGTCAAAATTTCCGGAGCCCTCCACTACGGCGTCTCTCATAATCAAATGGTGGTTTTGGGACGTTAAACCCCACAAATCAATCATCAAATCAATCAATCTCGAATTCTGCCAAGTGGGTATTTTATAACATAATACAGCGTAGCTCTTTATAATATAAAGTATACTCACAAGCAAAACTAACGATGCGATGTTACACAAGATACATATGTGGTGTTCTCTATATTTTTATCTTCATTTTACTAATTTTGACTCTTTTCATAGTACAGTGGGACTTTGCAAGAGCACATATGCAGCTTCTGCTGTGCGTTGGCTGACAGACTGATCCTGCCGTTTTTTCAGAAGAATGCCTTTTTTTTCGGTTATCTTATGCTCACAAGGCTGTGAAGGTGCCGCTGTGAATATGTGAGAGCCAGCTGATGCTTCGTTGTCGCTTCTGACCCTGACATAGACACTTAGGTGTAGAAGGAGAATGACGAAGGGGGTGGATGCTCTCTACCGACAATAAAAAACATTGAAGGGAACGAACTTGAGGAATATTGTATCTGTTTCGATCCAGGAAACAGTTTGGTTTTGTAAAGGCCAAATGCAGAAGCCTAGTTAATATGCTGGAATTAACAAGTTCCTGCCATAGATAACTGTTTGTGACGGTGATAGTTTTTGATAGGCCACACGCACAAGATTAGGGTTGACGCTAACAGCCTCGCTGTTTAAAAAAAGCCTTGCTGAAAGCTTCCTTAATTTTTTTGTAGATCTTTAGCGCATATTATGTAGTGGCCCTGGAGACAGGTAAATATAGGAATCCTTCGCTACTTACAGCCACGTATACCCTCATCTTCTACTAATCATCTTTTTCATGTGCACTGATGGCAAGTGCAACTCACGTCACAGTCCCCCATGGACGGTAGGCTTGATCTCAGGTGTTTTTCTCAGCATCGTACGACCGGGCAATACAGCCCAAGCCTTGAATTATGGTTAGGATATCTCGCTTGTTATGGGCTACGAATACGTGACGAGCTACGAAAAATAAAGCCAGAGTTGGAAAAGCTTGCTGCTTTGATCTTCCGTCCTCACTTCATGAGTACGACTACAAAAAGATAAAAAAAAATGTTTCGCTTCGTCTTCGGCACCCAGCACTACAACGGCTGGTAGAAGTTCATCACAGAAGCAGCTGAAACAAGCGTCTATAATTTCGTCCATAAATTATAATCTAAAGTTAAGCAAATATGACATGGATTTGTATTAAAAGGTAAAAATTTTTGCGAATAAAATAAGCTTTCTAGTCACTTTTAGTACAATGTTTCTTATGGTAAAATTAAAAGCTATGAACTGACTCAACGTTTCGGGACCGATTTTGCCCCTTCTTCAGTGGTGACTGTTCAGCCGGATTAGAGTTGTCCCGTCCTTCAGCGTTCTTCTATACGCTGTTCTTATTGCTTCTGTCATTTGTCCACAGATCATGCACGTATACACTCGGCAATGACCCAGTTGAGAGGTCAGTGTTTTCCGGGGTTGTTTGAATATGCAAGGACTCGAAAAACTGCCTTTTTTTGCAGCCAGCTTCCGTGTCAATGACCAGTGTGGTTTTGAAGTTTGTGTCATGGTTCATCAGAAACAGAAAATATATACTTCATCCTCAAACACAACAAAGTGACCACTTAGAAATAACCATCACATATCAGCAGCAATAAATTGTAATGGCGGAAACAAGTACTCACTAAAAGCCTACGGTATATAAATACTACAAATACTGTGCGCAAGACATCAACAAGGGAGTAACTTGTGTTTTGGAAGGGACGTAAAAAAACAACGAGGCAATTTTTTTGTGGAAGAGCAGTTTGCACTGTTTACTAGCAATTTTTATTTTATTTGCACGTTCATAAACTAGGTTAATTTTTTTCGGATCGCCGGTGCCACAAATATTGGCTTGTTTTGCGCTACCTAGACTGCAACCTCTAGCTCGCCGTGGCAGACCCTTTGTCCAAGTGGGCATTAATTTGTACGGGTCCATTTCGGTGACAACAGGTTGGAAACGGGGGGTGTTTGCCGCAGTACACCACTTCACGTGAATCCTAAGACTGTCGCGCTTCCAACAGTTTCAACGCTCTCCGGTCCTGCATCATCAACTTACCTCGTGCGTTCCAGATGGCTCCGGGACCTGCTTAGTTAACCTGGTCAAGCATTTCGTTTCGTAGTAGTAGAAGCACAGTATTTATTTATTTATTTATTTATTTATTTATTTATTTATTTATTTATTTATTTATTTATTTATTTACTTATCTCTTTTACTCTCGAGACTTTCACTTTACAAAAGGGAGGGGCAAGTTATGAAAAAATGGGAAACAACACACTTGATAAGTATATACAAGAACGAAACTTGAAAAGAACCATGTGGTTCATCGCACGACTACGGTATACTCTAAGCTGTGAGCATGCAGAGCGCTTCAACCGCACAAATTGGGATGTCATTCTACGCTTCGTAGCTTACGCGTACAGCAACGCTATAGATATCACCGCTCGCTGTTCAGTTTATGCTCTACAGTATGATTCACAGCAATCGCATACTATTTATTTATTATTATTTTTTATTTACTTATCTGTTTTACCCGTAGGGTTCTCAGATTACAGAGGGGAGGGGCATGTTATATATAGTAAAATAGCAAACAAAACTTGATAACAATGTACAACAACGAAACTTGAACTTCAACTCGCAGAATTACACAAAAAATAATTCATATGAAATACTTCAACAAAAGCAATGTAGCAGTAGCGATAAGGCAGGTAGTAGGTAATCGAGTACTTAAGCACAGATCAGCTACACACAGTAAAAATACATAACAGATGATATATATATATATATATATAATAAGAAAAAGAAGTGTATACCTAAGGGCTCGTTTTTCCGTGTTTTAACACAATAATAATGAGATCTAACAGACAGTAATGCCAAGGAATGTACAGGGGAAGTTATTAGAACCAATGAAATGTAAATAAGAGGAAAGAAAAGTGGATGAAAAAATAACCAGCCGTGAGCAGGAAACGAACCTACGACCTTCGAATAACACGTTCGATGCTCCAACCACTGAGCTACCACAACGGCCTTCCCTCCATCCACTTTTTTTGGGTTTATATGTGAATTTAGAAGTAGGAATGACAGTGAGCGCCATCTATAAGCCAAGCGACGAGTGTTAAAACACTCTTTTATGCGGATGTTTGGCGTCACGTAGCTCGTGAACTTTATTATGAGCGGGCAGCTGATTGATAGTCCCTCGTATACAACCTAAACACACCAAGTCTGCCAGTACGAGACCCTCGTTCAAAGAAATAAGGGAAAGAAGTGTATACCTAAGGGCTCATTTTTCCGTGTTTTAACACAATATTAATGAGATATAACTGACAGTAATGCCGAGGAATGTGCAGGGGAAGTTATTAGAACCAATGGAATGTAAATAAGAAGAAAGAAAAGTGGATGAAAAAATAATTAGCCGTGAGCAGGAAACGATTGATTGATTTGTGGGGTTTAACGTCCCAAAACCACCATATGATTATGAGAGACGCCGTAGTGGAGTGCTCCGGATATTTCGACCACCTGGGGTCCTTTAACGTGTCCCCAAATGAGCAGGAAACGAACATATATGTGACGCTACGAAGAATGGGCGACGTGGCCTGACTCATACCCCAATCGTGTGACGTATCAATCGATGGGTAGTAGAGGCAGAGAAGGAAGAAGTGCAGAACGGAATGGACATGGAGTATGAGCCGGGCCAAGTCTGCCATTCATCGTAGCATCACACAAGTCGGCGGGATGAAGACCTGGCCACCACTCATCAACCTCACATCATTCACGAAGCCACCTGCAGTGCGCCTCAACTGAATATCGACCACAGAAGAAGTGATCTCAGGCGCATTCAGTTACCGGCACCATGACAGAACCATCGACTGAGCTCGACATCCCCAAGTACACCGGATCAGCGGACGACGGACCCGTACAGGACTGGTTCAACCTATTCGAGGTCCACGCCGCCGCTGCATCCTGGTCGGAACGGGAGATGATCATCAACTTCACCGACTACATCTCCGGTGAGGCATTCAAGTTTTACCTGACACACATATTCGGAAACGACGAATCATGGCAAAAGATCAGGGAAGAGATGATTACCCGTTTCAAAGAATACGATGAAGACCTGTTCATACCTCATCAGCGGAAGGCTTTTCAACTGACCCATCACAGTTACGCGAAGTCTTCCCGCAGTAAGCGTATTTCCCAAACAAGACTTCAGAGTAAATATTCCACCATTGTACCATCGTATGACTCGTCCAAATACACTTCACGCATTACAAACACCAACTAGGGACTTGCACGTCGCAGCAGAGAAGGTAATGCCACCGTATGCCGATAGGAATGTAGACCATTTTGCCAAAAGACCGGACTTACGGTTGGATTTTTCACGGGCAAATAAATCGGCATTTCCAATGTATTTACGGCACCATAATACTTCAGGTATTACTGAACAACCCGAATCACTTGATGCTTCATGTCGCACACATGGCCCACACGGCTTCGGTCGCGTGACGACATTTACGCACGACGAGTTAGTAAATCCACGTGAAACCAAACCAGACAACGAATGTTCACAGAAACATCATTCGTTCAAAGTATTCAGCTCAGCAGTTCCATCTCCTGTCATCAACTTTACTGATAAACTTGATGAGGCACCTTACAAGATCGTAGCATTTACGCATGACGAGTTAGTAAATCCGCACAAAACCAACCCAGACAACGAATGTTCACAGGAATCTGATTTGTTCAAAGTATTCAGTTCAGCAGTTCCACAGAGACAGAAGCATTTACAATCAGCATCTTGTGAAGAAACGTGTTCTGCAGAAGCGTTGAGTGTTCATCAATCACAAGATCGAAGCGACGTGAATCCAGTATACAACCTCACTGCATATAATGAAAACAAAACCGCAAGTGCGACTTCTGATGACATAAGTACGCTTCAGGCAACGACCAACAATGAACGGTTTATAAATACAGAAGATTCTAGTGCATCAAACCCGCCACATTATCTTGCGCCGGAAACAGTTGCATTGGTTGGCGTCGTAGAAGCCTGCGGAGGACTCGCTAAGAATCCTGGCGCAACACAATCAATGTCACACCACAAGCAAGTTGACGAAACGAAGAAATTACAACGTCAACGCATACTTCAATATTGTCAACGACGAAACAAAACTTCATCGAGTGCACTCTTAAGGCTTGAAGAACATTGCAAAAAGGCCCATCGTGGTGGATACATTCTCCACCAAAGATCAAGAACGTACCTTCCATCAAACCATCTGCGACATCGCGATAGAAAAATTTCCAAAAGCCACAAAAGCACCACTTGTACTCGGCAGAAACACAGGCAGCGCCCAATCAACCTCTATCAACGAGCACGCAAGCTGCCTGCACGGCCTGTGTATCACCCACGACGAGGAATTCGATGCCTACAATATCGGAACTGTCGATTCTGCAAGAAGTTAGAACCTCGTTCGTTCTTCACAAGAATGCCAGCTGTGATTACCCCTATCTCTACGTCCAAAGCATTTTTGTGTTATCCAGGACGCAACCATCAGCCTCGCCCACCAGAACTCCTGCGTTAACCCGACTGCTGCACTCTTTCCTGACGTTTTGCGAGTTTACGGAACACCACGGGGCCATGAAACCAATTGTGCATTTTGACATTTGTGACTTCTCAACCTCTCCTTGTGTACTTTTCCTTGTTCGTAATTCATGCCTTCTTTCGGAGGGAGGGGGAATCGTGTGACGTATGAAGCGATGATTGGTAGAAGATGAGGAAGGAAGAAGTTACAGTAGAATAAACATGGGGTATGAGTCAGGCCACGTCGCCCATTCTTCGTAGCGTCATATATATATATATATATATATATATATATATATATATATATATATATATATATATATATGTATGTGTGTGTGTGTGTGTGTGTGTGTGTGTGTGTGTGTGTGTGTGTGTGTGGAGAGAGAGAGAGAGAGAAAAGGAAGAAGAAACACAGCAGCGCCATACATGTTTTATAAGAAAATCTTGGGACGTGCTGTGTCGATGACAGTGACAGCAGATTGTGGGAGCAGAGTTCATTGGGATGTGGCTCTTCGAACGACAGCATGCTGTTAAGTGATTTTCTGTGGCTAGAAAAATGAACTCTTTGTAGATAGTCAATTCTGGTTGATATGAATCAGGGGGTTTAACAAAATCTTTGCGAACGTTAGTGTTGCGATAATGCAATTTATGAAAGAGGCTGAGGCGGCCTAGTTTACGCCGATTCGCGATCTTACAAAGGTTTAGCTGAGACTTCATAAGTCTAACACTGGGCGTACTGTTATAATTGGATAAACTAATGCGAACACAACGATTCCGAATTGCTTCCAGTTAATGTATCAGTGTAGTTCTACCAGGATCCTAAATGGATAATGCATAGTGAATTGATAGACTGATGTGGATACAGCAAAGAATCCTCTAAGGGATGATGGTGCCATGTAGAAGTTTTACGAAAATACTCGAGTTGATGGTTAGCATTGGCGATGGTGTACTTGAGATGATGGCTCCATGACAGGTTATTAGAAAACACCTAGATATTTGTAAGATGAAACAGCTTCGAGGTAGGTATCGTTAAAATGATAAAGCAGACATGCACGTGAAGTGTCGTACAAACGCATCACTTTGCATTCTGAAACGTGTAGTTTCATGCTCATAATTAGCACCAGGTAAATATGTTATTTAGATCCGTCTGATGGAGGTAACATCTTCTTTGTTGGTTATTTTCTGGCAAATTGCACTATCATCTGCTCATGCGCATAGCTTTGATGAGATGTTTGTTGGCAAATAATTCTTGAACATTGAGAACAGTAAGCTCCCGATACAAATTTTTCGGCAACACTCGAGAGCAGTGCTTGAAAGGGGTCAAACCACTGCTTTTGGCAGTGGTTCAATCCCCCTCACTACAGCCGAAATCTAGACCTTAACGTGCTTTATTCAGTTGGGCAGGTTACGATCTAGTTGTCTCAGCTCAAGTAGTAGAAACTGATGACTTAGCTTGTCGAATGGCGTAGAAATACTTAAAAATGTGAAGTGGATGCTAAATATAGAGTGGAGTAGCGCATCAAGCTTGTTAGTAACTACTACGAGCTGCATTACGCAGAAGACATTCTTGCGTAAGCCATTCTTGGGGGGTGTGGAAAGCTCGTTAGACTTGAGAAACCTAAGAAGGTGGATGAAAATACCATGCTCAACTAATTGGCACAGGGCAGATCTGATCGATATCAGACGGAAATTTGATAAATTATGTGTTATTCGTGACTTTAGAACTGGCACTCTCCTACCAACCAGCCAGTCTTCCGGGACAGGCATGCTTTTGCAAGCGGTGATCTATAGCACAAGAAGAGAATTCACGGCGACACTACTTCTGCACCCACTTTCCTTCCTTGACTGCTGCTGTGGCTCTCGATTCTCACCACCAGTCCCTTTTCAATGTTGGGGCCCAAGTATGAAGGTTCCTATAGAGTCATCGCACAGGTGTAACATGTCAACTAAGTTCTTTAGCCAGATGAATCATCTTCAGAAAAGTGTCGTCATAATCTTCACCTGGTCAATATCAAAAGCCTCAAGACCTACTATGATTGGCTCATAGTGACGAGTTGCTAAGCCACCGGGTGGATTACTTTAGGTTCCTGGAATGATTGCAGCGAATGAGAACGATCACTATGGCACGTTACCCGCTCCAGTGACATCAGTAGGCTTGTTTCGATCGTGCACGGCTCGTGTACACCGCTCAGTTTTGGGAATCTGTAGATTAGCTACTTGATGAAGCTGGCGGCCAACGTTTGTGCTTTATTTCAAATAATGCCTTCACATAAGGCGCATATAGTATGTAGCAGACATCAATAAGGCAAAAGCTTGAAATTCAGGGGTATTCTAGTAACCTGTTTTTTTCTAAAGCAGATTTAATATCTATTTAACATGTTAAATTGAGAAGTTACGGCTGTTGTTTAGAGAAATGTTTTTTTATTTACTCTTCATTCTGGCAGCCCGTACTAATGTTTATAGAATGAAGTTTGCTGATCCTAAACCAGGTACGTTAAAATTGCGCCTGGTAATTGTATCAGTACAGAAAAGTTCATATCAACGTTGCGATAACTCACTTCACAAAACTTACATCGTGTCGCTGACTAACAAGTGACAGCTACAATCAGCAAGCGTCACCTCTGGAGAAAAAGTGTCTTATGGAAGAATAAAAAAACAATACGCACCCTTCCTGCATATTCCACGGTAGCAACGCCCAAAAGTGACAGGATGCGTCGACAACTGAAAAACATGAATTTTTAAGATAGTTTAACACACTGAATGCTAAATCGACTCTTGCAGGAGTGGCCCATCACGAGAAATCTAAGGATGAGCATCATCCTCTCGTTCGTGCCACCAAGTACACTAATGCTACATTAGTGTAGCTTGAAGGATGTGACTCGAGAGTTTAAACTCAATATAAAGGTGGCTTAGCGGCACTATTTTGAAAAACTTGGAAACAAAATAAAAACTAATTCAAAGGCGTTCTGGCAATACATGAAAGGCTATGGAGCAGACCCCTCGGGAAACACCAAATTTGTCTTCAATAATGAGAAGTTTTCAGAAGACAATGAGAAAGCTACCTGTTTAAACAACTACTTCCTTTCCGTATACTTGCCGAAATATAGCTCTAGTGCTTCGCAATGCACAAGCTCCGTGCCGAAAATGCAATCAGTAGAGTTAAGTGTGAATGGAATTAGGGCAATACTAAACAAGCTTACCGATAATAAGGCAATTAGACCGGACGGAATTTCACCTCGAGTCTTAAAGCAGTGTGCTGAGTCAATTTCTCTTTACCTGCACGTAATCTACACAAAATCTTTGTCCTCCGGTGCCCTCCCAGACGACTGTAAAATTGCACATACAGTTCATATTCATAAAATTGGGTCCAAGAAAGACGTAACCAACTATAGACCTATTTCACTTACGTCCATACCCTGAAAGTTATCAGAGCATATTCTGTATAAAACAATAATGGCACATTTATCAACAAACAACTTGCTGGCGTCTCAACAACATGGTTTTCGTAAGGGCTTATCTTGTACAACACAATTTATTGAATTTTACCTTGATTTAGTATCTGAAATAGACAATTGCGTACAAATCAACTGCCTTTTCCTAGACTTCAAAAAGCTTTCGACACTGTGTCGCACTCTTTTCTTTTAAGTAAGCTTGCAGCGCTAAACATTGACTGCGAAGTTCTGGTGTTGATAGATAATTACCTTTCAGGCCGCCAACAGTGTGTAGTATTAAATGGCAAAAAATAAAGTTTTGTAAACATCACTTCAGGGTTGCCACAGGGCCACTTTTATTTTTAATATATATAAATGACATTTGCTCAATAATTGATTCTAATATATGGTTGTTTGCAGATGACTGTTTCTTGTACAGAAAAATTAGAAATGAGAGTGATGTCACCCTGCTCCAAAGCGACTTATCGCGCATCCAAGAATGGTGTTCAAGGTGGAAAATGACTTTAAATGCCAATAAATGCATTCATGTTACTTTCACGCGTAGAAGAACCAAGTTAGCTTCAGAGTATGTAATCTGTAATAGTATAGTAACACAAAAACCGCATTATAAATATTTAGGCGTAACTTTTTCAGCTGACTGTTCATGGAATGCGCACGTTGATTCAGTTGTTGCCAAGGCCGCCAAGTCACTTTATACAGCGCAGCCTGACACAAGTGCCGGCATGTTTGAAATCAACGGCGTATTCAACATACATTCGCCCTATGCTTGAATGGTACTTTGCCAGGGGTCCGTGTGGGACCCCTGGCAAAGTACTTCAAGTTACAAACTTGAAAAAATACAAAATAGAGCTGCAAGATTTGTCCTAAGCCGGTACTCAAGAAATGACAGTTGCAGCAATGTGAAAAATGAACTAGGGTGGGAATTACTCTCATCGCGTCGAAAGAAACTGCGGCTAAAACTCCTGTACCAAATATTTCATGGTAAAACCGGCATTCGAAAAGAAAAGTACCTTCACAGTCCTCATTATATCTCTTCGCGAAATGATCATTGTTTCAAGATTTTAGAATACCGTACCAGATGTAATTTGTATGCTAATTCGTTTTTTGTTCATTCCATTAGAGAATGGAATCACTTATCAAATGAACAAGTGTGCTGTATTAACGAAGATGTGTTTTTCTCGACATTGTAACCCCCCTGCTGCAGCGCCTTCGGGCTAAGCAGGGTAATCATTGAATAAAGAATAAAGAATAAAGAAGCCCCGCCACGGTGTCCTAGAGGCTAAAGAACTCGGCTGCTGACGCGCAGGTTGCGTGATTGAATCCCGGCTGCAGTGGCTGCATTTTGGATGGAGACGATAATGCTGTGGGCCCGTGTGGTCAGATTTGGGTGCACGTTAAATACCCCCGGGTGGTCGAAATTTCCAAAGCACTCCAGTACGTCGACTCTCCTAATTATGCGGTGGTTTGCGGGTGTTAAACCACAATTACCCATTAACCAAGTTTCCGTGAAAGTTTTATATGAAGACAGCAGTAACTGATAGGGCAGCCCTAGTCCGTGGCGGGGCATCTGAGTGGCCCGGTGCCGCAATGATATTTGACGCATTGGAACTGCGAAACATGAATAAATGTACCCGTGAAGATTGCTTACATCTTCAGCGTGATGCTACCTTCAAGGAAATCCGGGGAGGCTCCAATAAGAAGAATTTTGGCGTGGAATGTGGTCTTGAAGGAAGAGATTTGATCGCAACAAACACGTGCTGCTTTCGCTGTGAGATATGCTAACGTTTCAAAGGCTTGTAACGTGTTTTTTTTTCCTGAAGCAAGAGGGAAAATTTCTGGACACTCCAGAGTTTTTCATTTACTCTGGCGGATCTTAATGCGTCGCGGAAGGGCAGTTGTTGCAATTCCTGAGAGCGCATAACAAATCTTTTGAGCTTTACCTACATTTAGTATTTCTATGCGAATATACCTTAAAACAGACTCGTAATTTTTTGAATAACAGCCAGTTTGAATAAGTGCTCTGAATTTAACAGTTGACAAGGACGAAGCAATACTTTTTCTCGTAATTCGCCGGAACAGATCGTTATTTTATAAGTATTTTGTGTTGCTTAGTATGTTGCTGTGTCAATGACTTTAATTAATTACAAAAAAGAATCATTCCACTTAGGTGCCAACAAAGAGTAGCGTTTTATGGCTTCACAAACTACCAAGTGAAAAATCCAGTAGTCTCAGTAGTGTTCATACAGTGACTGTGTTAAGAGAAGCTCACTGCGTTACCATGCTACAAAGCGCTACAGGCTGAGCTTGCTTCGTTTTCTAATACAAAACACAACGTATACCAACAGCACTTACGACACATTCTGTTCCATCGGGATAATTAGAAACGTATGAGCCCCACCTCGTGAGGCAAATGTATTTGCATGGATTCCACGGGTCCTGAAAAAAAAACGTTTTTTTATCTCTTTAATGCATCAAAGTTCGCATGCGACAATGGTAAATAAAAGACAGGCATATACACAAATGGCCGAATTTCCACCTATGCCTAAGCTTTCTGAAGACAAATGAAACTTTTTATGGAAAACTTGCTTGTTCTTGATACCAAAATCGCGCAGATGTTTCCGAAGGCACGCAGCGAGAAATATTGTGGCGAATTTTTTTATTGAGTAAAAAATTACGAATAAATGCTTAATAAATGCACAGGTGTTTCAAGAGTGAAAGGGAGCATGCGATTTCTGGTGAAGCTGTGCGAACGTGAATGCCAGCGCACTTCACCAGAAAAGTTGTTTTTTGTGAAGGGAAACATGCGGAAACATAGTAGCATCATTTTTGTAAGAGAATAAAAAAACCTCTCGGATGGAGCCAGCTGGAATTCGCTTTTGCCTAGCTTGGCCACAGATCACGTGCTGTGTCTGACTCGCGGAGCCCCTGCACAACAGTTATACGTAGGCATACACGCTGAGAGGTTGCATGATAGGTATAGCCAGGTTACAATACTAAACGATGTAATGATGTGGATGGCGCACGTGGCAAATATCACCACAGAAGTAATAACCCTGTATGCAGGGCCTATATGAAGTTGGAGGCAGTGTAGCTAGACAGGACACTGGCAAGCTTTCTCAGGAAACGAAGAACCTAATTAAGAAGCGTCAAATCATGAAAGTGTCAAGTACAACAGACAAAATAGAACTGGCAGAGCTTTCGAAGTTGATTAATAGACGTAAGGTATGCGATGTAAGTAGGTATAACATGGAGCGAATTGAACACGCTCTGAAAAACGAAGAAAGCGTCAAAGCAGTGAAGAGGAAACTTGGGATAGGCAAAAGTCGGATGTACTCACTAAGGGACAGAGAAGGCAAATAACTACCAATATGAACAGGACAGTTAAAATAGCGGAAGAGGTTTACAGAGATCTGTACAGTAGTGGAGACAACCCACGACCTTAATACTATAAGAACTAGCAGTAATCCAGATGACACCCCATCAGTAATGATAGAAGAAGTCAGAAAAGCTTTGGAGAGCATGCAAGAGAGAGAGAATAAAATGAGGGAAAGGCAGGGAGGTTAACCAGAAAATGGAGCATCCGGTTTGCTACCCTGCACTAGGGGAAGGGGGAATGGGGAAGAAAGATTGGCAAAAAAGCGAAGAGGGAAATAGACGCGTGCGAAAAAAAAGGGGGGAAAGCTGGGGTGCTACAGTCTATACAATAGGCCGCTGCCACGCAAAAAGTTCAGTAGGGGCCTTCACTGATTTTCTGTGAGCACAAAAATCATGTCGTCTTTCCAGCACTGATTGTTCAGACAAAGGTCTGTCGTCAAGGCGAGCTAACGCAGCAGCTAGTTGCCGTCTTTGCACGCTGTAACGAGGGCAGTGACAGAGAACGTGCTCTATAGTTTCATCGCTGCCGCAATGACCGCAAGCAGCACTGTCTTCCATGCCGATTCGGAAGGCGAAAGCTTTGGTGAAGGCAACACCAAGCCATAGTCGGCAAAGCACCGTTGTCTCGAGTCGGGAGAGTCCAGACGGAGGCCGGAGTCGACGAGACGTGACCAGTCTACGCAGTCGCGTGTGCCGTGAGCACTCGGTGTTCCACAGAGATTTTAATTCTGCATCAGCGATTTTTCGGATGGTCATTGCAGCATCAGTCCTTGAAAATGGTATAGATTTTTCTTCACCATCTTCGTGTGATGATCGGGCAGCTGCATCGGCATGTTCGTTGCCCAATATGCCGCAGTGACTTGGAATCCACTGAAACGTGATTCTGTGTCCTTCGTCGAAGAGGTGGTGAAGCAGCTCTCTAATTTCCAGCACTAGTTGTTCATGAGGTCCCCGGCGTAAGGCGATTGTCAAACACTGTAGTGCTGCCTTAGAGTCCGTGAACACGCTCCATTTCTTGGCTTCTTGGTGTTTAATGACTTGAATTGCGCTACGTAGAGCAGCAAGTTCCGCAGCTGTCGATGACGTCTGGTGGGATAAACGAAACTTCACCATTGTCGCTGTTGCAGGAAAGATCACCGACCCTGCAGACCCATCCACTTTAGTTGAAGCGTCAGTATACAGATGAGTATGGTCACTGTATTTCTCATATAACATGAGAAGAGAAAGCTGCTTTAGCGCTGGAGACGAGAGCCGGGCTTTTGACCCTATGCCTGGAACCGTGCGTTCCACATGTGCACAGGTCATACTCCATGGGGGAGTTGAAATCCTCGATGGAGTTGTATATCCCGCAGGAATGTGTGTGCGATATGACAAGACTGTCTGGCAGAATGAGGCACGAGGTCGGGCTTCTGGCAGTGAAGCTAGATGATGGGCAGGGGCACGAGTAAGATGCCTCACGTGTGCTCTGAGCACTCCCATCATGATATGCGTCTTCAGCGGGTAGTCATTAGCGATCTCGATTGTCTCAGCTGATGATGAACATCGCGGTAACCCCAGACAAACTCGCAGAGCCATGGCCTGGATGCTTTCGAGAGTCCGAATGTTGGTTCTACAGGTGTTGGTCAACACAGGCAAACTGTAGCGCAAATAGCCAAGAAAAAGCGTCTTGTACAATTGCATCATTGCATGTACTGAAGTCCCCCAGGTTTTTCCTCCGAGATACTTGAATAAGTTAGCAATTTCTGTCAGCCTCTTCTTCAAATGGGCCACATGTGTGCCCCAGCAGAGGTCTCCATCAATGAATACGCCTAGAAATCTGTGCGTCTTGACATACGGTATGACTTGGCCATCGATTGATATAGCGTATGGTCTCATTGGCTTTCGACTAAAAGCAATCAATGCACATTTCGCTGGCGAGATTTTCAGACCCTGGTCCTTGAGGTACAATGATACCAACGGCACAGCTTTCTGAAGTCTTGCGCGTACCTGAGGCCTTGTCACGCCAGATGTCCAGACGCAGATGTCGTCAGCGTACACGGATAACTGGACCACACTTGGTAATCGTTCTACAAGACCAATGAGAACGAGGTGAAGAGGGTTGGACTCAAGACGCCACCTTGCGGGACTCCACGATGCGTTGGGTGTTGGGAAGTTGGACCATCTGCAGTGTTCACAAACAAGGTCCGCCCTTGTAAATAGCTGCGTGTCCAACAATACAGTTGCCCGCCTAGGCCCACTGACTCAATGGCTTCGAGGATGGCGTCATGTAGAACGTTGTCGTATGCTCCTTTTACGTCAAGGAACATGGCTGCAGATAGTCGTTTACCTGCCTTTTGTTGCTGGACATATGTGATAAGATCTATAACATTGTCGATCGAACATCGGTGACGGCGAAAACCAGCCATGGCGTTCGGATAGATCTCATAGTATTCCAGGTACCATTCAAGCCTGGCCAAGATCATTCTCTCCATTACCTTTCCTACGCAACTTGAGAGTGCGATCGGTCGGTAAGAGGCAATGTCCAGGGGAGATTTGCCAGGCTTAAGGATCGGTACCAAGCGGCTAATCTTCCAATCTTGCGGAACGACGCCAGCTTGCCAGGAATCGTTGAAAATGTTAAGGAGTGCTTCTCGTGCCCGTTTACCAAGGTTGCACAGCATCTTGTATGCGATGTCATCCGGGCCAGTTGACGACGACTTATTACATAAGACGAGCGCCGCATCGAGCTCCTGTGATGTAAACGGTAGATCATGCGTGGGTCCCGTGAGTGAAGAATTTGATTCACTGTATGTAGGCTTGTGTACGCTGTCTGGCCCACGGTCATAGCGCAGAAATCTTCTGCTACCTCAATTTCATGCCGGCGATGAAAAAGTGCAAGGGCTTTGAAGGGAAAACGCTGCTCTGGAACAGAACGTAGGCCTCGCACAATTCTCCATATCTGAGACAGTGGTTTATGAGGATCAAGCGACGCACAAAATTTCCTCCATCGTTGGGTGTCTAATTTGTCAAGGCGCCATTGTATCTTCTTTTGGATGCGCCGGTTTGTCCGTAGATCGTCTGTGGAATTGGTGCGTCGGTATCGTCTTTCGGCACGACGGCGTATCGCACGAAGTCGCTCCAGCTCGAGGTCATACTTCGAAGAGCGTATTATTGGGAATACTTCGAAGAGCGTATTATTGTGCGCGTAGTCGCATGTGCAGTTTCCTTAATAGCTTGCTGAAGACCATTGGACAGGCCTTCTTCACAAGCATCCTCAAGTTGAGTCTTGAACACACTCCAATCTATTCTTTGTGTTGTGGTAGAGGAGTACGTGTTCGAATACCTTTGATCTTCAGGTAAGTGGGGATGTGGTCGCTTCCATGTGTTTCAATGTCCAAAAACCACTTACCCGTGTAGCAAATCGGCGTGAAACAAAGGACAAATCAAGGCAGCTGCTGTATGTAGTGCCTCGTAAAAACGTAGGACTGGCATCATTCAGAAGGACGAGACCATGGCTGGAAACCAATGATGCTAGACGTCGTCCCGTTGAATTAAGCCTTGAGCTTCCCCAGATGGGATGATGCGCATTGAAATCCCCGGTGATAACCCACGGACCCGGATGTGCCCTTAATATGCCGTCTAGTTTGTTGGCGTCGTAATGACCTGATGGGGATATATACACGCCTAGAAGTGCGAATGTAACTTTTCCTTTTTAACAGACAAGCACACATACTGATTGCTGTCGTGAGGTTGCACTGGCTGGACGACGTAAGTAAGCTCCCGGCGAATAAATACAACAACTTTGCTACTTTCGATGTCACTTGAAGAGAAAAATAACTCGTAGCCGGATAATCTGATTGGGTGCGATAATTTCGGTTCACATATAATCATGATGGGAAATCGGTGCAGATGAACAAACTGGTGAAAATCAGATATGCGAGATCTCAGACCTCTTGCGTTCCACTGAAAGATCGACGCTTCTCTGACCTCCTGCGGAACGACTTGTTATTGTCGGCCATGGCTTTACTGGAGGCTTGCAAGGACCGGACTCAACGCGTCTAGCACCTGTAGGCCGCTCCTAGCAGTTGGCGTGTCGATGCTTGTCAGAAGACTTCTGATGACACTCACAATGGATCGCAGCATAGGAATAATTTGACGATCTGCTTTTGGAGCCTCGTCATCAGCAGCATTGGCTTTCACTGGGAGCAAAGAGCGGGAAGGCTGCTCGGAAGGCCGTGCGTTCGCAAGCACCGGTCAGTCCTTCAGGGGAGAGAGGCTTCGCCGGTGGAGGTTTTCTTGTACTCTCTGGCTTTCTACTAGATGTTGATGGTGGTGTAGACCGAAGTGGTGCATGAATATCACCATGACTGGAGCGCTTCCGTCGGTGGCGACGTCGACGCCGGATTTTCTGTGAAGCTTCTCTATGGGTTGAGTTATCCCTGACCTTTTCTTTCAGGATACCCATTTCTTTCTTGAGTCTTGGGCATTCCTTAGACGTGGCCTCATGCGTACCTCGACAATTGCCGCACCTATAAGTTGTTGCACAACAGGTGTCTACCGTGTGCGCCTCCGCGCACCGGGGGCATACGGTGGAGTTTGCACAGACGCCCTTGACATGACCGATCTTGAAGCACTTGTGGCACTGAAGCGGCTTTGGGACAAAATGCCGTACCACATGCCGGAAATGTCCTACCTTGACGTGCGTAGGGATTGAGTCACCCTTAAAGACTAGCTTAACGCAGCGGCTGTTCCCGAGGCGGCTTATATGCTTAATGACCACTCCTTCGTACGCTGGTTTTATCAGAATGGGTAGATCCGTGTTTGGGATTGCCAAGTCAATGTCGTAAATGACACCTGCAGTGCAGGTTCCAGTCATTGGTACGACGGCTCGTACTTTGACATCTCTAAACTCTGTCATCATTCGAAGCTTCTCCAGCGTATCTGCTTGTGTTGTGTCAACGGCTAAAACGTTCTTACGTGTGTTTAGCCGGACCTCTTTGATTTCATTCTGTGCTATTCCCTCAAGAACATTGGAAATGGCTTGCCTGTTCAATTTTCGAAGGCTGGCGGAAGGATCCACGGGCATGAAGAGAATGGTATGTGGCCAGCGTTCATTCCTTGCCTTCGCGGTTGACGTGCTTGCTGGTGATGACGTCTTGATGAGCCTCCTTTTGGCCTTGCGGCTCATCACAGACACGAAGCTGCCATCTGATGAGTCGTCGCCGTCGACTGAGTAGATGTCCGTGTCTTCACTGGAGCTGCACCAAGAGCCTCGTTTCCTTGCGGAGCTTACAAATGTTGAGCTGTAGCCAGACGGGCCAGCAGTTCGTTCTTCGTCCATGGGCACGAGAGCAAGAGCATCTCTTGAGCCGTCGCTGGTGATGGACCATGAGCCTTGAGCCACAGAAGAGCTTGAGGGCGCTGACATTTGACCACGTGGGCCTGTAGAAGTCGCGCTGCCATCGCCACAAGGCGGGACGCAGGGAGCGTGCCAGGAATCGTGGAAAATATAACAAAAAACAGTTAGTAGTGACAGACGCGTTCTATCACTAAGTAACTTCGTCCGAAAGCATGCAAACAGGCAAAGCTGCTGGTGAGTATCAGGTAACATCAGATCTGCTGAAAGATGGAGGACAGATTGTGTTAGAAAAACTAGCCACCCTGTTTACGAGGTGTCTCCTGACGGGAAGAGTACCAGAGTCTTGGAAGAACGCTAACATCGTCTTGATACATAAGAAAGGAGATGACAAGGACTTGAAGAATTACAGGCCGATCAGCTTGCTCTCTGTAGTATACAAGCTATTTACAAAGGTAATTGCTAACAGAGTAAAGAAAACATTAGAATTCAATCAACCAAAGGAACAAGCAGGATTTCGAACAGGCTACTCAACAATTGACCACATTCATACTATCAACCAGGTAATAGAGAAATCCTCTGAGTATAATCAACCACTATACATAGCCTTCATAGATTACGAGGAGGCGTTTGATTCAGTAGAAATATCAGCCGTCATGCAGACACTGCGGAATCAGGGCGTCGGTGAAGTATATATAAACATTCTGGAAGAAATCTACAGGGGATCCACTGCTACCATAGTGCTTCATAAAGAAAGCAAGAGAATACCAATCAAGAAGGGTGTAAGGCAGGGAGACACTATCTCCCCAATGCTATTTACCGCGTGCTTACAGGAGGTTTTCAGAAGCCTAGAATGGGAGCAGTTAGGGATAAGAGTTAATGGAGAATACCTTAGTAACCTGCGCTTCGCCGATGATATTGCATTGCTGAGTAACTCAGGGGGTGAATTGCAACTCATGATTACGAAGTTGAACAGGGAGAGCAGAAAGGTGGGTCTTAAAATTAATCTGCAGAAAACGAAAGTAATGTACAACAACCTCGGAAAGGAGCAGCACTTCGAGATACGTAATAGTGCACTTGAAGTTGTAAAAGACTATGTCTACTTAGGGCAGGTAATAACCGCAGAGCCGAACCACGAGATTGAAGTAACTAGAAGAATAAGAATGGGGTGGAGCACATTCGGCAAGCACTCTCAAATTATGACAGGTAGATTTCCACTACCCCTCAAGAGAAAGGTATATAACAGCTGTATCTTGCCAGTACTTAACTACGGAGCAGAAACCTGGAGACTTACAAAGAGGGTTCAGCTTAAATTGAGGACGACGCAGCGAGCAATGGAAAGAAAAATAGTAGGTGTAACCTTAAGAGACAAGAAGAGAGCAGAGTGAATTAGGGGACAAACGGGAGTTAAGGATATCATAGTTGAAATAAAGAAGAGGAAATGGACGTGGGCCGGACATGTGGCGCGTAGACAGGATAACCACTGGTCATTAAGGGTAACTAACTGGATTCCCAGAAAAGGGAAGCCGGTTAGGGGGAGAGAGAAGGTTAGGTGGGCAGATGAGATTAAGAAGTTTGCGGGTATAAATTGGCAGAAGCAAGCACAGGACCGGGTTAAATGGCGGAACATGGGAGTGGCCTTTGTCCTGCAGTGGACGTAGTCAGGCTGATGCTGCTGCTGCTGCTGATGATGATGATGATGATGATGCAGTGCCTATATTGGTAAGTTACGACGGAGAATGAACGAACGCGTCTTAAACTCGTGTGTCTGCGGAAAGTTTTGCTGATCTTGAAGAAGGTCGTCTTCACCGTTATTATAGACCATCAAAAGCTAGACAGCACTAGTTATTGAATGCGTATCAAATATGTAGTTAGAAAAAAAAACAATAGCAATTAGAAGATGTAAAGTTCAAATCTGCCCAAATAGACGTTTTGTAAACGAATCTAGAACTTTCTCATTGGGAGTATGTACTTATTATCATTCCTTCAATAACTAGTTAAATTAAAGAGTCTAGTTAAACAATCAGAACACTGAATATATTGTGACTCACTTCAGTCATCGGTCAGCAACATGCATTCGGTCGCGTCGTCATTGCAGGTGGCGGCATATTTTCAAACACAAGCAGAATTTTTTGGGCGCCCTGTATAGCAGACTTGGCACAACGCGAAGTCTTCTAGAAATAAAGCCGGGGTAGGTATGCCAGGAAAAGTTGCTATCAGTGAGTAGGCTGAGGTACGTCCGGACAGATAAATGAAGTGTCAGAACAATGTAAAACAAAAGGATAGTGAAGAGTTACTTTCTTGACTGGATTATGGACGTAAATTATATTCTAGTCAGACAGCAAAGTGAACCCACAGATTAACAAACTAATAGCAAAACTTGTGTAAAGAAGTTTCAGACACATTAGTAATAGTAAGGTTGTCTCGAAACCAAACTTTGGAGTTCGTAGCAGCTGACCTCAAATGAGTAATCACCTCAATGAACCTTTTCGCCGACGTCAAGATCGACGTGTCATCGGCGTATTGATCTACAATACCCGGCATCCTGCTATGAAGGTCATTTGAAAAGATATTGTATAGCAACGGCCTGATAATCAATCCCTGTGGGACGCCAGAATTGATGACTTGAAACGAACAACTAGATGACGCAATGGATACCTTCTTGCACCTATCTTGGAGAGAACTTGCCAACAAAAACCAGTAATATGGCACGTCAGCATTTACAGATGAGCTATTGAAAATATCATTGTTACTGTTGGTTATCGTGTATATGCTGTACTAATACTACTTGCGTGCTCAAGCTTGTCAGAATAATTTAACAAAATAGGCAATGTTCGGCTTTGCAATGCGACGCACGCAAGGCAGTGAATCACGCTTGACGCATGAACAAGCTGGACATGTCACAAGAATGGACAGACCTGCGTTTCCTTTATTGTTTATAGCTCGGTGGTGGCACGCTTAGCAGATACGTCCTCTGAGACAGTAACGAACTAAAGCTGGAGTGCGCAATCTTGCCACTGCTGTACATGCTGTATACATCAGGCTTACACAGTGCCCTCTTCCAGTCAAGCATCGGGTTCCATGCAATTCCTGTCAGAAGAGCAGCCCGAAATAACGACGCTACCAGTGATAGTATTTGCAGAAGATATTTTTCTTCTTGCTGAAGACTGACATCAGCTACAGAAGTTCGTTACAATATCAGCTCACCATTTAGTAGACGTAGCCTTTCGTTTTAACCCCCACAAATCGGCTGTTGTCCAACTCACCACGTTAGTGGATATAAACCTCCAATTAAAACTTC
The DNA here is from genome assembly GCA_013436015.1 of Rhipicephalus annulatus. Lineage (NCBI taxonomy): Eukaryota > Metazoa > Arthropoda > Arachnida > Ixodida > Ixodidae > Rhipicephalus > Rhipicephalus annulatus. Next base: position 53,058 of record WOVY01000532.1, on the reverse strand, counting down.
ATAATGGAGGCAAGTTGCCCTTCTTGACAGAATACCGGTATTTGGGGTTGAGCATGGGCATGGGAGAAGACCCATTTTCAGGGCAGGAGGATGGATCGCGACAAACCTCTCAGCGCACCAGCTGCATGCTATACATATATTGCAATTACATTAAGGGCTCTCAGCCAGCTGTGAAACAACTGTTAGGGCAGATTGCTTACCGTGTAACGTCTTCCTTGACAAGAGTAACTTGCTTCAGCATTGCCATACGCAGCCACTGAGATACCTGCAAAACGTATGATTGCTACATTACAACATCTGAGTGCAAATTCTTCAAAAACAAACAGAATCCCACATAAACTAACTGCAAAGCAATAAATATCCAAATATTATTTAATTGTAAATGCATTAGAAGCTTTGGGCTGTGTAGGAGAATTGTGGGTACTACTCATTGAAAACAAATTGAAACTTCTTGCTGAAGTCACTACATCTGCAAGAGTACAGCAAGTAAAACAATGAAGGCACGATTCTGATACAACACCTTGACCACACAAGAAATGTGCTCACCACATATTCCAATAAATATTGTATTAATGTAGACCAAGTAAACTATTGTTCTCGTCATGCCGTGCGCTTTTGGGAAAGTAATCAAAAGTATGTGTTTAAAGCAAAGGAACGCAATGTATTGCGACTACAGGTTCATTTATCGAACGTTCACTTAAGGATAAACGTCCTGCTTGTTTACGCGTGACTTTTGCTGAAGATTTCTACCAAAACAAATTTTACGTTGGAGGCACGCACATGAACTGACCTTTTTGCCATGTCAAAACTTGCACTTTACGAGAATGTTTTCCCACCACACACCCACACTCACAAAACGCTGACATAGAAAAAATAAATACTACAAAGACAATTAACAACATCGTATTACATGTGCACCGATTGTTGATAGCGACGAATAAGACGTATAGTCCAGTGACCTTTTCAACGAGTAACACGGCAAAGCTTTGAAGTTAGATGACGCCATATTCCCTGTTCGCTTCTCGCAAACCTGGAATGACCTGCGAGAATACTAAATACAAGATTACGTCATCAGACCTCATCTCAACAGCAGGAAACTCAGTTTCAATAGCTCCTAGTTAATATTTTGTCCAACCAGCTCATCATCACACTTTCCCTTCAGCAGTCGAGTATATATGCACCATTGTTGCTTAGTTGCCACTCCGGAATTCGAATGAGTCCGGAATCATTCCACATTCTCCCGACACCACAATGAAATGGGAATAGAAAGGCGTCAAAGATTGGAGCAATAAAATTGGAAGAGAATTACGTCTTTTTATGAAGATAGACCACAATTTCGTTGACGTGTGTTTTTTAGAACTTCAAACATTAATAGTTAAAACCCTCAAATTCAACAATAAAGCATAATTTTGAGAAATTGGCAGAATCCACGTACTGTGGGAATCGATTATTTGCAAAGCACGTCGATATATTTGTTTTTAGTGAGCACAACGTTAGGAGGTGGAAGTAAACTACTCCGCTCAAGACGTTTATACCATGATTATCGTGTTCTCACGTGTTGTTTACTGTTGTCGTAAAATCACTTCACCTGATACCAAATTTGGTGTATGTGGAGCTAGCGAAACGGCCGTGAGCACTTTATGATTGTAGCAGGTAATCATGTTTGACATCACACTCATATAATTATTATCATTTCAAACGTGTCATTTATCTTCGTAGTCAAATCACGTCATGTAATACCAAATATTTTAAATGCGGAGGTAGCGAAGTGGCCGCAAGCACGCTCTGACCGTAACATGTATTCATATTTTACACGACACACATATCATGAATATACTGTTTGGACATCTAATCTACCTTCGTCATTCATTCGTATCACATAATGCCAAATTTCGTGTATGTGGAGCTAGCGAAACAGCTGCGAGCACGTTATGAACGTAGCGTGTAGTCATGTTTTACAACACATGCATATCATGATTATCATGTTTGGACGTGTGTCATTTATCTTTATCGTCCTTCACGTCAAGTAATACCGAATTTGGTATATATGAAGCACAGCCGAACAGCCGGAAGCACGCTATGAGTGTAGCACATAGTCATGTTTTATATGACACTCATGTCATGTTTGCACCAGTCCTACACATTCGACATTCATTGATGACACTTAACACCAAATTTGGTATATAAGAAACTAGCAAACCGACCGCGAGCCCATCATGAGTGTGGCATGTTATCATGTTCTTACATGACACGCATGTCGTCATTATCATATTCATGTTCCCTCGTAACACGCATGCCATGATTATCATGTTATCACCAATCTTACACCTTCATCGTCAAATACGTCACGCAATACCTATTTTTGTATAAAGCTAGCGAATCGACGACAAGCGCACTAAGAGCGTGGCGTGTAGTCATGACTAGTCGTAACATGAAAATCATGACATGCATGTCAAGATCTCCACCTTAGTGTTTGTCACTTATATTCGCCGTGCGATCATGCCATACCATATCAGATATGCAAAAATTTCATTGCAAAACTGCAAAAATGCAAAAATTTCAATAGTTTCAACGAAACCACTGCAAGAGCAGCAAGACCATGAAAGGTAAATCATGATATTCTTAACATACATGTCATCATTTTCATGCTATGACTATTCAATTATGCTCACCATACAGTCATGTTATTCCACGCCGATTTCGGTACGATAGCATTATTGAGACGGCCAGGAGAGCTGAAAGTCGTAGGTAGCTAGCTAGCTAGCTATATAGATAGATAGATAGATAGATAGATAGATAGATAGATAGATAGATAGATAGATAGATAGATAGATAGATAGATAGATAGATAGATAGATAGATAGATAGATAGATAGATAGATAGATAGATAGATAGATAGATAGATAGATAGACAGACAGACAGACAGACAGACAGACAGACAGACAGACAGACAGACAGACAGACAGACAGACAGACAGACAGACAGACAGACAGACAGACAGACAGACAGACAGACAGACAGACAGACAGACAGACAGACAGACAGACAGACAGATAGATAGATAGATAGATAGATAGATAGATAGATAGATAGATAGATAGATAGATAGATAGATAGATAGATAGATAGATAGATAGATAGATAGAAATGCTCAAAGTCGCTGAAGTTCGCAAAGAAATGCTTCGCATTTGAAAGGCCCGTCTGATTACAAGCATTGTACATATATAAGAAACACACATACTGTATTTGTGTCTCTTTATAGACGGCGTTGCTCAACATTTTTTCTCTATTCTTCGCGTAACAGCGGCTCTATGCCATGGTATCTGTCAGTCGTTACTATATATACGGTGGCGGCGTAACCATACTCTAATGCCCTTCAATTTTTGCCCATCAGTGGCACCTCGGCCGCCTGCTGTCTCCCCATACTTTAGTTTTGTTTTGGTTCTGCTGCCGTGAGCAAGTCCGACGCATATTCGAAAAAGTGCTTCCCCAAATTGAGATGCACATTGACGCCGGAGCGATACTTGTTTACTGCAAGCTTTTGATTCCAGCTTGTGCACAGGCTCGCCGCATATTATGTCCTCCCCTCCCCCCCCCCTTATTTTGCAATACTATCCCCTCTAGCGACACACCCATGGGTGCGTTTGCTTGAAATTCAATCACAAAGGACTGAGGGCAACGCAGCACAAAATTGTACAAAATGAACTACATGCTGTGAGAACTGTGAGTTCAATAAACCGCTGTACAAAACGAAGAGACAGCTATAGAAGAAACTTTTGAAAGCAGCTGTTCAGGTAGCAAGTCAAAGGCAATACCATGTAACCAAGCCGGCGACTTCCAGAATCCCTATGCGACAATTCGCAAAACGTTATTCTAGCATTAACGCATTGAAGCTTAAACAATATTAAAAAAACATCACTCGTTAAAACGCGCACTCATAGGAACAATACCTGCCTATTCACTAATTAATAACCACTCACTTGTCACAAAAAGCACTAACCTCCTAGTAAGTAAAGGTAGTAAAATGCTGATTAGTGAAACTTGCTAACTTGTAAATTAGTGTGTGAATAGTGCTGACTTGAATAAATAATACATTACTGAATTTTCAGTAAAGAGGCGCCGCTTTTATGTGCATGTACATCACATTAAGATAAATCAATTACAGAATTATGTATAGGAATATAAGCAAAGCGCAAATGTGCACGCAGATTTTCAGTACTCAGTAATTACTCACCAGACACTAAGATACCCATAGTCATTAACTAGTGGTAACTAATTACTAAGACACGCAGAGGCAAGAATGAATCACAAAAGAGAAAATACAAGCATTGATTTGTGGGGTTTAACGTCCCAAAACCACCATATGATTATGAGAGACGCCGTAGTGGAGGGCTCCGGAAATTTTGACAACCTGGGGTTCTTAAACGTGCACCCAAATCTGCGCACACGGGCCTCGACATTTCCGCCTCCACCGGAAATGCAGCCGCCGCAGCCGGGATTTGAACCCGCGACCTGCGGGTCAGCAGCCGAGTACCTTAGCCACTAGACCACCGCGGCGGGGCGAGAAAATGCAAGCAAACACGCACACAAAATATCAAGAGTTAGCCGGTGCCGTATACTGTAGCAGCAGTTTCAAGGGTATTGATGCTCCTACTTTTGAATAAAACACTGTGCATTTGTTAGCAGCCATAAAATTTAGAAAAATGTTGGGCGTTTTGTAAACATCGTCTGGTTTTCTGTATGTGTGTCATCACTTAGCACTAAGTTTTTATTCCAAAGTAATCAACAAAATTAATATTTCTCTAATTGTTTCCTAAAAGAGTCAGAATTACTCTAAAATACATGGTGGTGTTTACATGAGATCTGGCAACATATGTGGTTTAATGGTTACTTAGTTAAAAAAAAGACCTGGAAACGTTCCTGGTTAGTAACAGCAAAAGTTTCAAGCTTTACAAGCTGCTGGTATTAGTACAGAGATGCCGCGAAGCTGTATATGTATGTTACGCTCGAAACAAGTACAAACATGCGTTGCCAACTCGTAACTACCGTTTTTTCAAGATTGTGCTGATCATGGAAATGTCATACATAGCGGGGGAACTGCCCCTATGGCATCTAGTAGGGTGGATCACACGAGAGAAATCGCCAAGCTATCATCCCTCAACCATTGTAACGTGTTTAGCGTAGTATTGCAGTTCTTACGCACCTGATGACGTCAGCTTTATGTGGTTTCAATCAATCTTAGCTCGGTATAGCTATCAAGATATTTTAACGCACTAGTAAAATGCAGAGAAGAGAAGGAGATCTGGCACGATCGCAGTGGCACGATCTGGCACGATCTGGCACGATCGCAGTGCGCTGCCGCGAACGACCATCGTTCACTTCCTGCAAATAAAACCATTTTATCAAAGCTCGCTATAACAGTTGTGGTGGACGTGCTGGCTAGTCGACACCCGAAGACGGAGGTTGAACCGCAAGTTCTTCGACGGAGCCATCGCATTGCTGGACTTCTACCGAATCCATATCGGCTGAACATGTCCCACAACGCAGATGAACACCGACCCCTCTCGACTTTGGCGCCGACTAGTTCGGCTCCACAACTGAGAGATGCTCGTCCATTCGCCGGCAGACCAGATGAAGACGTCGAGGCTTGGCTCATTCATTACAAATGGGTGAGCGCCGCTAACAAATGGGATGCCGCTTCTCAGCTTTTGTACGTCGCGTTCTTTCCGATGGATACTGCATTAATGTGGTACGAGAATCGGGAGGAAACGCTAACGACGTGGGACAGATTTGTTTCTGAAATCAATGAGCGTTTCGGCGACGCAACAACAAAAAAGGAAAGAGCAGAACAGACGCTAATGCATCACGCTCAAGTGCCAGGTGAAACTTGCACGACATACATTGAGGAAGTCATAAAGCTATGTAGGGTCATTGACTCCGGAATGTCTGAGGAAGACAAAGTCGGCACATTCTAAAAAGAATCGCCAAAGATGTTTACAGTTTCCTCATTGCGAAAGACACCTTGACATCTGTCACCGATGTCATCCGCCATTGCCACACTTTTGTGCAACTAAAGGCGAGGCGCATCACGCCGAAGTTCGGCAGGCTAGCCAATGGGACGACTATCGCGAGTATGTACAGCAATCAGGTGCTTGATCTTGCATCGACAATCCGGCAAATAGTACATGAAGAACTCGGCCTGTACGCGCAAGTGGCACACCGCCCAAGCACTCATTCCCCCTACCAGCCACCAGCGTTTGAGCGAAACGTTGCTTAATTCTCCTCGCACCAAGTGGCAGAGGGCATTGAGGATTCTGATGTCCCATTTCAGTATCAGCCTCGTCTCTACGATAGAGTCCCTGCCTATGGCGCACGATTATGACGAGGACAGCCGCATTCTTATACTCAGGACTCCCAGCCAGGCTACGTCCGCTGTGGCAAGGGCAGTACCGACCCTACTACCAAGATGCAACATACGACAAATACAATGGATTCCAACCAGTGGCAGAAACCCATTCTTCGCGTGACAATGAACTTCCTCGCCGACAGCAGCAGCCCAGGATTCGTTCCGATGAATATAATGTAAACCGTGGTGACCCTCCCGTGTGCTACAACTGTGGTTTCACTGGGCATATTGCTTGGTATTGCCGCCAACAACACCATCAATCACGAAGGACACCAGCCATGTCTTTTCCATCAAGACCCGGTGCTTCATATGTACCTGCGGAAAACCACCTTGTTTACAAGGGACCGCTTTTCGCGCGAGACCAGACGCAGTGATTCGCCAGCATCCAAGCGGAGTTTGACACCGCACCATCCAACCGTTCTCGTCGCTCGCCATCTCCTCTGCGTCGTTCTTCTTCTCCGCCGCCGGGAAACTAGCATCCGCGGCCAATGGAGGCGAGGTAGCCGGGCGGTCTTTTCAAGATATACTCCTGCTTATTGTTATGCTCAAAAACAAAGTGAATGTCTTGATTGATGGAATACCAACGATGGCGTTAGTAGACACTGGGGCGACTGTGTCTGTGATGAGCCTCGACTTCAGAAACCGCTTAGGTCGCAAAGTTATGTTTTCATGGGACGATACAATCACCTTTCGTGGTGTAGGCGGCGAGTGGCTTAACCTTCTTGGTGTGTGTGTTGTCCGTGTTTCAATGGATGGAAAAGTATTTGTATCCGAATTTCTGGTTCTATCTCGTTGTTTGCAAGATGTCATTCTTGGTATCGGTTTCCTGGAACAATGCAGTGCTTCCGTTGACTGTTGTAGTGGAAAAATATCACTAAAGATTTTTTTATACCGTCGCTTTCTGATGAAGACTACCATGGTGAAGACAGGAACCCACTTAGTGTGATTGATGAAGTGATAGCACCATCTTGGTGCCTGACACCCGTTCGAGTCTCTTCCACAGCGGTTGATGATGCTTGTGTTGACCTCGTAGTGGGGCCTCTACGCAAGAACTGTTCTAAGAAGGACACACTTGGGCCCTGTTCTGTTGTGGCATGACAAAAAGAGTAGCAACATTGTGGGCGCTGAGCTGTTCTTCCACGCCGGTTGTGCTTCCGCGCGGGAAGAAGATAGCTCTCTTCGATGAAGCCTCATGCAGCTCAATAGGAACACTAGCTACGGACCTCACCACCTCTTCCTCTCCTTGTGATATTCGCCATAATGAAGATCTAATGCTCGGTATGATCAGCAACACTCTCAGTACGACGGAACAGCAAGCGCTGGTTCAGGTCTTTTCCCGGCATGTTGCTGCATTCTATTTCAAACATAGAGATGCACCCCTTCAGTTATCCTCGTCCTGCGCTCGTCAAAGAATAGACACCGGCTCTGCACACCGCATCTGCCAAAAGCCCTACCGAGTGTCATCCTCTGTGCGCAAAGTTATCGCCGAACAAGTAAAGGACATGCTGAAAAAAGGTGTCGTGCAAGAGTCGTCCAGCCCGTGGGCAGCCCCGGTAATTCTTGTCAGGAAAAGGATGGTTCCTGGAGATTCTGCGTAGATTACAAGCGTCTAAACACTGTGACGAAGAAAGATGTATATCCTTTACCGCGGATTGATTACGTGCGGGCATACCACTTCCTATTTTTTCAACGCTTGGTTTGCGGTCAGGTTAATAGAAAATACCTATGGAACCTGGCGACAAAGACTGCTTTCATAACTCTGGATGGCTTTTGAATTTATTGTCATGCCTTTTGGCCTTTGTATTGCTCAAGCCACCTTTGAAAGATTTATGGACACAGTATTACGTGGTCTAAAATGGGAGATATGCATGTGCTACTTTGACGATGTTGTGATCTTTGGCTGTACGTTTGAGGAACATAGAAACCGTCTCAGTCTTGTTCTAGACTGCATCGAAAAAGCTGGGCTGGTTCTGAATAAAAAAAATGTTGCTTTGGGGAACGTACAACTCTCGTGCTAGGGCACTTGGTCGACAAGGATAACGTCAGACCCGACCCTCACAAGATAGAAGCAATGAGCTCATTTAAATCACCGCAGTCCGCACGAGAACATCGCTAATTTTTCAATGTTTTGTTCCACGGTTTGCGGAGATCATGTACTCGCTGAAAAACATCTTGCGACAGGACGCAACCTTCAACTGGACACCAGAGTGTGAAGCCGCATTCTCACAACTTAAGTTTGTACTAACGTCAACACCCCTGTTGCGTCACTTCGATCCATCTTGCCCGACTGAGGTCCACACGGACGCTAGTGGTATCGGTGTACGAGCGGTGCTTGTACAACGTAACAATGGCGCAAAGCATGTCTTGGCATATGCCAGTCGTTGCCTGAGCAAATCTGAACGCAATTACACAGTTACGGAACAGAAATGTCTGGCAGCTGTTTTCGCGGTACAGAAGTTTCGTTGTTATCTTTACGGGAGGCCATTTAAGATAATTACCGATCACCATTCGTTATGCTGGCTAGTAGGTTTGCGTGGCCCATCTGACCGCCTCGCACGTTGGGCGCTGCGAGTTCAGGAATACGACTTTACGGTGTCATACAAGAGTGGCCGTCGTCATGCTGACGCAGACTGCCTCTCCCGGATTCCTCTTGCGACTACCGACTGCGATGCTGAGAATTTTGACGACTGCCTTGCTGCTGTTACAAGCACGTTCCCCAACGCGGCTGATTTCCAGAGAGAACAACGGAACGATCTCAACTTGGAGACTCTTTTTGCCGCCGCACGTGCCTCCCAACACAGCGGTCGCTTTACTGTCCGAGACAAGTTGCTCTATAAAACTAACTAATCCAGACCTGGAGCACGTTTTCTTCTAGTTGTCCCCGAGAGCCTTCGTTTCGATGTTCTACGTGCCATGCATGACGATGCGACGTCCGGTCACTTCGGCTTCGTACGAACGCTGAACCGCACGCAGGAACGCTTTTACTGGCCCAAGATGTACGAAACGACGAAGCGTTACGTCACTAGCTGCGAGACGTGCCAAGGTCACAAGCGCCCGGCCACCGCTATACCAGGTCCCCTTCAGCCGTTAACACCACCCAGCACACCTTTTGAACAAGTAGGAATTGACATTATGGGTCGATTTCCGTTATCTAAAAATAAGAAGCGTTGGATAATCGTCTGCGTAGATCATCTTACGCGGTGTGCCGAAACCGCAGCGATTCCCTCTTCTACCGCTGCATCCGTGGCGGACTTCTTGCTTCACTCCATGGTCCTTCGCCATAACCCACCGCGTGTTATTATCAGCGACCGTGGCCGCCAGTTCACTGCCGATGCCGTTGAAGAATTACTACGCATGGGCACGACACAGTTCCGTCATTCCACACCGTATCACCCACAGACGAATGACCTCGTTGAACGGACAAACAGAACGCTGTCCAACATGCTTGCCATGTACGTTTCTTCCAATCACCAGAACTGGGATGATGTGCTGCCTTTTATCACGTACGCGTACAACACGGCAAAACATGAAACAACGAACTTCAACCCATTTTAGCTGTTGTACGCCAGGTTGCCACTAAGCCTTCTAGACACGTTCTTACTCTTCATTCTTACACAATGACGACTCTGTATCAAACACCCTGTGCCTCGCGGAAGAATCCCGTCGAATCGCTCGTCTTCGCACTCTGGCCTCTCAACGTCGTTCGAAGGAAATATACGACGACCGTCACGAACGGATTTTATTCGAAAAAGCGTCTTGGTGTCACTTTGGACACCGCAGCGCAAGCGGGGATTGTGTCAAAAGCTATTGTAACGATATTCATGCCCATGGGCTAAATCTTATTATTTCTTGGAGTTCAAAAGAATGGTATTACGGCAAGTAGCGATTCCCCGGAATGGAATTGGAATGGAATGGAGGTGCCCATTCTGCAACACTGATCTGAACATATCATCCTTTATATATGTTGTTTTCACAAGGTAGCTGCGCCATTCACGCCTCAATTTTTAACGCAATAGCTTAGAAGAGCTCGTCTCGCATAAACTCCGGAGTCGGTGCTGGTGTCACTGCCAGCATTTGTGTTGTTGTTTTTGAGCTCAAAATTCAGTAGTCCATGACCAAAAAATCTGAAGAGGCAAAAATAATTTTGAAAAAAAAATCCGCATCTGCACGAAGTGAAAGATGACCAGTGGGCGAAGATAGATCATAAAATCCACAATGTCTCTATTGGTGGTGCCGATTAGCATAAAAGACGGAATAACAGATGAAGCATGTGTTTTTGCAGCTGCGTGTTAAGTGTTGTGATAGAAGTATGGACGCCGGTAAACAGCCGAGCAAGGCTGGTTCCTTGGGAGTTTCACCGAAAATATAAAAATTTTCATGTTTGAGTGAGGATCAAACCCAGAGCGTCTGTGGGGCTAGCATGTACTATATCGCAAAACTGTGACATTCTTTCAACTAGTTTGAAAAAAAAACGCATAAGTGTCTCGTAGGGGCAGGATGTTCCGTTACAAAGTTGTGTTGTGTTGCAGAAGCGTATATTTCTGCATAGTGTCGAAAGATGTTCATCAAGTAACGAGTGGTTGTTTTCAATGCCCACCCATCACAACACAATCACATTTGTTCATCATCAGCAGCAGAACCATGAACAAAGTCAACAGCGGCGTAGGTTTACGTGTTGCTCTACGGATGCATAGGGGCCCTTAACTGATCCACCAACGAAATAATTATGGCATAGTGGGCATAATGCAACTGTGCTTTCAAAAGCCAACAAGCAATACTTTGAAACGGCCAATGTTTCACGCACAAGCATTCGTTTCCTTACAGCACGCTTGAGTCAAGCACCGAGAACGTAAGCAGGCTAGCCATTCAAAAGGTGGTGAGTACGAGGTCCGATTGCGCTATCATAATCTGCTGCAGAAGGCAATGCTCAAGTATCCTATGATGTTTTTAACCTGGTACATGGGAAATTTGAGAAGCCTATTGCATGACGCATATCACTTCTGTTGTCAAATGTGCAAGTAAAGAGATTCTAGGGGGTCAAAACTCCCAAATACTGCTACTACGGTGTCATTTATATCCATATTGTTGTTCAAAGACGTAAAACCTTCACAAGTATTGTAATGTTTTTTTCAAGGTAAATAACACACTCACGGAACTAAAGATGGATCTCGTCCGCAATTCATTCTCCCTATTGTCAACCCGCCTTCTTCTTCGCCCTGCTCTGGCCTCTTCGGCGATTCAGACACAGACCACTTGACTCTCCTGACTTTCATTGTTTACGCCGCCTGGTTCAAAAAATTCTGCCAATTGAGGTGCATTCTGTCAGCCTGAAAATACGTAGTACAAGATGATGTTCAAGATGTTTTATTGCGAAGCCATATTGATAACTTAAAATAGCCCGTAACACGTACTATCTTTCCGCACTATAACGCAGTCTTCACGTTGTATGTCTGGTAGATCGCTGCATCGTCTTGTTCCTGCTCACCTAACTTTAAGGTCATACTGCTGCGTCTGCTGTCGTAGCTTCATTCATTTTTGTAGGCCTCTTGCTGTTTCGAAGTTCCGATTCTTTCGGAGAAGAACAGATTTAAAAAAAAGCCCAGTTCACGTCCTACTGGAAGCACTATGGTACAGTCCCTCAAGCTGCAAATAAAGAAATTCAGCCAAGACCTCTTGTTGTGAATAGTTACGGTGTCTCACAGCAGCTTTGAGGCAGAACTTCCAACCACTGGCGAAGTACGGATACATCTTCATGTAGTCCTTTAGCCTCGAATAGCGTTCTCAATGAAGTCAACGGCAGCTGGGTGATAAGAGAATCAAAACTTGATTGTCATGCCGTGATCGTTTACCCCTTATAAAAGTTTCGCGCTTTTGAAACAGTGCCATGGTCACACACCCATGTCTTCGCATTTTGAAAATTTTGTGCCTTTAGTAGATTTTTAACGTTGTTAGCGTCTTCCTTCTCAGCTCTGCCTGTTAGCCTGTCCTTCTCGTGCACTGATGAGTGAGAAGGGAAGCTTGTCTTCTTTATCCGTTCCTATTTGTTGTGAAGCTCTTTGACGTAAAAATGAATAATGTCGAATGTGTCATTGAGGTGATCTGTTGTTCTAATTTGTGTGCGCTACGTAAACCTCACTTTGTTAGTTTGGCAATCAGTACATGTACGGATGCAGTGTCTGGTGGCCTCTTTTATACCTGGCCTCGTAAACGTTTTCAGAAGTTTACTGTACATGCTCCAAAAACTATAATGTCCACCTAAATCTATTGTGTTGTCGTAAAGATTTAGAATATTAGCAATCATCGTTCACGTGACTTGGTAATTTGTATTGATGAATTTCAATTCTTCGGTTCCTTTTGGAGGCTGTAAGTAAATGATTTGTATAGTGCTGTCAAGAGCGGTTAATCGAGAGGCCTTGACAGTTAGTCTGCATTAGGAAGTGGAGGACCTGGACGATGCGAACTGACAAACTATAACTGGTGCAAATAAATTTCCCATGTGGTGAAGTGGCCTTTTGGTTGTAAGTCACTGACCACAAAGTGCCCACAAGCCGTGCCCAGAAAATTGAGAAGGTGTGTCAGTGCTTGGTGACCCATGAGAAAGTCACAGTTTGAACTTTCTAGGTATTTTCGGAAATACTGCGTTGAATGCTTCATTTTCGGTTGTGTAGTAATTAACTTCTGCTAGTTCATTGTATAATATAGCGTTCCATATCAAGATTTTTTGTGATTCAAGTCTGATCACATCTGGTAAACACCGAGCGACGCAGAGGTGGATGGCATCTGCCATTTATTTTCCTTGTCCCACACCCGTCTTCATCCTTTTATCCGTCTTCAATGCTTAAGATATGAACTGCTTCAATTATTATAAATAGCACCTTGTTGAGCTACTTAGTTGATGCTCATTCTTTAAAGATTGAACTGCGCTAATACAAACATCAGCGAAAATAAACAGAAGTGCAGGAGGCATGCGTGACATAACTGATCCATTGCACATTATATATTGGGTAATATCGCTTCTTAAACAATCAAACATTGCGTATTACACAGGTAATCCCCTGCAATGAAATTCCGCCTTCAGCTTTCTTTGTCATTTTCTGTGTAGCTCGCGCAGTACACTTTTGCACAATAAACTTGCATATCTTGTGCTGGTCAAGGCTTTTTCGTCCTTCGTTAATGTATTTGATTTTATTGTTTTGCATACAACGGTTTTCTCACAATGAAGTCTCCTTAGTCTTTCGTCAAAAAGAAGCGGTCGTCTTGCAGTTTGGCAGCTCTTTTACGAGCATTTGTTTGAATGATTTGATATTCATAGCATCATTGTTTATCTACTCTCAACGCACGACTCGTAACTGTAGTGCAACCTTATACAACTCAGACCATACTCACTATAAATAAAGGTATCGGTAAGACAACTTTTTTAATTGACAGATTTACCTGTGAGCTTATAATGTAAAACTTCTTGCAATAACGAGTCCAGAACCTTCAGTGGTAAACACTTAAATATTACGTGCTGTCCTCTCGGCATAGTACTTTGCAATCGGGGCTGTGCATGTAGTAGGTGAGGCGGCTAACAGTGGCATTGACTGTATAAATGAAAGCGCAAACATACTCATTGATACTTCATTGTTTTTTTTCTGGTTCTTCAAGTAGAAATACATATCTTATTAATTTCAAATACACATGAGACCTATCTGACCTTTGCGATTCACAACATAATGCTCATATTTAAGTGGTATTGATGATGCGGATGATGACAAAAATGATAATGCTGATGAGGTCCTTGTCACGATATCATTGGTGTGAGTATCTGATGACACTATTTATCACCCATGCACCTTACTTTGAACACAAGCTCATGGTTTTTCGAATATTCAGAAAGAGTCCCCAAAAAAGAAGTGCAACAAAAAATGTGGTTCTGGTTCAGGTTAACAGTGTCATGAATATATGCTGTATTGGATAAAAATTTGAGTTGGGTAACAGACAGTTATTGATCAGAAGAGTTGATCAAATAAGAGAAAAGTAAGAGTTGCAATCAGAAAGTAGATATTTATTTTCCTTTTTTTTGCGCTACTGCGCCGATCGTGGGACCGTAAATGTAAAAAACGAAGTGAAGACAGTTTATCGCACACTTTGAAGGAGAACATAGCGGTTATAATCTTTTATTCGCTTTCATTTTCAGTGGAGATGTTGACTATACTGTCTGATCTGAACTGGAGGAAAAAAGGAATGATTGCACTCTTTTTGTTTTACATACGTTATTTTCATCATGAAAGGGTGTTACAGCCTCAAGTAATCAATTCTTGGCAAATCAATCTCAGTGGGTATGAGCCATATTTGAAGAAATTAATACCATCATCATTATCGCGCACAATAGTCATGCCACACAAGGCAAAACGGGCGCGCGACTGCATGGCAAAGTAAGGTAGGCGACAATTCACAAGAGTTATCACTTGGATATCGGCCAACCAACTGCCTATTTATTTCTGACGTCACATGAAGAAGCAGCTGGCGTCATGACTTTTGCCGCAAAAACGGCCAATGTCAGGAGAAATTAACGGGCTAATTTTTTCTATTTTTAGATATTGTTTATTAGCCATATAATGACGAATGCGCTCTTCATCTAGTCTGACATGTCCGGGATCCATGGTAACGCTTATGAAAATCATAAACTGGTATGGTAATTGAAAGCAGTTAACATAATTGACAACACAATATTAAAAACTGCAGTTAAGAATGGCGTTCGCAAAAAAATACTGGTCACAAGAAGGTGCAAGAAGGCGAAGGTGGGTGCTGGACGTCAAGCCTTAACAGTGCTCCAACGACAGGCACAATTTGCCGTGATAGCTACTCTCAGCCACACTCTGAATCTCTCGATCTACTTGACCTGTTTCCAAGTTTCTGGCATGTGGATCCCAAAGCACCGAAGCGTCTAGTTACGAACCCACTAGCACTAATCAAGGTAACCATGTCTACTTCTGCGCACAACACGACATTGACAACACGTGACGCCAGCCGGGCGAAAAACTCTACACCTTCCCTCAATGAACTATTCCCGGCAGCGGAGTTCTTCCAATTGGATACGGTTGAAGAAACATGGCGTCAACGATGACGTTCCTGGATGCTGTAGCATTCACTGTGAGAATAGTTTTCGCTCCGAGTTGACGAGCTCGCACGTTGGCGAATGCGAGCTCTAGAAATGATTAGGGGTTGTGGAGCGTGCGACGAGCGTCGAGACTTGGATAAGGGAGGCTGGCCAGCTTCGTTCCACCAATGACACTTCGGCGCCCTCGAAGAAGCCACATAACTTGTCCTGGATCTTCTTCCTTCTGGTGGCGGAGTGCGCCTTTCTGATGCTGACGACGTACGTGTGCTACCTGATAAACAGCACCATTGTCACCTCGAAGAACGTCACCACTCGAGCACCTAGGATGTCGCTCAACAATGGGTCAATGTAGTTTGATGGGGTTGGTTGAGGATCGCTCCCTGTTCGCCAAAAGTGACTGTCATCAATAGAAGACAATCGTAGCTTTGGCAGTCGCACTGTAGGAACAACCCAGCTACCCATCGTTATTCTTGCGCAATTCTTAGAATATTACTTACTTTTGGATGAGTACATTCTAAAGCTAAATCTTTATAATCACGCGTCTAATTCAAACACGACAATGTTTGCGTCATTGCTCGTTTGACTTCTGTGTACTGAGCTTCCGAAGGAGCAGTGTGAAGTGTCGCCCTGGGCGTCACCTGTACAATGTTCAGAACCAGCTAGGCGTCTTCGGCACGCGCAACTAGTACAAGTAGTTTTTATTCTGATTGCAAATATATGGACAGTCCGCGGGTTTTCGCCGTCAGCGCCACTGCCATCATGCATCATATATGTATATGTATCAATAAATATGAAAACTCAAGAAAGAAAAAAAACCGCCCACGCTCGGCACCAAGCTCGTCGCGACGCGTCAACGCACGCTTAAATCCCACGCCTACTTTACCCCGCGGATTAGGGCGGTGGGATTAAGGTGCTTGTGCGCGAGCGCTTATCCTTCGGTGGGGAGAATCTTGTGCCTTGGCTTTTCACCGGAACGATTGTGTTAGTTGCTTGGGCCACAGAGGTCACTTCGCTCGCTGGGCAGGCCCCGCCTGCAAAAACATCGCTCTTTTCAAACAAAGCGAAGTAACACTGGGGCATTCATTAGCTAGCACTCATAGCCCCTGATATGATTTGCTGTGTTCTTTCTGATTAAACTGCGCGTTAAGCGTCGAGCTTAAAACGTTGTTAGTATACTATCGTCCGGTGTGTGTTGGTTTCGTGCGTCATTAGTGCATGAGTAGCGCACTGCACGTTTTGATCTTCTAGCTAGCTGCCCCAGCGTTACATTCTAAGTTGTTGCATTCATATTCAATGCTTTGCCCTTGCGGAGAAACTGTGGCTTTTTGACTCGGTGGTACCATGAAATGTATAGTTGCGAGTACGCTTACGTTTTCTTTTGTGGAACCAAGTGAGTCATTCTCAAATTAAGGTCAGAAGCCGTTGAAGTCTCGTAAGAAGGCGAAAGCCGTGTTCATGGTTGCTGTCAAACTTGAATAACACATAGGATGCTCCAGGAAAGCAGGAACAATACATCGTTCTGTGACTCCAGTAGTAAAGCAGGAAGTAGTTGATAGGATCAAGACAAACCTTTTTATTTAGGTTAACTTGTGTAAGGAAAATGAAAAACCTTCATACAAGCAATACGTGCTGTACAGGGCTGGCGGGGAACAGTGTCTGCCATCGATAATGTCATGGGTGGTCAAGGATGTCGACATGTGTACATGCAACATCAATAAATTTACCTGGATCACTGGTAGCCATTTTTGTACCAGAATAAAGTGAACTGTTCGCGTTCGGGTGCTCAAGGTGCGTCAATGATCTTAATATAACCTGGAAGATCCAGACACAGGCGAGCGTGGATAGCAAAAACATTAGTTAGGCGTTTGAAGGACTGGTTACAGAGAAATACCAAAAGAACTTTCCATTCTGATTTGGTGCAGCGGAAAGGCTTCGTGACTCCGAGATAATCAACCTTAGGGGAGATGTGAGGCGAAAAACACGTTTTGCTTTTTTTTCAAAATTACACATTTCTCGTTTTTATTCACTTTGACAAGTATAGTTTCTCTACTTTCATCCCATAAAAAACGGTAGTAAGAAATAAACCCAAAGTAGGTGACAATCCCTTTTAAAGCGACCATAATGTGGCTACTAAAAAATAAAAAGATCATGGTCTAGAGTCTCTTGAAGATTGTTATTTGGCTGCTTCCATTTGCATTTCGCATAGCTACATGCTCGAAATACAAAAGATTTCCAAGGTTTCAGGCTAGAAAAAATTATCATAAAGAACTTACCTTTTTCCCACGGATGAGCTTTCAGTTATAACTCATACATTGAAAATGTGTTTTGCTCAAGATCAATTTTTGGTCCACTTTTTAGGATTAGACATCATTTTCATGGTATTTCCGGTATCCCGACCAGGACGACGTTTTGGGTCCCATATTCCTTACCATACGTGAAGGGTTCAAGTGCCCTCTTTAATGCTTGATATCTTCTGAATAATTATTGCTGACATAAAGTGAACAACCAGTAAGATCTAAAAATTTCAGGCATGTTCATATTACTCTTTTTTTCTTTACAATTGTTCTACTCATTTTTGTATGGTTATATGCATTGTACTGTAAAGATAGAGCAATATGAGTCATTATAGAATATGAACTATAAATATTTAGTGGCACAAAAGATTGCCAAAAACCAACTATTTAGTTTAGAGCGTCACTTTTTGGCAACTTAATTTCACTGGCACCCTCCCACTTGTATGGCCCGCTAAGTTTTACCTACTATTTTCTCTGCCCCCCCCCCCCCCCCGAGAATGAAATAAATTCTACTTGAGATTGCTATCGTGCTTTCGTTCGGTTTACTCAGATAGTTATTGCGCTTGACAATGTGTAAATTCACCGTATAATCACTAGATTGTGCCGCTACTGGATCCAACGAACCTCAAATATTTTGAAGGTTTCTTGTAGAACAACCTCTCACAAGAGGTTGTCGCTGCCGTACATACATTACAAAGCACATGTTTCGTGGCCCTTGGAGACAAGGACGCCGGAGAGACATTCGTGCTCTATAATCTGTTCATGGATTTATCGTCAGAACCATTGACCACTAGTTTTCACTCTACACATTTTATGTCACTCTCATAATTCTATTCCCTATATGTTTACCCGCCTTTAAAGTGAGGAAGATTAGGCCCTTTTACAGCCACTCGTCATACCCATAGCCGAAATCTTTTGTACGGGCGCTCTTTGGTCATAACGTGGCCCTTGCGCCAAGAAACACTATATATCATCATCCTAAGTGTTTTACATGTTATTCCTTCAGCGCTGCATAATTTCTTTTGTATAGACATCTTTGGAACTTCAACCTTGTTCTCGAGGCTATACAATAAACTACAGTCAAACCATACAGCAAAGAAATAAACCAATCTGGAGCATAAAATGAATAAAAAATTTGAAGATCCCACGCACAGTGAGAACTGGTGATCAGCGAGAGAGATAAAGAGGGAAAGGGAATCAACTTTATTAGGCTCAGAGATTCGAAGGTGCGTGCTTGCACCAGACGGGGTGGTTTTCTGTTTTCGGGATGCGAAGCACGAATGGGGAAGGTAGAATTGCCACTTTAAATCAGCACGACGCTACCAGGTGGATGTATATTACACATTAAATTACTTCCATGTCACGATTACTATGTTCGAGCCTAGAATTTGTGTTCGCGGTCTATACACGTCACGTAATACCTAGTTTGCTAAATGTGAAGCTAGTGAAATGCTGCGAGCACACTATAAGCGCAACATGTTATCACGTTTTTCACGACACACATGTCATGATTGTCATGTTTAGACGTGTCATTTGTTTTCGTGATTGGTTCGCGTGGCGCAATACCAATTTGGTATAATGGAAGCTAGCGAAATGGCCGCGAGTGCATCATGAGCATCGCATGTTGTCATGTTCTTACATGACATGCATGTCATAATTATCATGTTTCCACCAGTCACATACCTTCGTCATGTATTCAAGTCACGTAAAACCAAACTTGATCTATGTGAAGTCAGCGAAATGACCGCGAGCACATCATGCTTTGGGTATGTATTCCTGGTTTATACATGACACGCATGTCATGATTATCATGTTTGCACCAGTCATATACATTCGTCATTCATTCACCTCGCGTCATACGAAATTTGGCACATATGTACTAGCAAAGCGTATCATGAGCGGGGCATGTATTCATGTTCCTATGTAACAGGCACGTCATGATTATCATGTTTTCACCAATCTTATACTTTCATCAATAATTACGTCACGTAATACCTACTCTGGTATATGTGAAGCTAGCGAAACGACTCTGAGCACATCATGACCATGGCATGTAGTCATGTTCTTACATGACACGTATGTCCTAATTATTATGTTAGCATCAGTTCTATATACCTTCATCGTCACTTCACGTAACGTATTACCAAAGTTGGTGTATGTGAAGCTACGAAACGACCGCGAGCGCGCCATGAGCAAGCATGTAATCAGTAATGTTCTTGCATTACCCGCATTTCATGATTTCAACGTGAGGGCCTGTCACCTATGTTCGCCATGCAGTCATGTCATACCATACCAGTTTTACGATATGTTATGTGAACAAAACCACCGCAAAAGCAGCGAGACCATGACCTGTAAATGAAGGCATGCATAACATACATGTCAAGATTTTTATATTATCAACAGTCCCTTATGCTCATCATACAGTCAAGTTTTTGTATAAATACCATCATAAATACCATCATAAAACTATTTTCGTATAAATACCATCATAAATACCATTTTCGTATAAATACCATCATAAATACCATTTTCGTATAAATACTATCATAAATACCATTTTCGTATAAATACCATCATTGAAACTGGCTAGGTGAGCTAAATGTCATAGGCGGCTGGATAGATGATAGATAGATAGATAGATAGATGATAGATAGATTGATATATAGATTAGATAATAGATAATAGATAGATATAGATAGATAGATATCGATAGATAGATAGATAGATAGATAGATAGATAGATAGATAGATAGATAGATAGTATAGATAGATAAGATAGATAGATAGATAGATATAGATAGATAGATAGATAGACACGGTCAAGCTTGCCGAATTCCCCTAAAAAATGCTTCGCACTTAAAAGGAAATTAAGGATGGTTAAGGAACGTTCGTCACTATGTTTGTTGATAGCGGACGAGAAAGGATTAACATGAACTTTTTATTTCATGGCATGGACAGAATGGCTGACGGCGCACGGATACACTACCGTGTGCAGCGCCGTTGAGTCGGACGTCGTGGCCAACCCAGCAGTCAGGGTCGCAACTCCGGAGGTCCAGGATCAGGCCACGGCTCACGAGGACCACACCCGGTAGGTCTCGCCCCTCGAACCTGCTCCCGGCCACTGCACCCAGGAAGGAGCCGTTCAGCAGGCCCCGTCCTTGGACCTTGTACAGGCCAACGGACTCGACCTCGAACAGACACACCGGAGCTGGACCTGGCCGACACGTACGGGTCCCACGTCCGGCTCAGGAACGCTGCCAGGATTTCATCCTCTCGAGCGGCGCACCGCTTCGTCTGCCTTCGTGGCCACAACCGTCCAGCTCTTTCTCGCACGTTCCTTCTTCTCATCTTTTTTTCATTTCTTGTTATCGCCTTCGTGCCACTCTCCTGGCACATGGATCCTCGGCCACCCTGGACCTTGCACGGCTCCGTGGTCCGTGCACACACCCGTGTCTCGCCCGACAGAACGTCTCGCTCGTCTCTTGCCGATGTGCGACGCTCTGGTGACACCGGCGCTTGTTGACATGGGTGCGACTACTGAGAAGTCAACCCGCATCGAAGACGCGATGCTCCATGCGAGGAATGGCCAGCCCATCCAGCGAACAGCTTGCGTCGAGACGTGATGCTCGGCGCAACCGTGACCATTAGCCAAGCCACCTACGTCGCTGTGCCGAACGGCTGACCGTGAAGACGCCTCGCCGAGATCCGCGATGCCCTCGGCAAGGAAGAGAACAGCAGGCCAGACCGCTCTCCGAGATGCAGTACTCGTGCCGGTAATGCCACTCCAGCTGGTGGTTGGACGGCAGTAGCGTGGACAGCCGCGTTCCCTGGCCAGATCCTGGATCGCCTGCAGTCCGACGCTTCGGCCCGCTGTCTCCCGTCTCGCTCGTCCCTGAACCTCGCCCGGCTCCGTGGTCCTCCCTTCACACGCCTGCGCCTCGCCCAGCAGAACGTCTCGCTCGTCCTTTGCCGATGTGCGACGCTCTGGTGACACCGGCGCTTGATGGCGTGAGTGCGAATACGGAGCAGTCAACCCTCATCGGAGACGCGATGCTCCATGCGGGGAATGGCCAGCCCATCCAGGGAAAAGCGTGCGCTGAGACGCGATGCTCGACGCAACCTTGACCATTAGCCAGGCTACGTTCATCGCTGTGTCTAATGGCTGACCGCGGAGAAGCCCTCGCCGAGATCCGCGATGCCCTCGGCAAGGAAGAGAACAGCAGGCAACGCCGCGCCCCGAGATGCAGTACTCGTGCCGGCAATGCTGCCCCAGCTGGTAGTTGGACGACAGTAGCGTGGACAGCCGCGTTCCCTGGCCGGAACCTGGATCGTCTGCGTCCGACGCTTCGGCCCGCTGTCTCCCGTCTGCCGCTGCTTCGGCTCGTCCCCAGCCACAATGCCCACTGCCACGTGATGGTCACCCGTGGCCCAATCGTGGCACGCCACCTCCATGGGCCACCACAGGTCATCAGCTGGTTCACTGACACTCACGCGCACATTACACGCGCCTTGCTCCACACTTCCGTCGTTGTCGTTTTCTTCACTCATCACAGAAGACTTTAAAGCATAGGAGCCAGACAGGCCAGCTACTCCGCCGTATGCAGTCATAGTTTTCAGCGCAAAGCATCTGCTCCTCATTTTTAAACATAAGGGTAAAGCGAAGTATTGCGCCATAGTCCTGCGTGAATGTTAGACATGACTGCGTAGTACCAGCAATAAATACACAAGTGGTAGTCACAGTGCCTCAGAGCATTTTGATCAAGATTGGCGCTTTTGTAGATATACGAATTATACCTTTGATATTCATGAATACGAGTGGGTCGCGGCTTACCGAGCAACCGAAAACACAACAAACTAGCACTGAAATTCTCATGCAGAAGTGACAATGGCTATAAGCACAGGTGTGCCAGTGAAGAACTGAAATATTTGACCAGCAGCTATTCACTTTTTGTAAATATGACAACCAATGACGCAGTATTTTCATGCAGAGATTTCCTGCTAATGGATGTCACTAATTAAAATATAAAAAGAACTAGGATAATATTTCTCTAATTTTCCAAAGGCCTTTGAGAAATTGAGTTTTTTAATATTTTATTGTGCCACCTGCAGCCAGTACATTTATCAAATTATTTACACAAATAAAAATCCTAAGTGTAGGTACTTCATGTAAATACATTTCCATTTGGTATAAAATATTGCCTGATATATATAATTTTAAGCCTAACCAACCTCGATAAGGGAAACTGCTTCTCTGTATGTTAGCTCTTTATAAAGTATTTGGTGTGAAAAAATTCATAATTTTAAGTATATTACAAGTTTCAGTTTAGCCGCCCTTTGAATAACACGCTTTACTAGAGCTACAAAATTAAAATTTCAGCATGAATCATTGACATATTTGAACACCCATAAAATGATTGTGGTTTCGGTTAAAGTTGCACATCTTTTTTTTAATGATTGTTAAATACCTTCTCGAGTTCCTCATTTTTTTCTGTACAGCAGTTAACTTCTTGTGCGACATACCATACTCAAAGGTTGCTTAGCTAGAAAAATTCTGCAAAACGATACTCATATTGGGAACCCGTGTGATGCTCGGTCTTGCAACCCTTCCCTGTGCCTTAGACGTACAATGTGTTCATTTATCTACACATGGTTCGCGACACCATTGATAGGTGGTGTCACCAATTTCGGGCTCACGCGTTCTTTGCTGCAACTTTTTTCTCCAGGAAGCTATATACAAACACCAAGATTCTTTTATTCTCGCTAAACTATCATATCGCCTTTTTATGTGAACCATTTTCTTTTTTGGTTTCTGGACGCAGAACTGGGCTGTGGCGTTGCAGTGTAGCTTGGTCACGTGGCCACACTTGCCTGTGACACTTATCAGGCGAATTATCGTCTGCTCTCTCTGGCTTTTTCGCACACACGTGCTGTGGAAGCAGCTGCAAAATAAGCGTGTAGCAGCCGCGATGTTTTGGCGGTACGTACGTTGCAGAGGTCTCTTGAGGTCACGCCTTTCACTATGCAATAGGCGTGCGAATAGGATGGGGTTAAGTGGGCGGCCGCTCACAAGTCACCTACGAGGGGGGGGGTGCAAACACAGCCCCACACATTGACATAATAGGAAGGAGAAGCTGTGACTTAGGGAAGGGGCGTTAAGTCAGGAGGAGGAGGTAGACGAAGAAAGGGCAGGAAGGCCAACCAAGCAAGCGTCCGGTTTGCTATCCTACACTGGGGAAGAGTGTTGAGGAATTAAAAGAGAGAATTAGGAAGAAGAGAACATAAAAGAAAAAACAGGTGAGCTTAAACTAGGACAGTTGCATAGTTCTATATTAGTGGACGCAGGACTTCAAGTGAATCACGTTTCACCGTAGGTGGTCGGTTCATGGCGCCTACTTAAGGCTTGCAAGCAGTGGACGTATGACATCCAGTACTTGTTGTACGGCCACAGTGTGTGGTGATTGGAGCCCGCCAACGAACACTTAAAGTGTGTCGAGCAGTAATTGAAGAACTATTGGAATAGGTTTGTCTTCTGGCAAAGCCGAGCTGCACTGTGAATCAGCATGTCGCTGCGACTTCGCTAACGGAGGCCAAACTGTGTCATTTGTGTCCTTGTTGGTGTCGACCATCGCTGATTTATGTGACTGCAGCTTTGGCAGTGTAGGCCAAGTTGAATCCGCAAAAAACATACTTTTCACGGCATTTTGCTTCAATGCAGCCGAGTACCATCCAAGTGAAGAAGGAGATGGTGAAGCATGGTGTCGAATGGGCTCTGCGGATGCAGAGGCATTGGAGTTTTTGGCGAAAGTCGGCACCGAAGGCGCCTCTTTCTGACGGGTGCGGTGGCCTCGCGACTTGATATATGGTCTCTCGCCATTTGCCTCAACAAAGCTATCTCTTTTTGTTATTTTTGGGCAATCTTTTGATGACACTTCATGAGGTTCGTTGCAGTTCGAACACTAGAGAACAGTGACTTTACAAGTGGCCGCGTAATGAATTTCAGCACAGCGAGAGCATACTCGCTTGCCTTCGCATACGCTTCTCACGTGATCTAGCTTCATGCAGTTGAGGCATTGCCGCGGCTTCGGCACAAACGTTCTTACAAAGTGTAGGAAGGGGCTCATCTTTACGTGCGAAGGTAGAGAGTTGCATTTAAAATCTATTTTAACCTGAACGAGCAACCTTGAATAAGACACTTGCTTCATTAGCTGGCTTAAACAGGCCATTCAAGTCCAAGTTGGGAATGGCAGCGTCAACGTCGTAAATTGCACCGGTAACCATGTTGGAGCTCAATGGTATGTAGTAGCGGATGTTGATACCAGTCATCTCTGTGACGTTGCGTAGAACGTTTAGTGCGTTAGCATGCGAAGCATTAATCGCCATAACATTCTTACGCGGGTTCACTCTGATGTCGATGATTTCGTCTTGCACCAGTCGCTCGAGCCACGCCGAAACAGATTGCCTGTTAAGGCACTTCATGTTTGCCGTTAGGCTCAGTAGGAACGAGAATGATGGTGTTAGCATCTGGCTTTCGCGAAACTCGTTCATTCGGTGTGTTCGGGGATGAAGAGGCCCCTGCACTACATCTCTTCGTCTTTCGGATCGTTACAACTTCGAAGTCATCGTCCGATGGCCCCACACCTGTTAGTGAGTAGACATCAATGTCCTCTCTGTCGCAGTCGGGTCCTGTCAGCTTCCTGGACATGGCTGTAGTGGACACCGGAGGACTTGGTAGATATCCGAACTGGTCCTTGTACATCATTGATGGCCCCTTACCTGTCAGTGAGTAGGCATCAGTGTCCTCGCTGTCGCAGTCTGGTTCCATCCGCTTCTTGGACGAAGCTGTCGCGGACGCCGGAAGACCTAATAGATATCCGAACTGGTCTTTGTACATCGCTGATGAACGTAGCAGCAGAGTTCATGAGGGGCACATAGCGCAAACATAGCAAGGGATACTCGAACAGCGTGCCGCTAGGCGCACCCACACGTTGTCATAATAGGGAGGGGGTGTTCTGCGATGAGCCTTTGTTTCCCCTGGAGGGCAAGCATGCGAACAGCTACGCCCACTACAAATCCGGTATGATATCGCTGCAACTTTTGTTGGCCTTCTTAGACAGTTAGGACTGTTCTGTATGCACTTGCGATGAATATTGGCCAGGTAACAAACATTTAGGTACACTTTTTAGAGAGTTAGGACTGTTCTGTATGCACTTGCGATGAACATCGGCCAGTAACAAGCATTTAGGTACAGTTTTGATGTCAAATAAAATAAATTATAAACGTCTTTCGTGTCGTACCGTTCGTGTGGAGTGTCCTAGCATACAGACGAAACCCACGAGAGGCTTGATTTAGTCTCAAAGTTTGATGGCCACCCTTTTAATAGCGCATTTTGTCAAGCACTTCGCAAATTATCAGAGCTCCCTTCTAATGGGATGCTTTTATGGACACCTGTACAGCTTTATTAGTGTAATCGCTTCATTTTCTATTTCTTAGACAAACACAATGGGAAATATCAAGACAACAGGGTTAACAAAAATATATCTTCTATTTTAATCTTCTGGCAAAGACGTCAAAGTTACATGACGTGGCAATGTGAGTTTTTACTTCAGTGCTCTTACCACTTAGTCAGTTTTTGAAATCGTTGATGAATTAGATGCTAAATGTTTTCTATGCGCACTCTTTTCAGTTTATATACTTACCTGTTTCTTTAGCAGACTCCCTGTAGAACTTGTTTTGCTAAATGCCAGGAACTAATATCGCTTCATATTGGGTGTATACGGTTTGAAAACATTAGTACTTGTTTAGCTCCTACCTATCTGAAGTGAAAAAAAAATAATGCTTGTCTTGATAAATCTGAATGGGCAGCAACTGCTTCAGTAAAACTGATTGGTGAGCTTTTTATGCGAAAGATATTCTCTTTTATATGGTGTCATGGTACTGACACATAGAGCCTCTGAGCATTAGCAGACGAAAACGAAAATTTTAGGCTGTAAGTACCTACTTTTACTGCGCGTCGCACCATCAAACAAAAGCACGGAGTTCACGTAACAATGCTCAGTGCATTTCTCAAGCAACCATGGCGAAACTTCCCAAGAAGTTTACACTTTTACACCAGCTTATCCATCAAGCAGTGATACATCTCCGTTGACTTTCCTACTAGGTTTGTAGGAATAAAGCACATATTCCGTTCTCTCTTGAATACAGACAGTGAAACAGCGTCAACGACGTGTAATTCCATTTATATACCAGTGATACTTCTCAAGCTTGGCACATGCTCAATTTTCAACAACCTTCTCGTATAGATTGTTACCGTCATCATGATACATTAGCAACTGAGCCTATTTAAAGTGCTAACGAGCGAATCTCATTTTAGACGTTGGCATATCATTTACGAGTGTGACTTCCGCGAATAGCTCGTAAGTATAGTTAAAAGATCATTGTCAGCCCATATACGAAGTCGGCATCACACAAATCATTTCCGATGTTTCTGGTGTGTACGTGTCTCTTTTCCGATTTCTGTTTATCGAGCAGGGGTACGGAGCTTGAACCATGTTCTAGATTTCTTTATAGCATTCAATTTTGTGAGTTTTTTTCTTTGTCAATTTTAGTGGAAATTAAGAATTCTCATCATATGACGGCAAAGCCGTCCTTCTCCTTGTTCATTCAACATTGTTTATTCAAAACAGCTCCAATGCTAGTCTCCTCAGTGATATTATTTTTTCTTTAAATAAATTCAATTGTTGGCTGGTGCTTGGTTTTGAAAAGGTTGGTTCAGTCGCAATTTTACGTACACCAGTGTGATGTGTGAAGCATTTAGAAAGGCTCATTAGTTTATTAAAAATATATTTTCTGTATATGTGGGTTTGTTTTAAAGACCATATGCATTGTGGTTTGTGGTGCACTATAGGAACGAGCATTTTCGTGTGCGCACAATTTGCGAATAAATGAATTGCTCCTAAATATACAGTATACTGTTTTAGTGACGGACCTTCTTCATTGCGAGTACAATAACTTAGGCGAAAATTGAAAGTTTACTTCAGGTGAATCCTATTATTAGTATTGCTTGTGTCGTTAGACCATGTACCTGACCATTGTATGCCCATCTCGTTAGCTCATAAAAATGCTAGACGTCCATCCCATAATTCATTAGAGAATAAGCACCTGCCCCTGTCTCTCTCATTCGTGATTTCTTGTTTTCTTTTACCGTGGTCACAAACACTCGTTTGAACCAATGCTCTACAGTCCACCTCTCCTTTTTCACTGGAATAATTACATCTTTCAATTTTGCAGCATTACTGCAATACGCCAAAGAGCTCAGGAGTGAGCAATCCTATGGGAAAACGAACTACCGAGATGCTTAGTATATTACACATACTAACTGCTTCACTCATGATAACGGGTATGTTTTACTTGATGCCCAGATGTTCCTTGATTTTAAATTATGTGTTTCGCCATAGCGTAAAGTATTATTAGCAAATATTAGCATGAGCCTACCAACGGGACTGGCAAAAGTTTAACAATGTCATTACTTCATAATTATATGTTATACGTATTGCGCAGCCATTAGCGTACCCACAAAAATTTGCTCATTGTATGCGGGTACACGCGTAGCAGATAATACATTAAGCTGTCCACTCACGACGGCTGGATTAGACATAAATTGTCACAACTCATTTTACATGGTTTAAATAATATAGAAACTTGAGGGTAGCTTATTCTCATGCTAAAAGAATGGAGTCATCAGCAGAGGATGTGATCAACCTAACTTATTCCAGTTTATTTGGCGGGGCGAATGGGGGGGGGGGCATAAAAGTTATAACAAATGTCGCGACCTGAAAAGTGTGATTTGACAAAAGGTGGTTGATTAGTCCTGCCTTCATTTGGTATTGCTAATCAACATGTATGAACTTTTGTTGTAAATATTCTTCACACAATAACTTTTTACTTAGTAGCTACATGCGTATTGTCTTCACTTCCTGTGCTATGGAATACGCTATGTGTGTACATGTGTGTAGTTCAAGTATTTTTGCTGTATGCGTTGAAATGGGGGCCAGACATATTTTGAAATGGTCATCGCCACTTGTTACTCAATCTTCCTTCATTTTCTATAAAAATAAATTAAAATAAATATTAACACGTGCATGAGAGAAATACTGCTTCAAAAATTAAGTCATCCGTTATTAAGGCTTCCCTTAATACATGTTTTTCTAATGGTTGATTGGTGGTGTACCTTAGCTTAATTACTACTATCTTGGCTGTTTAGTTTATTTAGCAGGCTAGTTCAATTGACTTCATCGCTTGCTCATCAGATTTAATGCATTCCATGCGAGAGAAAGTGGCACCCATGAGGGAATGAAGCATCAGCTAGAAGATGTAGAAAGAGCAGGTGCGTGCTGGTTCAAGATCATGATAAATCTTGTGCGCACTGGGTGGTGCGAAGAAAATCAGTTAAAATACAATCTTTGTTATAACCGGTGGTTAAAATGTATTACACAGGCGCTTACATATGCAGTCTTATAGTGAACAATCTATAGTATAAATCCGTGAGCAAACGCTTCTACTGCACTTTGATAAAAGGGACATCTGTACAGAAGCGCAAGTGCCGCTGTTACGTGAGGCAATAAGCTACGCTTTACACTCCAATTTGGTCAACGTGCTGGTAATTTCAGGGTACGCACTAGGCTCCCGTTAGATGAATACCCCTATTGACTTGGCGTAAGTTCAGGCATAAGCAGCTGCTCTCTGAGTGCACCGTATGAATATCTATGTTCATTAGGTGTCTGATTGTTTTTTCAAACTTTGATTAGTACATTTTCACTCTGCGTTTAAATTACCGTATAGAGCTTTAAATGAAGCATCAAGGAAAACACTGCTTTTTGATCAGGAATCAGTGTTGGTATGCAGAACTAACCAATATGCTAAATCATGTGCAATGTAAACCAAGGAAGAGAGATACAATGGCCCATCATATAAATTATTCATGGTCGGTCGTATTGATTTATCTTTTTTAAATATAATGGTGTCACTGTATTGTCGTCGAGTCAAAGGTACAGGCACATGTAGGTAGCCTTTTTCCTGCCAACACAGATCGGCAATGTCTGAGGACTTTTTTGCGACAAGATTATTCTTGGCCACTTTGAACAGATAGAACGACAGGAAAACGCGTATTCTGCAGAGGAAAATGACACAGACTGAGTGAATAACGTGTAGCATAACAAGAATGTTATAAATAACGCGACATTCTGTGCCCTGATTATCATAGAGCGAAAGCCCATACACAGAACCTCGCCTATATTTCAGCTGTTACTGAGCAAATGATGGTTATAATAAAAGAATAAATATCCTATATATAGTGCCGTCTCATGAATACTAGGACGCCAATTGAGTCATCTTATCCACTTCGCACTAGTTTGCTATGTCAGTGCCAGATGGTGCTGCAATGCGATTCGCAAAAGTGGCTAATTTTGATCCAGGATTTCATCGATATGTGGGGTTTAACGGCAAAAAACCACCATATGATTATGAGAGACGCCGTAGTGGAGGGCTCCGGAGATTTTGACCATCTGGGGTTCTTTAACGTGCACCCAAATCAGAGCACACGGGCCTACAACACTTACGCCTCCATTATCTACGTTTAGAGTCATGGCTGCTGATGAATAGTGCAGGAAGTGCCGTGAACGAGCAAAGGAGCACATGACGGGTAGAACAGAAGGCACACTACCGGCATGAAGCCACCAGATATTCATTGTGAGTCACCCAGTGACTCATACTCGTTGCTAGTTATGACACTATGTGACGAAGATTGAGTAAATTCATGACACAATATATATTATTATAAATTAACATATGCATTGTATCGCAGCAGTAAAAGAACCTTCAGACGAGACAGCTATCATGTCAACAGAAAAAAGGTGAGATGCGACCCCGTGACGCAGTGAACAGGTGTGGGGATCCAATAGGGGTGTACCAGCACTACAAGTTCTGCGTGCTCTGATTACACGTATGGGTAGAATAAACTGAATCAATAAATATGAGTATATGTTTTCATACGCACACATACTTATTTTTTATGGGCCCACTTCCACGGTTAAGCTGGTCGATGAAGAATTGTACCTTTCACGACGCTGTTTAGGTTGTGCGCAGTGCTGGAGTAGCATATGGATGCAGATTGGACCATCGACTAATTTCTGTAAGTCTACATCTCTGGACACAATTTCCAATAAGGATAGCAACACTATTTTCAACACGAAAGCGTTTTATGCCAGGGTTTACCACGGCTCCGCTGACGTATGTCCGTCGCGGATGTGGCGTTGAAAATAATTGCTATGAGATTGCGACACAAAAACGAGAAAGCAAGGTACTGTAGCGGTGCGTCGAGCCAGCAACCTCGCGATCCCCAATGCGTAGCGCTAATCATTAGGACATGGTAGAGTAACTGTATATGTTCCCTATATACAGTTACTTTAGGCCAGGGAGCGTGCACTTTAAAGCTGCTGACGCCAAATCATTTATATACACCTTACACCGCTGGGCGGTCCTCAGAGCTCCGCACTTCAGCGCGTTTTCCTCATCAGTAGCAAGATGGCACGACGGGCTCACATTTCGTAAGTGTTCAGCCAGTGCCTCTCCTATACAAATTGGCCCCTTATCTGCATGTAATCTGCAAATGTCGTCGAAAGACGATAGTCTTGCTTGTGGAGAGAGTGAACAATTTATGTGATGTTCTGCGCATGAAAATTGGTGAATTGCATTTCGGAGGTGCTTTGTTAGAGTACCTCGAGCGTGGAGTGGAGGCAAACGAGCGCATCAAGTAACGTCACACGTGAGACTTGAGCGCCACCTGGCAGTGTTCTCGCAAAACAAAGCGCGTGACTATGAGACGGGTGTACGCGCCCGTCTCAGTGGTGATAACGTGTAGAACGCAAGGAGACGGGTAGGGTGCCACAACCATCGCGTCTTAGCAAAGCGTTGAAAACACTCACCTTTTCGTGCAAGCGTTGCATGGTCAGCGCAACGTGATAAGTGCTACGGTCCTTAAAATTACTTATGTATGGTCTTTCTAGTAGAAGATGCACATGCAGAATATATACGTGTTGTTATGGTGCCCTAGACTTGCGCATTAGTTGCTTAATAATTGACCATTGCACAAGTATGAACGCTAAATCTTGAGCAACATTGGTGAACGCTGTGGATGGAGTCGGCCGTTTCATGTACCCAGTGCCGTTAAGAGTGGACAAACAGACAGACAGACAGACAGACAGACAGACAGACAGACAGACAGACAGACAGACAGACAGACAGACAGACAGACAGACAGACAGACAGACAGACAGACAAACCAAAATGTTTGCGTCGAAAGTACCCAAAAAGACTATCGTCTTTAAAAAAATAAAAGAGGCACTGGTTTAGCGTGCTAAGGCCATCCCCTCTCGCATTTTGATGAGTGCCGCCTCCGCGAAGTGGGGTCTCTTCTGCGCGCGAACTTATCAGACCCATGATTCGGGCAAGGTAAAAAGGTCACTTCTCTTGCTGCCGCGACCACGTTTACTAAAGGAGCGCGCTACTCACGCACGAAGTAATAATTGGAACAGTTGTTTGCTCCTGCCTTGTAAGTTCTGCGATTGTTTCATGCACCTTTCTTTTTGTTTCAGCCGCGCGCTTCAAGTTAGGAGCTGTGAGAATTATCAGTCCGCGCTCGTGTTGTGTAAGCTCATTTCACGTGTCTTTTCTGATTGAGGCTGGCGCTGCGAGTTTGGAGCTGCTTTACATTGTTTGCACGTGTTCGCCATTTGTTGCTGTAGAATTGGTTCTTTTGCCCTTATCGCGAAACAACGCACAATACACATTCAACTATGTCTGTGAAGATACGTTTCAGTTTTGTGTTATACTGACTCCTATAAAGGAGGATCAGCCACGCTTTTTCTTTGTCAGAAGATATTTACACCGCCAAAGGTTCGGGATTACAGCTGTATTTATTGGATTTTCTTGCGTTTCCAGGAAACGTCTGCACCACTCAACGCTAACCCTTCTCTGAGTACCTTTGAAGCACTCAAGCCTTATAAACAAAGCAAGGCATTGCCGAGTTGTCATGAACTTAAACAAATGGTAAGAGTTCAAATAGACCCGCTGACGCAAAACGGGCTCCTAACATTTTCCATCGTGATCTTTATATTACAATACAGATTTTCGTAGAAATAACGCTAGCTAACGAACCGTAATCATACATCATTTTTGGTTTGGTTATTCAACTACTTTCAATTTCATTGCATACATTGGCAAAAACATATTAATCATTACCCACACTATGCATTACTAAAAGTTTGAAATCGCCTCAAACAACCATGAGTCCAACATCCAGAAAGAAAGATCCTTACAGCTGTTGTATAAAGCAAAGCAAACAAAGAAGTGGGTCGACCTCATCAACTGGAAGTGAGCTTCATAGCTAATGCTAGGTCTTAACATGACAGAGAAAAGTCAAACCAAAGCTTTTGATAGAGTGCGAAAGAATGTGAATTCCTCAAGTGCAAGAAAGAAACGTGCAATTGTGGCTGTCACACCTCAAGCAGAAACGCAGACCTTTTTTTGTTCGACGGTGGTTGCTAATAACTGATTGATATGTGGGGTTTATCGTCCTAGAACCAACAAGTGAATATAAGAGACGCACTTGGTTGCTGATAAGAAGGAGTTTCGTTACTGATAACTAATACCACGGAGGGTATTTGCGTGCACTAGGCACTTCGCCTTGACATTTAAGAGGTTTGGTCTTAAAAAAAGAATACTCCAATATATTTTGATGACAATGTTTTCTGAAACAAGTTGCGTACTCTGAATCAACTGTGCCCTGCAAATGTTACCATGCCTTGAGTTATCAGTGTGTTCATGCAGTGTTGTATTGAATGATGCTGCAGTGCCACATAATGCTCTTCAATGCATACTAAGAGCTTTTGCTAGTCGCGTGTCTCATAGCTCGCCTTCATCGTCATGTTTAATGATTGAAATTTCTGTGATGGACGTAATTTTGCCGAGTGACATATCGAAAATCTTGTTGAACATGCTATTCATATCATTCAAATTCTTGATCTCCTAGCTATAATACGCTGTTCTGTACAAAAAACTGGCTCATCATTTCAGTACAAAGATATGTCGGGCACGAAAGGTAAACGTGTTTATGCAGAAGAAAGAGAATAATAATAATAGAATAATGCAGTAGAGCTTGCGCAATATTTATGGCTGTTTGAGAGATAGCATGCCGTTTGCCATGCACACTACAATTTTCACACTTGGTGGTACATCTGCATGCCAGCGGCTAACGTTCACAATCAGTAATCAGGTAAACCGTTGTGTCAACTAGAGTAGTTAACAGTGCAGCGTAATCAGAAAATTCGTTACAGCCAGAAGAAATTTACACAATGTACGCATGAATTGTGCTACTTTAATCATCTAACGGTATGTTAAAGTCTGAATAAAATGTGTTGAAGCTGCAGTGCTGCAGCTAGGTGAGGTGGGTGCGTCTCGCAGAGTCGATACTTAGGCTGCGGTGGCCAACTTGTGGTGTGTTAAGGAGTTGAGAGAATTGCATTTAAATTGAAAACGAGCAGAACTAGATAGACACGTAGTAACACGCATTACAGATGCCAATTTCAGAGACCATAGTAATGCTCTATTACGTTATTTTACCTGTCCCAGGGCACAACACCTACGAATCAACCAAGAGTGCGAGATATAAAAGGGACATTTTTCATTGCCTTGTTGTGGTGCCGATGGCAGAACTGCGAAACGCGCCTGTATGACGTCAAAACTGATATTTCCGCGCTTTCGAAGCCTGGCCTGTATAGAAACCACTGCCGTAGTCAATCTCGGCAGATTTGGCGTTCTTGTGTTGACTTGGTTTTCTTGAGTGTAGCGGCTACCGACGTTGTTCGAATTATCATGAATCTCCGCTTGAAACGCTCGTATTAAAAGCACATTGCATTGCTTCTTGGAACGGCGGCCACTTGCCTTCGCGGCAATGGTGAAGTACTGCTGTATGCATCTGTACGATCGTCCAGCTATGAAAACGGCGTTACTTTTTACAACTATCCTAAGGACCTTAAGTTATGCTAGACGTGGATAGTCAAGCTCAGAATGGCAAATCGCCTCATACCTTAATGAAAAGTGAGCAGCAAGCACTTCCCTGAGAGTGACTTCTGCTATTGGCGTAGAACGCGACCAATAACGGCGCTGCGAACCGCGTTTGCATGACGTCAGTTCGAGAATCTGCGTGCTTTCGAGGTAAGGCATCGTATAGAAACCAGTGTCGTGGTCAAAATCGCCAAATACGCAGTTCAATTAGTTAAATTGTGTGAGGTGACTACCAACGCTGCTCTAATAACCACAAGTGTCTGCTTTTAACGATCATTTTGAAAGCACAGCCCCTTCTTTCTGAGAACTGCAGCCCCTTGTCTCCGCGGTGAGTGCCGCGCAATGATGCATTACTGATTTGTGCCTCTATGTGATCACCCACCCGTGAAAAGGGCGTTAGCTACCACAAATATCCTAGGGGCCCGAAGCTGATGAAGTAGTGGATAGTCAAACTCGGAAAAGGAAAGTGCGCCACGCCTTCATTGACCGTGTGCAGCAAGCACTTCACTGACAGTGGCTTTTGCTATACACGCCGTAAATACGCTCCACTTTTAGGTCAGCTTTCAAACGTGTTTGAGTGCCTTAAAATTACGCGACCTTCGAAACACACGTCCGATGCTCTACTAACAGAGCTACCACGGCGTATGACAGAGGTACCACAACACGTTATTCGAAGGTCACAGGTTCATTCCCTCTCTACGGTAAATTATTTTTTCTTCCGCTTGTCTGTCTTTACAGTTATAACTAGTTACAATAGTAACCCCTATACTTTCCTTGGCAGCATTGTTTGTTATCTCTCAATAATATTGACTCGAATTACCTAGTATGGAACGGCGCAAACTGGAGAGACGATGGCGGGGAAAAAAGTTTCACATTCTTACCAAGCAGCCTCGAAAGGTGCAAAGTAATCAAGTGTCTTCATATAGTTTATTTCTGGCTTTTTAAATGTACAAGGTATAGTCAAGAATTTTATACGCTATATATATATATATATATATATATATATATATATATATATATATATATATATATTTGAAAATGTAGGGCATATTTTGTTCTAAGTTATTTACATTTTAAACTGCTTTGCTGTGGAGCTCATTTCACAGGAAAGAAAGAAATGCATGACTGCACAGTTATTCACGTTTTTTTTTCGTCGATTCAGGACTACCAATCTACCAGCTGCTATTACCAATGCTATCGAAACCGAGTATTGACAAGAGGAATGCACAGTGATGGAACTCCATGCAAGGTAAGATTGTTGAGAACGAGCATTGTGGTGAATTTCTTTTATGATGATAAGAACAATGAAAATCCCTCGTTGTTGCACATCGCTTATGTCTCCCCTAAGAGCAGTGTGGGTAGTCATACAAAAATCGCTTACCTTACAGTAATTTTAGACCTCTGCCAATGTTTCTTAAGTAAAATGGTAATTCTTGTAGCTAGTGAAGTTTTGTTAACAAGCCTCAATATCTTGTAACACAAGTTTATGAAAGTTTCATTTATTTATTTACTTTATTCGAAGATACGGCGAGTAATCAAATGACAAGGTCATGTTGTGTTAGATTTGTGTTCGAAATTCAATTACCTTCATTGTTGCCTGCACTGATGAGACGCCTTCACCTGCGAATTGACAGTAAATATTTTTTTAGACTCAACAAAGATGTGCTGCACCAAAAAAATTACGAGCTATCTAGAACATTTACGCCTTTTCAGGGACGTAAGTTTCATCGTCTCGCCCATTTGTTTAGTTGTTTTTTTTATTTCCTACAAGTTCCACTCAACAAGCGGCAATGTGTTGACTAGTTGCAGATTAACAAGCAGGGTTGAGGGCTGACTTTAATATACACGACGATTTATTTCAGCTGCTATAATGTACCCAACTTTCATGCAATTTATATTTACGCACTCAGCTAAGAGTGAAGACTTTATTGAGCCCTGTCGTGTTATTATGTGCCTCCCCAACGTGTTGCCACACTGAATACAGTTTGCATGAGTACCTTAAAACCTTGCAATAAATATCGTTGACCTCATATATTGTCATGATACTGTAAAACTGTTCGTTCAGCCAATATGCTGCTGTTTGCTTCGGTGTCGTTCTCTGCGAGCGAAAGAACCAGACAAATGCTGCTAAATTAATTGAATAAAATGAAGCAGCTTCTCGCGAGTAGTGGAAGAATTGCGAAGTTTTGCACACTTAATTTTTCTTACTTTTTTCTTTTTCTTGTCTCGTTTTTGATCTCTTTCCCACTTATTTTTATTTTTTCTCTACATTTTGACATTTTTTTTTATTTTTAAATTGAAAATTTCTTGCCCTCTCAATCTATATCCTACTTGCTTTCTTTTTTTTGAAATTAGCACGCTCTTTGCGTTGTTGTGTTTGACTAGCCATATTAGGAATGCCCGCATTTATTATTCTCATGAAGACACGTGAATAATGAAAGGAAGAAGGCATTCCCTTGGCCCGAGCGTGTGTTCTTCATTCTATATGCTGTGTTCCAATTCTTAGACAGCACGTAGACAGTCTATGCAGACTGCCTAAAAGACAGCACCAAGCTCGTGCTGTCCGAGAATAGGAACACCTCTGGACAGCTTTTACGCGACGATGCACCTCCTCGCGTCGAGAAGGAAAAGCTAAAATAAATAAACGTAACAGTTGTGATTTCTGGCTTATTCCGTGTTGAAATAAAAAAAATAACGTTACTCACATTGAGCGTCTGGGAGCGTCAGGTTCTGTCCAGACGACCATTCCGGTGAAATGCGATCTATCTGAGCGATTCGCTGAGCCGCCATCTTGTTTTGACAGCAAAGTAGCCTGCATTGTTTTTGTCTACGAGGTGGGCTACTTGGAGCTGTCTATTTTGCCGGCTGCGTGAGAATTGGAATGAGACCTCAAGATGGCCGCCGTCGACTTAGCTGTCTATTCAGCCGTCTGAATAGACAGCTAACGAAAACACAGCTACGGTTCACTGTACTACATGTGGTTTCGTTGGGTGATTGTCATTAGCAAAGTGTTCGAAGAACAAGGGGCGATCGTACTCTCTTTGGTGCGAACGCGTGCTCAATATGCTACGGCTCCACACACTTACGTGGCTATGCTTGCGTTACACCAGGTGACTTTAAGTGTTTTAAATTATTTAAGTTCAAGAATTCCAGACCTGCATGGAAGGCGCAGCAGAGTCACAGCGAAAACACTCATTGGACGTAACCGCTGTAAGCACTGTTGCTTGATGGCCCACTATGGCATTATTAATAAAAATTTTAGTCTAGCAGGTCGGCAATCTCAATGCTATTTTTTGACATTCTTCTGAGAAGTGTGGTATCCGCTAAGCTATTGCGTGGAACTTTGTGCCACTTGTTCATGCAGTGGCTCACGACGTTGAATAGTTATGCCTAAATTGTTTATGTGCCACAGTTAATAGCTGAACAAAAACAAGTTTTTGTGATGAGATGGAGAATTACACGACCCACTCGTTACGCTATTCGCATTGAGCGATGACCGCTTGTTATTTTGCTGTTTTAAAAACGCTTTATAAGTACTATTAACGCAATTGCTTTCCCAACATCAAGCCTGCCTAAGGCTCAGTGGTATAATTATGGGCTGGCACTGAACGGGCCCGGGTTCAAGTCCCACTGTGTCATTGGTGCAAGGCCCTGCGCGAGACCCCAGTTGCGACCTTATAAGAGTTTTAACTGTAAAATGATTGGTTGAAGTGATAGTTGAATGCTGGACTTCACCTTGACAATCAGATGGTCTACCATAGAACCACGCCACTCGTTCATAGTGCTTCGAACAAAAATTCTTCGTTAAGTCACGTGTGTCAATGAGTCTTCTTAGCGATCGTAATTATGCGTGACAGAACTGAAAATCGTGAAGGCGTGAACAACGTTGCTTTACAGAAACAAGTGCGTGTTTCAAAGGCCTACTAATTACACGGTGAAAGGTAATAATTATCGCTATCAGAAAAAGCATCGAGAAAGTGTGGCACTGCGTAGTTACGTGTGTTGTCGTACGAAAATGTAGTGAGCACGTTGTTTACTCACGAAATGGAGATTTTTGGTGTAGGTGGCGCTTCGGAACTCTATTTGAGGCAAGTATTTCAAGAGAGCTTGTAATTCGTAAAGTGGCGCACGCAAACTTTTATTGATTTAGGGCATGGTTAGCGTCCGGCGAGAAGCAAAGCTAGGCCGGCCAACGAGATATGAAAGGCGGTCTAATAACGCTACTCTGTATACTTTTTGCTTTAGGAGGTCAACCTCATAAGTGTTTCATGTTTTTGAACAAATGTTTTTCCTCAAATATAAAAATTTCTGCAGCATATAAACACATGGATCGTGCGTAAACAGCATGAGTTTCTACTGAATTTTTTTTTATAATTTCATACAGGATCCGTATGCTTCGATAGAGGAGTTACAGGAGTTCACACAGGAACTGTGTAGGAACCAAATGGGGGTAAATAGGGCTTATACGGGACTTACATGGTGGTATATAAGAGCTGAATTGGAGCTTGGCAGAACCTATATAGTGGTATATAGGAGCCATGTTGGAAATATGAAGTGAGT
Organism: Rhipicephalus annulatus; assembly: GCA_013436015.1. NCBI lineage: Eukaryota > Metazoa > Arthropoda > Arachnida > Ixodida > Ixodidae > Rhipicephalus > Rhipicephalus annulatus. The sequence goes on along the minus strand of WOVY01000532.1, from coordinate 13,574 downwards.
ATGTAGGTCATGCGCATTTCATTTTTTTTTTCAGATGGAAAATCTTCCGAGAATACAAGCACACTGCATGAGAGGTGTGTGCATATCAATCGAAGGTAATTATATATTTCAGATATGTTTTATTGCGACAGCAATTATCGGTGGGACACCATCAGTGGATCTTTGCTGTCACTGTCATTTTATGCATACGGTTCTGTTCGATAGCTTCGTTAAGCGCATGCTATGTCAAAAGCCAGCCACCGTGGCCAACTGAATCGGATGAAGCAGAAACCAGAAAATTCCATTCAAATCTATGTCAACTAGAATGGAGGGTGGTTATGATAACATCAGCCCACGTGGTCAGACTATCATCGATTGCCATTCAGGCAAAAAGGCATTGCCGTGCTCATTTACGTGCATGAAAAAAAAACAAACATGAGGGGATGGTACATGTGTTGTTTCATTGAAAAATTAAGTGCGAACTCCACTTGCAGTGCTTGGTCACGGGCGCTGGCGCGTGCACTATTTTTCCAGGGTGCTCATATGGCTCGAATAGCCTTCTAAACATGCTCTCAATGAGAATAAACTATGCGAAAAGTACTTCATTTTATCTGGAGACGCCATATCCTCTTGTCCAAGTAGTTTGAAGAATCACTCTTGATTAGAACCAGAAATCTTTGCGGCCAGCTTTACTTTGTATATTACAAGTTGTTGCATTAGCATTTATTGCGTCAAACGTATGGTGAGATGTGCTTTGTAATGCTCAGGATTCGTGGCTATGGTACATAGGCTTCATCGCAGAAATCATACTGCTCGTCAGATGGAACTCCCTGGAAAAATGCAGGCCGACAACTTCTTTGTTGTTTGGCGTAGCACCAAATGCAGCAGTGAATTGCTACACAGGAATACTTTAGCAAAAAAAAAAGAGTATGCAGTGCTTTCCTCTGTTACGTAAAATCATTATCATTCTACGAAGGACTCCTCATTTCGACTTGCTGTCCCTATTGAAGCAAATACGCGATCATGACGTACATTGAAGTGTCACATTTGATATTAATAGACAGAATTAGTTGAAAAGAAAGTGCTATGGCTTGTATGTGTGCTTTAATTTTTTAATGTACATGTTGATATTGCCTTGATTTAAAATTTTCGAAATCTCCTCATATGACCTATATATATTCTGTGACCAGAGTGAATACTTTATGTATTATATTTTTATGATATATTTTGGAGACCAACAAAGGGATCATAATAATTGATATGTGTAGTTTGACGTCCAAAAACCATTGTATCATTATCAAAGACACCGTAGTGGAGAGCTCCAGAAATTTCAACCACCTGGGGTTCTTTAACATGCACCCAAATTTCAGCACAGGGGCCTACATCATTTTTACCTCCATTAAAAATGCAGCCGCTGCAGCCGGGATTTGATCCCGCGACGTGCGGGTCAACAGCCGAGTACCATAGCCACTATAGACCACCGCGGCGGGACGACAACTAGGCGAAAGTCAACTTGTTATTCAAAATGGAATGTGTTGATACCCCTCTCCCAATTATGATTTGTACCCAACGGGTTCATTCACTGTATCCAGGCTCCAAATCTTTGGAAGCACCTTACACGTCCCATGCTTTTGCAGGCTTATGTGATTAGCCGACCTATGACAACACAATAAGCTCATTTATATAATAATTTGAAGTAATGAATACGTAACACTAATGTCAATATCGTCTAACTTGTGACGTCATAACAATGACGTAGTTTATTATCTGCTATGCATGCGAGGGGGAGAGGAGCCTGCGCATTGACACGAATGGTGCTACTTAAGTTTTTTTTCGGGGACTTGACCCGCAGCAGCTGTTGCCTTCTCCGCCAGCTCAAGACACCTTTTTTTTCTTTCTTTCCCTTCTCCACTGCTCACAACGCTCGAACGTCGAGTGGAAACACTATAAATAGACAGATATAGCTAGCAGGTTGCGGCCATATGGCTGCTGCGGACGCGTGACTAATCTCTGTATTAACAAACGCTCCTTGACTTGAACTTTAGTTGAAACCACCTTCAAAGCAGCGCGTTTGAAATGCGTCTGTGTGTTTGTGCTGCTTTGGCACCACCTAAAGAAAGTGCGTACGAAACGCGTTTTTGCTGCATTGAAGTCGGTGTCAAATCACGTTCAAGTCAAGCAGCGTTTCTGAATACGGGTGTAATATATTGTCTGTGTCCGCTTTCTTGATTTGTCTCCTCACTTTCAGATTCACGCTTGAAGTGAATGTGCCCTAAGTAATTGTATTACTTGAGCAGCTACTGGCTTTTCAAACGTACACAATTTTGTAGCTGCATTTTCACCCCTTTTTTTTGGTTTTTGCTCTTATTTTCTCAGAGTGACAGCGTTAGCTATGTCCCTTATGCAATTATCGCGTTTTGTTACATGTCAACAAATTGATATTGCCACGTTCCATTTCCCAAGTTTTTGTTATCGTCCCAAAACACCGCACGATTCTCAGCGCAAACCGCGCCTGCAGTTTTCGAGAAGGATCCGGACTGTAGTAGATCATTTCGATAGGATCACGCCCACTGTGCGAACGGTACAGATTGTTCTGGAACCTACGCCACCGCCAGCGATAACGCTAGAACATTCGACGGCAAGAGTATAAATGCCGACGCGCTTCGCCGTTTGTCAGTTGTTGATCGAAGGCCGACGCTCCGTTCGCCGCTATCAGTCCGAGACTGCTATCTGTGAGAGACTGCTGCTGTAATTGAACTTTCCGTTACCGGGCACAAGTTCGCCCAAATAAAAAATTAAATCCCAACACGAAGTCTCCTGTCTTCGGCCACATCACGACCCTGTGACAATATTCATGTAATATTTAATAAATCTTCTTGAAGAACACTGCTTCTGCTTATTGTTTGGAATTGGCTAATATAGAGTAAATATATAAAGCATGGTGCATGGCTGGTAGATTGGTATAGTGTGCCAACATAAAGCGCGACGTTTGTCTTTAATATGTAGTATCAAGTGTTCAGATATTTCAGCTTTTTTTTGTGCTGATGAACCATTTTATGTGATCCACAGATAAAGGTCTTCAATTCAATACTAGCAGTCCTAAAAGCCGCTGTGACCGAGAGTACCATGGAGTAAGCTTTTTCTTGTTGTTTTTTTCTATGGCCTCGAAGAAACAAAAGCGCCACTCACTGAAAAAAATTTGTGTTCAAACTATCATCAAATATAATTTGATCTTTTCCAACTCTCAAATATACAATGTACGTTTTAACCGACAATTCCGATCAAATACTTCACGAACCGAGACGAAAACAGCACGCACTAGACGAGGATGGTCCAAGGAAACACCAAGAGATTGCCTTGAAGCTTGTGTGTTTGTGTTTCTTTTTTTGGTCCATAGCTTGTTTTGTCACTGCGTTAAAAACAACGAAGTGCGCACTGTTTTCCGCTTGGTATGAAAACCAACTAGCTCAAAGTGTTTCACAGTTTGCAGAACAAAGGTAAAAAACGTGCTTCTTCGTCTTTTTTGTGGTAATTGGTTTTTTATGGTAATTGGTTTTTTGTGATGACATGTCTCAGCCACGTTATGCTTATATTTTTATTTTATTATTTCAAAAAGGCTACACGCAGATCACCACGAAAAAGAAAGGCATTTGATATTTTTAGAGAATGTCACATACACTTTCCGCTTTAGTTTATAGATTTTGGTTATCATAAAGTTATATCACAAAAGTAAAAAAAGGAATTGGTTTTTTTATTACACACACCGCTAAATAGTCTGGAACAAGCCTTTTTATTATTTTGTTGTTACGAAAATGTCTGTTTTTGTGAAATTTCTATGCTAATTCATTCCATACAAATTTCATTAGAGCAAGAATGAACAATGCTATTTTTATTAGAACTTCAGTGAGATGATTAGTATAAAGGTATGACTATATCTTCAACTGAAAAAGAAATTCGTTTCGGTGCTGTATCTTGCTTAGAAGTCTTTGAACAAACTAGTGTGTATTTGCAAACAATTTGGTTTATTTTAAAGCTGTGTAGTGGCCATGATGATTGAAATTTATATTTATTTAGGCCTAAATCTTTGACTTTAAATTGGGTGTCGTGTTCCAGGTACACTGTAATGCCATGCAACAGTGGTCAGTTGTTAGCTGACACACACTTATGCTTGTAAATTTTTTTCTGTTACAGAAAGGGTATGCGCCAAGTTGCCATTACAAGTGTATGAGTTCAAGCAAAATTGTCTACCATGAAGGAACACCCTGCATCGTATGTTTTCCCCTGCATAAAAAAATATATCGCAGCATATCCACTGACTGAATGATGATTCCTAAGTCTGTCCGCGTTTTCGTCCGTACATCCGTTTGTTCTCTTTTCCACCCGCCTTGCATCCATCCTTCGGTGCATCCATCCGTTTGCCTGTCCTTCCATGCACCCATCCGTGAGTCCATCCGTCCGTCCGTCCATTCGTCCATCTATGCGTCCGTCCGTCTGTTTGCGCACCTTTCCGTGTGTCCATTCGTCCATCCATTCATCCGTGCGTTCGCGCGTTATTCTGTCCGTGTGTTCGTGCATCTGTCTCTCTGTTTGTCCACCCTACCATCCGCGCATCCGTCCAATCGTCCGTATGCTTGTCTGTCTGTCAATCCATGCGTCCGTTCATTTGTCCGTCCGTCCATCTAGTGAACACTCCAAGTACCGCCATCTCGCATCTGTGTATAACATCTGCATTGGTTTATTCCACCAACAACTATCACCTAGCGATGAATCCTGGAACGAAGTGGCTACGTACTACATATGTCGGGGACGACCGGCCTACGCCTTAAGGAGCTTCACCCCTAAAAAATTTGCTGTTCTCGCAAAATAATAGGCTGTGGTACACACTTAAGCTATAGCAGTATAACGATTGATACCGCATGTATAAAATGTGCATGCACCTTGCCGTTTTTCCGTTAATCGATGCCCGATACTCTCTTCGCTTCGGTCATTTTAGAGCTATGTGCATAGCTGTAGTAAGCCTTTCCATTTGTCAGCCACAAGTTGAGCCAAATTATTGTTGCCTAGGGAAGGCCAATGGTGCCTTCGTTAGCGTCACCACCCCGAGAAAACTGATTGGGGGATTGGAGCCACATATGACGCACAACTTTACTGTCCTGGCCGCACAAACATGTTTACAATGACACACGCTGAATTTGGAATAATAAATGAGTTTTGTGTCTCATTTCTGAGTGTTAGATGACACTTTATTGTTTCGGTAAACGCCGTGAAAGCTGACGCTCTAATTGACATTTAAGAACATGGTCAACAGATTGCAAGAATGTTTGATTTGTGTTGTTTGAGAGCCAGGTTGATAAAGAATATTCACGTTTTATTCTCCGTTTTACTTGGCGTAAGTCACATTCTAATATGGGAATGATGCTGTCTAGGCATTCGGATCAGTGGCTTTTGACAACCCATCTGCCATTTTGGGGGCGAAGCTCTGTAAGCCATGGGCCGTGCGTCCGCGATGTTTGTATGTAGTAGTAGTAGTGGTAGTAGTAGTAGTAGTAGTAGTAGTAGTAGTAGTAGTGGTAGTAGTAGTAGTAGTAGTAGTAGTAGTAGTAGTAGTAGAAGTAGTAGTAGTAGTAGGGGTAGGTAGCCACCTCTATGGTTGGACTAGAGGAGTGGAACGCGCGCACCCTTTTCAATTCAGGAGGAAACCCGCGCACTTTAATCCTAAATAAAAAAAAATGGTAGCATATCCACGTAGTGAATGATGGAGAGTGAGGCGAAGCATCCGTCCGTTCGTTCGTTCTTGCTTACGTCCGTCCATGCGTCCGTTTGTGTGACCGTCCGTGCGTCCATTCACCCGTCCGTGCATGCGTCTGTTCGTGCGTCCGCTCGTCCATCTGTGCGTCCGTCTCTGCGTTCGTCCATGCATCCGCCCCTGCGATCCATGCGTCCATCCGTCGGTGCATCCATCCGTGAGTCCGTCCATGCATCTGTCTTTGTTTCCGTTCGTCCATCTGTTCAACTCTCCAAGTACCACCATCTGGTATCTTTTCATCATATATTCCTCATATGCACCGCCATCCAGTGGACATTCCAAGGACTAAACGAGAGGTGGCACACGCACACTTTCTTACGGCTTGCGCTTCGTGTCTACTTCCCACCTTTAAAACCCCTCGAGTTCATGGTATATACTAGTTCACTGTATTCATGGCACTGCGGCCCAACGCTCGCTAAAACTTTCTAAAACCAAGAAGGTTATGCCCAGCGAGTAAAACGTAACATCCTTTTCTTGTCAGACAGTGCTCATTTTACATGCCAACGGCTGCTAAGGGGGAATGAGAGACAGGAGAATTTGGCTTTTAGTGAACGCGCATGCTGTGATTTTTTTATTGTTGAACAACGCACAGATGAAAGCTCTCACCGGCACCACCTTGGAGGTCAAATTGTAAGACTGGTTACACATTATGACTACTACTACGACTACGAGGGACAAACGGGTGCCGCTATAAGGAGCTTCTCCCCTAAAAGATGGCTGTTTGTGATGAAATACCCAGCAAACACGAGTATTGGTGATTTATACTACAATGAAAATTGCCTTGAATTTGATGCTTACTAAAAAACTGGTATCATAAGGACGCACTTTGAGCACTATCTGACCAGAAAGGATTGCCACGCTAAACTCGCTGGCGTAACCTCCTTGGTTTTATCAAGGTTTAGCGAGGGTTGGGCCGCAGTGCCATGAATATAGTGAACTATTATATAGCCATGAACTAGAGGTGGTGAAATTTGGGAAGTACACACGAAGCGCAGGTCGTGAAAAAGTGCACAAGTGCTACCTCTCATTGAGTCCTTGGAATGTCCGCTGGATGGCGGTACTTCTATATGCAGAATATATGAATAAAAGATGAGTGATGTCGCTACATAGAGTGTTTACTAGATGGACGGACGGATGGATGAACGGAAAGACAGACAGATGCACGGACGGACGCACATTGGATAGACAGACGCAGGGACGGATGCACGTACGAACGCAGGGATGGACGCACAGACGGATGCACGGACGGATGAATGGATGGACGCACAGACGGACGGACACACGAATGAACGCACGGACGGATGGATTACCGCATGGACAGTCGCACAGCTGGACGCTCGGATGGACGGAAGCAACAACAAACGGACGAACGGAAGCTTCGCCCCACTCATCATCAAGCATACCTTGGATATGCTGTGATTTTTGTTTTGATTCTATAGTGACTGGTTTTTCAGAATTCTATCCGAAAAAAATCACAGCATATGTACGGAGTTAATGATGACGATTGGGGCGAAGCTTAGAAGGGTTTTATTGGTGAACCGTGAATCATCCGCAGGCTGCATCTGTCCATCCGTCGTCTGTCCGTACATCTGCCTGTCTGTCTCTCGGTCCGTCCGTCTATCTGCGTGGCCGTCTGTCAACATGTCTGTCCGCCCATCAGTCCATCGGCTCGTCTAGTGAACACTCTACCGTCATCTCTCATCTTTTCATCATTATTTTGTCATTTACAACTACCGCCATCCAGCAGACATTCCAAGGACGAAAGCGAGAGGTGGCTACTACATGAAGGAGACGCACGACCCCCGCCTGCAGAAGGTTTGCTCCTAAAAGCTGCGTCCAATATCCTGTGTATTTATTTTGTGTGTACGCAAATACAAAGAATCATCGCCTAAATCATTACGCGATCTTGCGAGGGACATACGGCAGCGAATAACGGTAGCCCAACGGAAGCTGATGATATTGTCGCAGTGCAACGCGAACAAAAGATGACAGCAGCTTACGGCAGCGAAAAGAGCGTATTCAGAATCAGCTGTACAGCAGGATGCCTGCTTCGTTGTCGTCCCGAACAACCACCTGACCCACTAGCTGGAATCTACAAAACATTCCTATCACCGTTCTTTTTCATATAAACACGTGTCACTTGCCCCTCCGTATAAGAGCATCGCCCCGATGCTGATTCAGACGCACAGTATTTTTTTAACGTGCAGTCAGTCACTCACTCACATACGGCTTCATACGCACTACATGAACAAGTTCAGGCTGGTGCTGGCGACGCCTCGGGCATTGGGGACTGTCGGAGACAACCTCGTAGGTGACGTCACTTAGGTGGCGCGATACTCGGTATGGCCCGAAATATCGCCTTAGCAGCTTCTCGGACAGTCCACGTTTTCGTACGGGTGTCCAAACCCACACTCTGTCACCGATTTTGTACGTTACAGTTCTACGGCGAGCATTGTAGCGGCCTGCGTCGTAGTCTTGTCGCTGGTGGATCCGTAAGCGGGCGAGCTGTCTAGCTTCTTCCTCGCGTTCAGTGAACACGTCAGCGCCTGTGTCGGTAGCGTCCCATTCATGTGGCAACATCGCATGCAGCATAGTCCGTACCTCCCGTCCGTGAACCAAGCTGAATGGAGTCATGCGAGTCGTCTCTTGTTTAGCCGTATTGTATGCGAACTTGATATAGGGTAAAATCTCGTCCCAATTCTTATGTTGGACATCCACGTACATCGACAGCATGTCTTCAATCGTCTTGTTGAGGCGCTCCGTTAGTCCATTTGTTTGCGGGTGGTACGCAGTGGTCTTACGGTGAGTCGTTCCACTAAGCCTCAGGACGTGGTCTAAAATAGCTGCCGTAAATGCTGTTCCGCGGTCCGTGATCACGATAGTTGGAGCACCGTGGCGTAGCACAATATTTTCTATGAAAAATCTCGCCACTTCCACGGCGGTGCTCTTTTGAATAGCTTTTGTTTCGGCATACCTGGTTAGGTAGTCTGTTGCGACTATAACCCAGCGATTCCCTGTAGTAAAGTAGGAAGGGGTCCTAAAATATCCATTCTTACCTGTTCAAACGGTGTACGTGGAACCTGAACTGATTGCAGCTGACCGGCGGGTCTCTTTGGAGGTGACTTGCGTCGCTGGCAATCGATGCAAGTGTGAATGTGGTGCTTGACGGCTGTTGTGAGTCGTGGCCAGTAGTATCCCTGCTGTACTCTTGCCAATGTGCGAGTGTAGCCTAAATGGCCAGACGTCGGCTCATTGTGGCATGCTTGGAGCACTTCAGTTCGAAGGGGTGCAGGAATAACGAGCGAATAGGGAGCTCCAATGGACGAAAAGTTTCTCTTGTAGAGGACGCCATTGCGTAAGCAAAACGACGATAATGTCCTTGCAAAGACTCTAGGTGCCCTCGAAGAACGTCCGTCCACGTAATTAATCAAATCAAGCAATTCAGGGTCACTTCGTTGTTGTTGAGCAATCGTGGACGCGTCGAGAACACCAAGGAAGGCCATATCGTCGTCGTCAGAAAGAGAAGCTGACTGTACTGGTGATCGAGACAGGCAGTCGGCGTCCGTATGGCGCTTCCCAGACTTATGTATGACCGTCATATCAAACTCTTGTAACTTCAGACTCCACCGTGCTAATCGGCCGGTTGGATCTCTTAAATTAGTCAACCAACAGAGGAAATGATGGTCACTTATAACTTTGAAAGGGCGGCCATACAGTACGGGCGAAATTTCATAACTGCCCAGACCTCGGCGAGGCATTCTTTCTCAGTTGTTGAATAATTGGCCTCAGCGCGTGTTAGCGTCCTGCTTGCGTAGGCGATCACTCGTTCCGTGTCTTCTTGCCACTGCACAAGCACAGCTCCGAGGCCTACATTGCTTGCGTCAGTGTGAAGCATTGTTGGCGCTTGTTCGTCGAAGTGAGCAAGCACTGGAGGTGTTTGAAGACGTTGGCGGAGGTCATTAAACGCTGCTTGCTGTTCGTGATTCCACTCAAAGGTGGCGTCGTCTCTAGTGAGGCGAGTTAACGGCGACGCAATCCGTGCGAAGTCAGCGATGAACCGGCGATAGTAGGCGCATAGGCCCAGAAAGCACCTGACAGCTTTCTTATCGGACGGTACTGGGAACTGTGTCACGGCCACTAGTTTTTTCGGGATCAGGTCGAACGCCGGTACAGCTGACGACATGACCAAGAAACAGCAGTTCTTCAAAACAAAAGTGGCATTTCTCTGGTTTCAATGTGAAGCCTGCGGAGCGTATGGCTCGAAAACAAGTTCTAGCCTCTTGAGATGCTCGTCAAATGTTGGGGAAAACACTATGACGTCGTCTAGATAAACTAAACAGGTCTTCCATTTTAACCCTGAAAGTACAGTGTCCATGAGCCTTTGAAAAGTAGCGGGCGCCGAGCACAGACCGAATGGTAGAACTTTAAATTCATATAAACCATCCGGCGTCACAAAAGCGGTTTTTTCCCGATCTCTTGGGTCTACCTCGATCTGCCAATATCCACTTCTGAGGTCCATTGAAGAAAAGTAGCGAGCGTTTCGAAGCCTATCGAGGGAGTCATCGATACGTGGAAGCGGATACACATCTTTCTTAGTCACTTGATTCAGCTTCCTGTAATCCACCCAAAAACGCAGGGTACCGTCCTTTTTCTTAACTAATACTACAGGCGATGCCCACGGGCTCTGTGATGGCTGAATCACATCATCTTCAAGCATTTTAGCGACTTGTTGCTGTATCACTTCCCGTTGCTTTGGAGCCACACGATAAGGATTCTGGTGTATAGGCCTTGCTGCGTCGTGGGTAATTATTCGATGCTTTGTTAGCGGCGTTCGACCGACCCGTGATGTCGATGAAAAGCAGTCCCTGAATTCGGCTAGCAGCTCAAGAAGTCTCGTTCGTTCGTCCCTTGACAACGTAGTACCAACGTCAGGATTAGGTAGTGATTCTTCTTGAGGTGCTTCGTCTAGGGCCGATAAACTGCCTTGGATTTCTGCAGTAGTGTCAAAGTAAGCGACGGCTGTACCCTTCAGGAGATGTCGGCGCTCAGCGCTGAAGTTAGTGAGCAGCAAGTTTGTGCGTCCAGCAGTGACAGTGAGAAGACCTCGAGCAACTGAAATACCATGGCTAAATGTCAGTGAGCTTATTTGGTCAGCAATGCCGTCGCCGTCAAACGGCTCATCCCCTGCCACCAAAACAAGCGTACACAATCGTGGCGGGACGACCTCATCATCATCCGTCAGACGCAAAGGCCCTGAACAAGACGTATGGTCTCGGCTCTGAACAATCCACTAAAGTAGGGCTGTTGTTGTGAAATGTAATGACACTGTCAGGGATGTTGATCATGGCGCCATGCTCTCTCAAGAAATCCATTCCGATAATCATGTCTTTACAGCATGAAGCGAGAACGACGAACGTCGCCACGAAAGTAGAGCCACCGATGTCGAGCCTTGCTGTGCACATTCCGCCAGGCATCAGTAATTGGCCGCCTGCCGTCCTTAAGTGAGGTCTCGTCCACGCTGTCTTTACTTTCTTGAGGCGTACGGCAAGGTCATCACTGATAATAGAGAAGTCGGCCCCGGTGTCGACTAAAGCTTTGACTTGCTGTCCATCCACAAGAATTGTAAGGCCTGGGGTCACAGTTTCGTCGGTATTACGTCTTGTCGGCTTTACAGCGTCCTGAGGTGGGAGTAATGGGGGCTTTTTTCTTCGTCTTGACAGCCTGTAACCTTACCCCCTGAGGTCGCCGCCTTCAGTTTCCCCGGTGTGGGCTGGGTGACCTCGCTCCTCTGGTGTCGGCAAAAGTGCGGCGCTGCAACGAAGGTGACTGGGCAGGAGAAGGAGAGCGTGGTCGATGTCGGAAGACGGGCTCGTAATCAGTTATAGCCTCGTCATCATTGTTACGGCTGCCGTCGAATGGGTGTCGAGGTACCGGAGGTACTTGAGAACCGACATCTCCACGGCGAGATACGTACTCGTTGGCATGTCGAATGTCATACCGTGGCCTGAGAGGGCGAGACGGATCGGCGCGGTGCCAGCAATAGCGGGCTATGTGGCCTACAACTCCGCAGTTGAAACAAAGTGGACGCCTGTCGGCAGTGCGCCAGGTGTCTGTTCGGCGAAGCTGTCGTTGCCGTGATGACTCCTCACGCGACGAAGGCCATGGCAAGCCAGAAGACGACTGGTCGTATGGAGGCTGGATGGATGGGCGCCACGATGTCTCCCCCTGTGGTGGTGACCAAGGAACAGTTGCAGGTGGGGGTAGTATGAAGGCGGAGCGGGTGGGGAGCTTCGAAGGGCGGCGGCGTACGTCATGGGACGTTGTTCGGTGGCAGGATCAGCTGTCGAGAATGCTTGGCGGATTTCGTCACGGACGACTTGAGCGACAGATGCCATGGGTGTGTCCACTACCGGAGTCCGCAGCCTTTGCAATTCTTCACGAACAATCTCTCTGATCATGTCACGTAAGGAGCTATGACTGTCAAACGTCACAGCGGCAGCCTGAGTTTGGGGACTGATGCACAAGCGGTCATATTGTCGGCAGCGTTGGTGAAGGGCCCGCTCGATAGCCGACGCTTCTTTGATGAAGTTCTCTACAGTGGTTGGCGGGTTGCGCAGAAGTCCGGCGAACAGCTGCTCTTTCACGCCACGCATGAGGTAGCGCATTTTCCTATCTTCAGTCATCTGCGGGTCAGCCCTCCGAAATAAACGTGTCATGTCTTCGGCGAACATTTCGACCGTTTTATTGGGTTTTTGAACCCTTAGCTCTAGTAGTTGGTGGGCGCGGTCACGTCTGTCGACATTGGCAAAAGTTTCAACCATCTTCTGGTGAAAGTCGGCCCATGTGGACAGGTTGCCTTCTCTGTTCTCGTACCAAGTACGAGCGCTGTCATCGAGATAGAAGTAGGCCCGGCCGAGCTTTTCCTGAGCAGGCCAGTGGTTGATCTTCGCAACACGGTCATAGTGGTCTAACCAGTCTTCTACATCTTCGTGTGCGCCACCACCAAAGCGTTTAGGCTCCAGTGACTGAAAAAAACGTTACCTGGGATGGAGCGGGAGGACTGGTGCCGAGAAGTACAGGCTGGGGGCTGGTGTTAGCCATTTATAGATGTCCGGTAGAGGTTTTCTGCGAGGGGTTGCAGTCTGGAGGAATACCTCGTAGCCGACGACTGAATCGACGGACAGGGGTTGCAGTAGGCACGTCCGGGCTGGATGAACGGCTCCCACTAGGAGTGTGAAGCATCGGGTAGTGTCACGGCCCAGCTCCTCCACCAGTGTCGCAGTGCAACGCGAACAAAAGATGACAGCAGCTTACGGCAGCGAAAAGAGCGTATTCAGGATCAGCTGTACAGCTGTTGTTGTTGTTGTTGTTGCCCCTTCGCACTGGCACATACCCACTATGGGGGATTGGCCATGAAATCTAGAAGTAGCCTATATGAGATATACTAAAAGGTTTATCCTAAATGAAAAAACTAATGATATAATAGAAAAAGAATAATTAACTAGAAAAAGAATATTAAACTAAACAAATAATTGAAGATTGAATCAAGAAGAGAAAAGGTGAGGTAATACTACAGTGTAAGACAGAAATTTTGAGTAGACCAGACAATCGAGCTTATCTCACCCGGTCCACAATCAAATGAATATGCAAATTTCATTCAAAATTAGACAAGTGTCGTCAGAAATATATTTAAGCAGGCATTATTATGACATGCGCTTTGATTCTCGAATGAAATTGCATACAGCATCGAATACGCTCCTGTGGCAATGTCCCAAGCTAAAGGCACCGA
>WOVY01000531.1:87500-278547 GCA_013436015.1 Rhipicephalus annulatus | reverse complement strand
GCGTCACCTCCGGAAAATCTTTTCAGGCCTGCGCCCAGCAATTTGACGTCATTTCCGGCCGGCCGACTCTGGGGAAGCCGCAGCGCTGCGAGCGCAGAGCGCAGGCGGTGGTGGTGACGGTTCGGCGGCGGGGTTGTTGACGGTGTTGGTTTGTTTACGTTTGTTGCTTTCCGTTGTTGTTTTGCGGCAATTTCGTTTCCGTGCGTGATGCTGTGAGTGATGCGACAATGCCGAATAAGTGTTGTGTACCCGGATGCACCGGCAACTACAAAACAGGAAAGAAGATACAAGTGTTTTCCTTCCCTAAAGACGCCGACGCTCTCAAAATGGCTACGCGCCATTCCTAGGAAGGACTTCGTGCCGACTTCGTGCACTAAGGTAAGAATTTGAGATGCTCCTGTTCTTAGCTTGTCGTTGCTTGTTCGGGTAGAAATCACCTATGATGGGAAATACTTGAGCGTGTGGCCGCCGGGCCTCGCGAAGCGCTGACGCCAGCAGCGTTCGCAGCAAGGATGGTCAGCTGCGCTTTGTTCACTAACAGTGCCGTGGTGTCGTCCATTCTTGCAAGCTCTCGGTGGAAGCGCTTCGTGGAGTGCGGTGACATCACGCTCCCGTGTTTCCTTTCATGTTGCTTGTACCGCTTAGCGCAGCGCTTTTATTTAGATGCTTGCGAAACGTAGGTAGACTTTGTTTTAGCTACACGGACTGTAACGCGGTCATGCAAACGGGAGCGCATTTTTTTCTTTTGAGAAGTGGCGTCTCAGACGTTCTTGAAACGTTTTTGCAGGTGTGCGCGAATCATTTCGACGCTTCATGCATTGAGAAGACGACATCGTAGACGGATCCAAGGACAGGAGAGTTATTGAAGTTGCACTCCCAGTACCACGGTTGCGTCCTGGATCTGTCCCAACGGTATTTTCCGGCTGTCCGTCCTACCTATCAGAGGACCAGAGCACGAGAGAAACCCCTGACGCCAAGAGGAGCCGACAAGAAGCCTCCCAACTCGCCCGTGCTGTGTAGAAGAGTCGCTGGCGTCATATGAAGCGGAGCAAAACGAGACCGGTTTTCGTCCCTCGAAGAACTAAGGGCTCGCCTGCAGGGGTGTCAGTGTCTCCAAAGTGGACTGTGATTCATAAAGAAGAGTGCTCCATGTTTTTGAACATTATCGACTATCGTGAACCTTGTTTGAATGCGTCATTGACCGTGTTTTGCAAACCTTGAAGTCTTTGCCTGCTATCAAGGTTCACCAATCAAGAACCTTGGTAGCGCTGTTGTACCAGACTCAGTTCAAAAAGTAAGTTCCTTGTTGGAAATTTTGAACAACCTGTCGATGCTGTCTGAGGAGCGCTGCACTTATTGCCACCTGGCTCAAGCAATACATTCCCTTGTTGAGCCTTGTTTCCAGTTTTGTATCTCTTTACAAGTTGTTAGACTTTTAAAGGTGCTGTACTTTTTTCTTTTTTTTTTAACTCGAACTGCCTCGGTGCCCACTGTAGCAGTTGTACAGTCCGTTTTGGTACCTAAGCTGTGTACACTTTCCTTGTGCACTCTGTGTACAGACATGTTGTGCACTGTGATTTGTTTTTTCTTAGATTTTTGTTTGATTTTTCCCTAGGAAATGCACCTACCTGTGGCAGTACAATTACTTTTCTTTCTGTCATTTATCATGCTGTGGACCACAATTTAGTCACCAGTGTTCTTTGTATTGTATTTTTTGGCAAGTGTTTGAACCTGATACCTTGTGTTGCTACTGCTACTATGATAAACGAATGGTATGTTTTCCTCTAACCTACAATTTAAATGAAAGTGTGCTTTTCTTTCCAAAGCTCGGGATGTTTTTGCTGTTACAATCTGTTTTGTTTTCTGAGTTTTATGTGGCAAGATATTGTGTTTTGTACTTTTGGCATATTTTCAGCATTAAGGGCAACATCTTGTGTTGCCTGTCGTCTGCCTGGACCGAGAACAATGTGCACTGTGATATTTGTACAGACGGCTGGCTGGCTGTGATAAATAAATACGCATTATTCCATTCACGATATTCATTATTTCTTGATACCTTGATAAGTTCCCCCGCAACGGTGGCTCAGTGGCTAAGGCGTAGCGCTGCTGAGCACTAGGGCGCAGTTTTCGATACCCGGCTGCGGCGGCCGCATTTCTGATGGAGGCGAAAAGCAAAAACGCCCGTGGTACGAGATTTCGGCACACAATAAAGATTCCAGGTAGTAAAACTTGATCCTGAGCTCTCCCCTACGGCGCGCTTCATCGCCTGCATTGCGTCGGCGCGTTAAACCATACAATCAATGGATACCTTGATAAATCGTGCGGACATGGTGTCAAGGAACCTCGCCCGAGTCGGTAGGCGTGAAGGGCGCTCGCGGCTGGCGAGCCACCCAGCGAAGGGCGGCCGGCCGGCCGGCGCGATGTGACGTCGTCGACGTCACGTCCGTGACGCGCAGGCCTGAAAAGCTTCCGGGGGTGACGGCTTGGCGCGCTAGAACGAGACGCTCGCTGTGGTGAAGTTGCCTTTCCGCTACGGAAGAGGCGACCCCACGGAAGCGTCGGCGAGGTCTGACACTATTGTTGTGTCGTGGGGTGCCACAACGATGCGGGTAACACCAAGAAACGCCCTTCACGGACTTGCCGGGAAACAGGAGGCCGCGTGAGCCGGGAAAAAAAACAACGAGGCGAGCACTTCAACTTGATTCGCAGTTGTTAAAGCTGAGATTTTTTACTGCCGGTTAACCTCCCTGCCTTTCTTCATACCATATCTTTCTCTCTTCGCTGCCTCGCGGCGAAGTCAGCGGGTCATGGTCCCGCGGCACGGAGGACATGACTCAAAACTTCTCCGACATTTTAGTGTTATGACCGTATAAATTTACTTTTTTATTTATATTTTAGCACACCCGCAAACGTTGCACACGACAATACACGGCTTGCCAGCTAGCTAGATACCACATCAGAACAACAAGTTGTATTATTTTCATACATGTCAACGCAGCATATCGATAAAGTACGCGGCTTTATGTCTACCGAATGAGACTTATCTCGAGGCATGCGTCGTACACGGTATTGTCACGGACCGGTAGAAATGCATTTCGCAAAGACTCGGGCGTCCTCGTCTTCTATCGTCTCCTCCACGCCATAAACGTGACTAACGAGTTTCACTCCGTTTGTTAGATTCGCTTTTCGGAAGTGCTTGTCCAGCTCAGAGAACATTTTGAAACCGCGCTGCAGACTGTACATTGTGAGGTGACTCGAACGCACCGCGCGCGCTCTGCACGAGCCCGTTGGCGGGAAGGGAAAACGCGCGATATACGACCCCGATTTGTACATTTCTATCAGAGATGGCGCTGCCTGTTCAAAGTGTATCGGCTAGAAGGGGACGAACCTATTTGAGTATATGAGAGCAAGGATGACAGAAGAATTTCAACAAGGAAGTGCCTTATGCACCTTGATAGACAAGGTGCAGTGGCTCCATTTTCACTGCGAGAGTGGGAAAGGGCTAAGAAGAGGGTTTCCTAGTAGTACATCAACAGGCCCGATGCGTCCCCAGTTATGCTGATAAAGGAATTAGGTCCCAAGTCTAAGCAGACTTTGAGAGATGCGATGAGAAAAACAGTAATGAATGGTGAAGTTCCTGATGAATGGAAACTTAGCAGAATGAACATGATCCACAAGGAAAGCGGGACAAAGCTGACATAACAACTATCTTCCTATCACAGTAACATCAGTGGTTTGCAGGCTGGTAGTGCAGATTATAAAAGAAAGACTGCAGGTATGGATAGAGAATGAAGGGGTGCTGGGGGGGAACTGCAGAATGGGTTTCGAAAACAAAACAGTTGGAAGACAATCTGTTCTCACTGACGCAGTGCATGGAAATAGCAGGAAAGGAACACAGGCCCCTGTCTAGCATTTTCAGATATCAAGGTAGCGTACGATAGCGTGGTTCAAGAGGACTTGTGGGGTGGAGAATTACTGGATACACTAGTTGTAGAGGATGGAGTCACTAAGCTCTTAAATGATATCTATAAAAGTAACAAGGTAATTATAAAATGGGAAAAACAGGTATCCGAGCCCACAGAGATAAAATGGGGGGCTTAGGCAGGGGTGTCCTCTGTCACCCTTGTTATTCATGATGTACCTAGAAGGATTAGAGGTCAAATTAGAGGCGGTGTGAACTTGGCTTCAACCTCTCTTTCGTTAAACAAGGAAAACTCATTCAACAGGCACTACGATCATTGATGTACGCAGACGATATAGCGCTAATGGCCGACAACAAGGAAGATTTGCAGATATTAATGGGACATCTGTGGTAATGAGGGAGATAAGTTAGATTTGAGATTAAGTAAGGAAAAATCAGAAGTCATGATTTTTAATGATAATGAAGGTAGTGAGCTTACGATATAGGAGGTCACGCTAGAGATAACGAATAAATAGAAATATCTGGGCGTATGGATAAGCAATGGAACCGAGTACCTATAAGGGAACACGAAATACACGTAACGACTAAAAGTAATAGGAATGCAGCGGTGATGAAAAATAGGGCACTGTTAAATTACAATAGGCATGATGTGAGGTGAAGTGTGGCAGTTAGGGCTAGTTGGTTTGACATGACGATAGTTATTCGAGAACAGAACGACGACGAGTCTTTCTTGTCTTTTTGTCGTCGTTCTGTTCTCGCGCTATAACTATATCGTTGTGAGAGGAATATGGAAAGGGGTCATGGTTCCTGGTCTGACTTTCGGTAATGCGGTCTTGTTGACATCAGATCAGAGGTTCAAGCAAGATTAGAAATTAAGCATCGCGGAATAGGTAGGCTTGCTTTAGGAGCTCACGGGAATACACCAAATCAGGAAGTACAAGGTGATAAGGAATGGACATCATTTGAGGGCAAGGGAAGCTAGCAGTAAGGTTAAATTTGAGAAGCGACTGAGAGAAGTGGTGGAGGAGCGTTGGGCTAGGAATATATTCAGCTACTTGTATATGAGGAATGTCGATACAAAATGGAGGAAACGAACCAGAAAATTGACAGGTAAATACTCAGAAAAGACCAGGGGGCCAAACCAAAAAGAACTATCGGTTAAGAAGAAGGTGAAGGAAATGGAGATTGATATGTGGAGAATTGGCATGATTAAGAAGTCCGCACTAGAGATATATCTAACTATTAAGCAGGAAATTACCAAGGAAAGGATCTATGATAATACCCGGGTTAGTTCACCACTGTTTGAGGCCAGGACGGGAGTATTGCGAACCAAGACATATCGGGCCAAATACGAAGGGGTGCACGCGGTATGTAGTGCGTGTAGAGAGGAGGAGGAAACTGCCGAACACTTGATAATGTTCTGTAAAGTGCTTCACGCTATAGTTCAGGATGATATGGCGCAGTTTTCAATGCACTGGAGTTTAGGGACAGGGAGGGCAAAATATACTTTAATCCGGTAGAATTAACTATAGAAGGAGGTTATCGGATTGGTGGCTAAAATCAAGGCACGAGTGAAAATTAAGCCCTTCACTGCAAAGTATCAGCCCTCAGCTTGACTATTTAAAAGAAAAAAAAAGATAAATCTAGTTTTTGGTTCACTAAGTATTACGGCTAGGTGGCGTCAGCCGCCGCCCGATCTAATGGGTACATCCATGTCAATCCATCCATCTATCGCAGCGCCACCATGCGTTGTTTTGGCTCTTTATAGCAGCATATGCCAAACATGATAATGACTATTATATATTATTATATGCGATGCACCTCATGGGGTCTCGGCCTGTCATGTAATCACTGTGCAAGGACAAACGGTATCCTACGCACTTCTAGACAATGCAGGCTTTCAACACAGGCTCCCGGAGTGAGGCCATAATCCTCAGCCGCTGTGCCGTGCTTCCAACCGGGATGCAGCACATTCTAACCACCACCACCACCGCCATAATCCTCAGCAGCGTCGTTGTAAATACTCGTGATTCCTCAAAACTGCACTGGCAAAGATAGGACTTGCATTTTCTTTGCCGATAGCTTGGTGCAGTGAAGTATGCACACTGGGCGTTCATCCGAAGAAGCGAAGCTAATTGCAAAGGCCACGAATCACCTGAAGAACTTGGTGTCGGGCCGGGAGCCATCAGCCAAACTTTTTTTTGCAATGGGTTCTTCTGAGCAACATGTCTACTGCGGAGTATTTTACAAGCACTCGACCACCGCTGGCGTAAATTTTTTTTCACACGAAATACGCGCACCCCTTGACATTCCAGCGTTTGTGTGTGACAGGCGCGGCGCCAGGAACTTGTTTACTAGGGGGGGGGGGGGGGAGCCACGGCAAGTGAGTTCCTTCATTGAGGAAGACTGGCAACACCTGCGTTGTGTCTTGACTATGCTAACTTTTGGGAGGGTGAATGGGGGGCAGGTGGAAATATGGCGGAGGGGGTGGGTCCAGCCCTCCCTTCCATACCCCCGCCCGTGGTGTGTGAGCACAACTTAGGCTTTTAATAAATTCGTGCGGCAGTGACACGCTCGTATTAAGTTTGCTATGGGCAAAAAAGGAAATGCAGGGAAAAGTGTGCACTGAAGTAAGGAAACAAACAAAAACTGGCCTGCGCAGAAAGTGGAGCGCAGCCAAAGCAATAACTGAAGAGCGGAATTTCTAGAACCCGTAGTAAACTCTCTTTGGGTTGCTAATACAAGAGTGGAAGCTTGGGCACTGGCAAGCTTTTCGGCGCGCGAACACAGAACGAAAAGGACATATATGTTCGTGCGCTGAAAAAGAAACAAACTTACCAGTATGATTGCTAATGCAAGTGCACTTTGATGGTACCCTCCGTCCTAATAGTTTTCGTCAAGTTGGGAACCAACGCAGAGAAGCGAGGTACCCGTTTTGCAAGGAATTCCCCTTGATGCGGTGGTTGATGAATAAATTTTGCTGAGCCTTTTGTAACGGGTTGGCAGCATTCAATGACCCACTCGCTACGCAATTCGCCTTGTGTGATGCCAGATAGTTATTTCACTAAGCAAAGGCAAGACACCAAGGATAGGATCAGACTGGTATACGCAGACAAGGAACTCTCGTGTGTCGTCTCTTTGTGCATGCGTTCCTTGCTCCACAAATCCTTTCTCATGGTGGTGGTGGTGGTAGTGCTTAGAATAGAAGAAAGGCACCTAATTTCTGCAGCCCGGTCGGGAGCACGGCGCTGATTCCCAGTAACTATACGAATGACTTCCAAAAATATGCAAGACGACCTTGCAAAACTTTTTCTTTTTTAGACCAAGCGTCTTCGTTCATAGACATGCTTTTCTGCCTCGTTGTACTTCAGTCGCCCCAGGGGAGAGCACGTTCCTCGAACGACAGGTTCCTCGTTAACAATGCGTAGGCTGATAGGCAGCAGGCGTGACAAACCGACAGTAATCTTTCGAAAAAAAGTGTTAGTGGTGCACGCGCGTCTCCGTTGAAACCGGCTGCGGCGAAAGGACAACCATCGTGATAAGCAGTCTTTGAACAAATGCGCTTGGCAGGGAAAAGACCTCGCAGGAAAGCCGCCTTGTGAATTTTTCGCTACTCATCCATTGTGCGTGTGTGTGCCCGTGCGCTCGTGTTGAAAGCATGATCGTAGACGAACATTCCCGACGAAGAAGACACAGCTTACGGGCGTTTTCGTCTGAGCAGTGCACGAGCATCACGAACGCATGTTTAAAAATTGCGTTTGAAACGCACCGGGTACGCGGGGCATTGGAAATGGACAGGTTTTCGCTTGTGGATCCGGCGACATAATAAACCAGTGTAACTTCTGCCGGTCTCGCCTCGCAGATTTGAGGCCCTTTCGATGCTAATCGGATGTTACATCGTTTCTTTATTGCGACATAGAATTTCCCTTAATGTAGAATGTTTAGTGCGTGTGTATGTGTATTAAATGTGCGCCGTCAGGCCGGTGTTGTGTATGAAGTGAAGTAGTGTTTTATGGAATGTGTTGTCGTGTATTCAGCGGTCGTAACTACTTGTGTTACAGGTCATCGATAGAACATCACTTATGCGGCCCAAAGTTAAAAAAATACCCACGCAATGCGCTTGTGTTGCGTTACTTATCTTCGTCTAGTCCGTGTGCGCACTGCTTTTCTCATGATAAGCCGATGCGTATTCGTAATCTACGCGGAGAAAATTGTCAGTTCTACTAGACAGTTTCACCCGAGAAACGCTGCGCCGTACGCGCTACAAGATGCATTAGAGGCTAACGTGGCTCCGACGTTAGACACTTCTAGAATGCGATTGCGCTTTAAAGTTTCCGTTAGGGTTCGTCGCCACTGCGAACGCTTCATGCGCTACCCTTGGGGGTACTCAAGCGATTGAAATATCGTATCATGTCTAGCGGACGTTCTCTTTGCGTACCTTATTCTAAAACTGCCTTGCGATCGTACTAAACTAACGTTAACCATGCGTATACTCTGTTCCAAAAACTGTCTATTATTAGAAAGCGGAAATCCGTAGCCCTCAGACTTCCATTTTCGGCGGGGACGTGCCGGAGAAAAAAAAAAAAAAATGCGGACACACTCACTTGTAGCGTTCAGGGCTTTGCCTATCTCCTTCCAAGCCTGGGACCGCTTGAAGGCGTCCCTCTGGTCGCGATGAGCGGGGTCGTAGAGCAGCGGGTGCTTCTCGACTTCGCCGACCAGGGCCTCCAAGTCGGGGGTGTGCGAGGCCATATCGGAGCCGGCGACCGCGGCGCTGAAGTGGTCTCGCAGGAGAGGCCGATGGCGACTGGTGGTAGCCAGCGGCACGACGCGCTGCGCCTGACGGCGGCGACGTAGTCTCAACACGACGGGAGCAGCAGAGCCCGTGCACTTGTGAACGTCGCCGCGTCGGCACTGAGACTGGTGCGCCCGTCCAGCCGATCTATCCCGTACTTTACCCGTCGAAGGGGAACCCACGAACAATGCGAGTCGCCGCAGAGGAATTCCCGACTTTTGCAAGCGGGAGGCCCGCCGTAGTAAACAGCACCCTTCTGCAATTTCTCCCGAACGGCGCCCGGCAGCAACACGTCGGTGCGAACGACGCGCCGCTACGCAGCGCAGCAGCTCGCACGAGTTGCCATGGCAACGCGCCTGCCTGCGCGGCGGCTCCGCTCGCAAGCTGCGCGGTGGGTCGCCTCCTTTCTCATTTCTATGGTGGCATTGCTTCTCTTTCGCTCTTTCTCTCTACTCGCGAAAAAAAAAAAAAAGAGGTACGCGGGCGCGCGCGCTTGCGCCAGGCCTTTTTGGCTGCGTGCAGGGGATGCGCCGCGCTGACTAGCGCGCACACAAGGATCATTGATCGCGGCTGGGGCGCCAAGCGTAGCGCCTGTTTTTTTTTTTTTTTCCCGAGCCAGGAAGACGTTGGTGCGACTGCTCTCGTCGTGTTGACGAGCCTGTTTTATTTTACAGAGTCTGAAACTCAGTTTGTTTTTGTTTTTTTTGGGGGGGGGGGAGGGGGAAAGGAGAGCGGGTTGTTTTAGTCGTTCAAATCGCTGCCCTTTTCGAAGAAATCTCGGTGTTAGCTATCGATGGAGTTTGCATTTTATCCTTTGAAGTCCAGCAATGGCATACTTTAACCTCCTTTTGTGTGATAAAGCAGTGTACATGCTGCTGCCATGTGCAAAAAAAAAAAAATTGTGAGCCAGACGGATCCAGCCATTCATTTGGGGGGGGGGGGGGGGTTCGCTTGAAGTAACTCAGAAGGGGTGAGGGAGGCGTCCTCACTTTTTTGTCTTTAGTAGCACAAAAACCTCATCATATCATAAATACTGTTAATGTGTGCTCACAGTGCTCCCATTAATGTGTTTTAATTGGCAATAGGAGGTAGAACACAAACTCCGAAGAGAGGAGGGAGGGGGGTGCGGGCATAAGCTTTGGGGGATGCGATCGCCCCTACTAAGGGAGCTCAGTTTCATTTTAGTAGATGTCTTTTCTATATCCACCCTTGTTTATTTTTTTTAATTTATCGCACTTGAGTGTAGCTTGAACAGAATGAAAGGTGGTTGCATGAAAGCGGCGAAGGGGCGAGTTGCTACTTGGCAGCTAACGGAGCATGGCGGGGTTCCTTGTGACCAAGATGCTTGAGAACCGCTGGGCTAGTTAATTAATATAAGAAAATGTATTCAAGAATGAGACGTGGCTTACAGTGATTATACTCTTGCTGTAGGAAGTAAAGCAGCGAATTACTTCAAGCGAGCAGTTTCAAGAAAATTGTTCCTTGCTTTCCCAATTACTGTGTCTAAAGTACGGTCTCTACCTTTGTGCCGCCAGAGCTTTAGGGGCTCATGACCTTTTTTGCCCGATCTTTGCCCTTGCGGCTCTATTTAGGAACGTTCACACAGGCACTTGTAGACTGAGCTCCTGAATGGTCGTGTCAGCAGGCAAAATACTTGTCTGGTCTCACTCTTGCATGTCTCGTGAGGGTAAGCTGTCCGAGAAGACCGAATCTTCTAGCCGGTCAGCAGTGCATATTTTACAGGTTGTCGCTTTCACTATACCGAAAGTCAAGTTGTGCTAATAGAAGAAGAACGGCTATTTGGGCTAGTTGTTGAAATTCTATGGTAATAAGGGTTGCAGCGCAAGCACGTAGGTGTTAGAAGAAACGAGAAACGAAAGGCGAGGCAAGAAAAGCAAAGAGGCGCTCGTGTTGTCCTCTTTGCTCTCATTGCCTCGCCTTTCGTTTCTCGTTTTTTCTCGCACCTTCGTGCTTGCGCTGCAACCCTTATTACCATCAAGTTGTGATACTCTTCAAATTTGTGGCGAAACAAAGCCTGTCCGAACTGAAGTCAACTGCCTCCATTCCCGATCCTCTCGCAGGCGCAGCCGGCATCTACCGCCATGTTCTTCCTAGCCTACGGTAGTTGCAAAGGTAGCAAAGCCACGCACGGTTAGTAATGAAGCATTCAGCGCATAGATGCGCCGTAGCCGTGATGACGATGGTGATCACGGACAACGACTGGCTTGTGCAGAGCATCATGTCTCGATATGCTCGATCAGCGACGCATTTCGCGTGAAACATGCACCAGGGGAACGCGTGCACTGTCCTCGTTTTTTGCCCAACTTCAGGCTACATCAGATACCACAGAGCAGTAATAATGAATGCGTGAGTGGTCATTTACATGCTTGAGTGGTCAATGTTAGGGTACAGTGTACTAGAATTACACTGTAGTTAGAAGTACACTGTAGTTAGGGGTGATTTACGCCACCACCAGACGATCCCGTCATCACTCACTTCGTGCTTATGCCGCGTTTTTTTAGCGTGCATTGAGTACACGGGCCCCTAGCGTTCCGCCTCCTTCAAAATGGGACCATCACGGCCGGGATCGTACCCGCGACCTTTGTGTCGGCAGGCGATCGCCGCCGCGGCGGTGGACTCCGCTTCAGTTGTAATATACGTAACTAAAGCCTCAGCAGACGAAAATCACCGTGACAGGTGGTGGTTCTTGTGCTGATTGTCGCCTTCCTTCTGAATCTGAAGGAGAACTCACAGACAAGGAAAGTATAGGGGATGTTAGTATAGTGATTCTAGTTATTTCAAGTATTGAAGTGACATGATCCGCAATTGGGGCTTAGCGCGGCAATCACAATACTTGCGGAATGGAAAGGAAACCACGGCTTGGAGTGGCGCCACCTGGCGGGAGGTCTGTTCGACGTCAAGGCGCGGACTCTCCGATGCAACGCGCCCATAATGATACGCACGCTTCATGCGCTGATCAGCTGTTTGCGTTCGCTTTCTGCTCGTATCAATTCATCTGCACCTTTATATTGTTATCTGACAACGGCATCAAGATGCAGATGAATTACGAAAACAGAATCGGTGATGTTCCTGGTAATTCGCGCTGCTAACCCCTATGATGGATTCCATTTCTGGCCATAGCAGCCGCTTTCTGATGGGTGTAAAAGAGCAAGAATACCTTTATGCTTGGATACCGCAAACTCACTAAGCGCATAATCATGTGATTTTGAGACGCAAGACACCATGCATATTTACATTATTGGGTTGTCTTGTTTATGGGCGATTCTTTTAGGAGATATGAGGGTTCCCCTCCCCTATGTTAATTGTGTCGGAGGAATCGACGTCTCTACAGAGATTGGATGCTGACATTTATATTGCTGTCATATTCTGTCTTCGTGCAGAATCGTAGGAACGGTGCTGTCATACTCGTACCGACTAGTTCCGATAGCCACAGCATGAATAAATTTTCTTCCAGTTGATTAGCTGTAAATGGACGTTACATGATTAGCTGTAAGTGGACATCGAGGCGTATGAGCAACGCGCATGTCAGCGCTCCTTCAAAAAGCCGCATAGTTTTCTTGAGGGTGATAAAGTGGGGAGAATAAGGGCGGCAATGCATTTCACCCTTTTTCTAGGGATTGGTTTGTGTTGTGGCATCTCCCTTGGGAGCCCAACCGGGTATAACGTAGCTGTCTGTGGCTGCCACTACCGTTCCGGTAACTACCACACACCAGGATGTCTCCACTGCAGTCTGGTCACGTACATGGATTACTGCATACTAATTATACTATTTTCGTGTACTATTCTGTTCCAAAAATACTACTACACAGTCAGGTCTGCTTCACTTGTACCAAGGACAGACAAACTTCCGCAAACCAGCTACGGATTCAGGTGGGAGGTTTGTTGGGTTCTGGCACTAACCGCCGTCCACGGTGGTACCACGGTGGTGCCTGGTCAAATGTACCGCATAGACGTTCTCAAGGCAGTATAGTGCCCCCTCCTGCTATCCATGCTGAAATGAACTGCTAACCCTAGTCAGTTTCGCAACAACCACCAACTTGGACCACCCACCGGCAGCGAGATACTCGTGTGCATTCCCACCGCCTTCTACAAACGCCATTGGTACACTGCCGACCGCGTCAATGGTCGATGCTGATGTTTTCTGGAAGCATATATCTTTTGATAATCTTTACTCTACTCCCACTCCTGACACGTCCAAACGGCCCGATTTGGCCCCTGAAATTGGATGACGAATACCTCGAAAGTGCTCAGCCGTAACTCGTCATAATCATGAGGCATATGCAGCCTCAACAAGGTGCAGATAATTTCGCAGAGAGACGAACAGCGGTGTAGTGGGTGCTGTGTAAGCTATATGTTTACTTTACAAAAATTATGATTTATAGTGTAATTGATACCTTGTGGAAAGCTAAAACTTCAAACACTGTCGGCGATGCCCCAACACGAAGTTGCGCCCTCAATTTGCATTACAAAGTACGTATCACAATTGTCCGTGAATTTTTTTTTTTCCCATTCAAGTGTATTCGAGTGTATTACTCTTCTCAGCAATTTCAAACTGTGTACATTAAAGGCGTCTTAGTAAAATTAGGTGTGACGGTGTAAGTCAATATGTAAGTGGCTTTCTTTTGTTGTGTTGTTGACTATAATGCAGAATTTTACAAACCGACTCTTCATAATTACAGGCTTTAAGGAGTACAACTTCTTACACAAAGGAGAAACACGACAGGCACATACGCTTTCATCTTTGGTGCTGGTTTTGTATCGTGGCTAAAATAGATTTTGCTTCTCGTGTAGTAGGGCTCGCCAAGGTGCTTGGTCTTTCCCGTGTATTCAAAGGGCAAATGAGGCAAATTCAAACCACGTTCAAATTCAACAGCCCATCCACATGCCTCTGTTGACTTGTTCAATTCAGTTTATGTAAAAGTGTGCAACATGTTTTTTTTTATCATTCTAAGGCGTAATAAGCCAATCGACAGGAGAAGGATGCTTGTGAAGTTTCAACAAGTGCTGCAACTCTATGCAAGTCATTGAGTGCTGCCATATTTAGTTCCTACAAACTTGCAAAATACGCAGCTCAGGGTGCCCGCAATATGGTGCAAGATAAAGAGAAACGTGATTACATGTACAGGAAAGATCGAGGAGGAGCTGGGGGGTGAACATCTGCAAAATGTTCCAAAGTTTTGCACATGTATATATTGCCACACTCCTTTGCCGAGTTTTGTTATTGTCCCATTACATGTTTGAGTGCTACCTTGCGCAAACCGCGTCGATGGACTAAGAACCACCGAGATGATCTTAGAACCTTCCGATGCGGTTACGTGCACAACGAGAACATTACAGATTGTTCTGGAACATTCGTGGCTGCTAGCGATAACGCTGGAATATTCGACTGCACATGTATAAATGCCGACGCACATCACCGCTTGTCAGTTGATCGACATTGTTCTGGAACATACATGGCTGCTAGCGATAATGCTGGAACATTCAACTGCACATGTATAAATTTCGACGCACATAACCACTTGTCGGTTGATCGACATTGTTCTGGAACATACATGGCTGCTAGCGATAATGCTGGAACATTCGACTGCACATGTATAAATGCCGACGCACATCACCGCTTGTCAGTTGATCGACAGCCGACGCTCTGTTCGCCGCTATCAGTGCCAGTGTGTACTGCAGCAATTTGAGTTTCTGTTTACCGCCCGCAGGTGCGGTCAAATAAACAGCTTCATTTTGGACAAGCCGTCCCTACCTCTGTCAGCGGCACGACCCTTTAACAATATGCACGCATAAGCATACATTAAGTACGGTTGGAACACTACACACGCCTCCAGAAAAATTGCCTGGCTATGCCCCAGCATGTACTCTGAAATTCCGAGCAGGTACCCCCTCCCATTCCACTCCTGATTTCAATTTTCCGTGCCATCCCAGAACAGCATACACACCCCGCCCACCTACTCCTTCTGCTCGGCACCTCGATCGTGCGATGTGGCTACGCAACACAGACTCACTGCAATTCCAGCCGGAATTGCATGGCACCCAGATATCTAAGCACCTGTGTCTGAAATTCAGCGTCCGAATTTCAGTTTTTCCTCCACAAAAAGCAACCATGATGGTTTTTGAAGTCCCACAACAAAAACATGGTCCTCATGATCTGTGTTTGTTGCATTGAGCTCTTTCGTTCGCTCATCATTGAAGAAATTCTATGCCATGCTTACAGTTTCATACAATATTAGTAAGAAACTCGATGAGGTCATGCTTCCTGCGGTCCGACGGTGCGGCCATTGCGTTTCCTCTGTTTGTGAGCCGTCGTTCTATTGCGCCACGCCACGAATGAGTGCGGGAAGCCTTCTGAGAAAGTCTAAATGCACTTTAGTTTTTCTTTTTTCTGGCGATGAAATTCTACTGCCGCCATCTTGAACTTTCTTACCATGCCGGCAGGAAAGCAACCTACTTCAACTTTGCCAGCTGTTTCTACTTAATGAGGGGGGGGGGGGGATCATGGTAGAACAATACAAAGCTGCACTACAGTGAAAATGTGCCCAAAAACAACCAAACAGATAATAAGGCAATTAAATAACTTTAGTATATTCTCTTTACAGCTAATGGTCCAAATTGAAAGAAGTGCAGGAGTTCTGAATGCGTTAGTTCAGCTGTTGAGCCTTCTAATGAGTCGTAAAGCTCAAACAGGGGCACCGGTTCCTTGGTCTGTAAAGAAACAAAGAAGAGGATGAAAAGCAGTCAGTTTTGTAGCCATCATTGCATGAAGCCCTGTTTTTGTCTTTTCCACACTGCAACCTGCAACACGAGTTTTGGACTAATTTGGTGCAGGTTGTATGTGTGCTTAAAATCGCCTCATGGAACAATCACATTATGAGGCATGTTGTTTTGACTTATGAACTGGGGTTGTGTCAGCTAAACTAAATCGGCATTATTGCATTTTGCAGTTATCATAATGCGGCCAGGCCGACCTGGTTTGAACCCGTGACGTCTTCGTGGCAGCACTCCGCTACAGTCCCAAAGCCACTACATTCAAACCTCATTATAAAGAAGTCACATCTGCCCCGAAAATGCTTC
Source organism: Rhipicephalus annulatus (assembly GCA_013436015.1). Taxonomy (NCBI): domain Eukaryota; kingdom Metazoa; phylum Arthropoda; class Arachnida; order Ixodida; family Ixodidae; genus Rhipicephalus; species Rhipicephalus annulatus. The sequence continues at coordinate 262,732 of WOVY01000531.1, read as the reverse complement.
GTTATAATCAAAAATTTGTTATACACCTATATTCTTAACACTACATTATATATATATATATATCAGTCACATTCTTAACTTACTTCGTTATAGCCTATAATTTGTTATATTGGAGTTATATGGATGTTTGAGTGTATAATGGATAATACACTTAAAACACCCACAATCTACACAGGATGTGGGAACACCCATATAACAACTTTCCTGTATTTGTTGCGTTAGTTGATAGTATTCACATGCATCTGCAAAAATGCATGTTAGTTGATAGTATTCACATGCATCTGCAAAAATGCAGCTAGATACAACTATATATCTTATATTAATTGAATGTTAATTATATTAATTCACATTCAATATTTGTCACAGTATATTACCTTATCTTAGCCACAATATACAGTAAAAGAAGAGAAGTCCCTTTGGTAAAAACAGGCTTCAATTGCAAAAATAAAAAAAAGAACAGTTACATATTGAGTAGCTGAGTGGAATTTCATAAGTACAGCACAGTGAAGTTAACGCCTCAATGCATGCACTGTGTCCCGCGATGAAGAGTTTTTCATTTGCCAAATTTTCTGCGTACCTTCTTGCCAGCAACGATGAGGTAAGGTATTCCCAGGGTGTCAAGGTCCTTTAGCCTTTTCCCAATGGTCCAGTCATCCCTGTCATCCATAATTATTGCACCTCGCAGCTGGTCGAGCAAACCCAGCTGCCCTGCTAGGTGTTCTGCCAAGGGCAAGCTTCCTACTTCATGGCTACCTCGCTGGCCATTGCAAAATGATCAAAGAAACAAACAGTAAAAAGACATTAGAAAAAACCAGGGGTGTGCGAATACTTGAGTTTCGAATGCGTCGTCATACCTAATAGAATAATTCGTTTTTACTTTCGAATAGCTAGAATTATAAGTGTTGGCTAACAATTTGACAGAACGGATATCTAAAACACGACAAAGACCAATGGCACAACCTGGTTACAGTGGCGTGACTAAAACTAATGTTACCCGTATACAGAAGCCCATTCGTCAAAACTTTCACAGACATCTTTCACAGATGATCACCATTTACCAGCATCATCATGCCCACAATCATCTAGCGTCAACACTATCAATGTGATTGGCATCATCAATATTTCGAGCATCACCATAACTTCGTTTTATTTATTTGTTTATTCACTTCCCGTCCCATTTAAGGTCATGTGACTTAAATGGTACTGGCTCGGCTTAGGATAGCTTCGCTGCAAAGGAAAAGTAATGTAATGGAAATCAAACTTTACAGCTGCGATAAGAATAGTTGAAGACTATGCTGCAAACCTTGGGCGTGACAATGGCAACCCTGAAAGGCGCTATGGAAAGAGGCCACCGCATCCGGTCGTCTGATGCAAGCATTTCGAGGCACGCTGCCAGAAGCCGCGTGACGCCGATGCCAAAGCAGTTCATTTCAAACGGTCTGAAAATAAAAAGATCGACAAAGGCACCTTGAAATCGACCGCCCCACCGCGGTGGTCTAGTGGCTAAGGTACTCTGCTGCTGACCCGCAGGTCGCGGGAGAAATGCGGAATCTGCATTTCCGATGGAGGCGGAAATGTTGTAGGCCTCTGTGCTCAGATTTGGTGCACATTAAAGAACCCCAGGTGGTCGAAATTTCCGGAGCCCTCCACTACGGCGTCTTTCATAATCATATGCTGGTTTTGGGACGTTAAACCCCAAATATCAATCTTGAAATCGACCGCACGACTGTCAAGATTCGCACTTAAAAATAAACTTGTTCCTGACACGAGCAAGATCAGTTTGCTAGTGAGGGAAAAAAATTATGCGTGACTGCAACTAACTTAACCTCGCAAAGGCTGATGACATCATCTCTAATGTCAAACCGCCTGTGCTCATCATGGCTGCAAATTTGCTTTTCTCACAACTAACTTCGCCCAATGAGCTGTGCCCCCGTTCCTTCTCCACTCCCCTTTGCTACAATATAACAAAACTTTTTCTCCTTTTCATCCTCTTTGTCCTTTTCATCCTCTTTCTCCTTTTCATTTTACTGTACATGGCAACACCCGCCACTGCGGTCTAGTGGTTATGGTGTTCGACTGCTGATCCATACATCGCAATGTCGAATCCAATTCGCGGTGACTGTATTTTTGGATGCAGAGAAATCTCTGTAACTTTTCTCATACTAGACGAATTCCAAACATTTTCACGGCGGTCGATTCGTGAGGCAACAAACTCCGTTTCTGAAGCCGGTCAATGGTTACTTGGAAAAGTGTTGCAGGACCCCTTCAGAGGGGTACTGACACAAAAATTCTGGCCTCGCGTTTTCATTGCTGCAATTTGTTCCTGGGGGCCTGTCGGTTATAACACGACACATCGTTCCTTGCAGTGCACAACAGATGATTAATTACGGGCTCATTATTACCGACCAGTGTCGGTTTCGCTTTCTAAAAAGACAAGCCACTGGGAGCAACTATCATCATCTAGTGGGTGCGATGCTCAACCACGTGAGCACACAGAACTGTGACGCACTTTCGTGCGACTCACATCAAGAAATTTTTTCGAATCGAAAACGGGACAGATATGTCATCAAACACAAATGTTTCAACTCGTGCGCCATGGCCACAGAGTCGCGAGCAGCTGCCAAGTAATTGTCTGCTGGAGGAGGCCCGACTACGGAAAAATGGCGGCCTTGACCGCGCCCTAACTTGCAGCAGCATGGTGACGTGAGGGAAGCAGGGGGTCCTCAAGGGTACCGTTTGAGGGTGTCAATTGGAGTCGATCACTCACGCAAGCTTCAAAATTAATTAAGAATACCTTCCAAGCTATATTTGCCATCAATATTTTGCAGATAATATACGCATGTTCACAAGAATCGATCTTGCAGGCTATCTCAGCTGCGAAATTTTGAGTCAGTGTCCCTTTAATATGCGCAATTCAGTTTCCTACCTGTTCTTTCCATCGGCGTGGTGAGTGGTCGCACCGAGCAGCTCGGAATACGTGGTTCCCAAGCAGAAAGCGTGAGCCACCTCAAAAGGAACAAAAAACGTATAAAGCTTGAAATTAAAAAGAAACCTGTGAAACTATTTTACAATGTTTATTGTTTCCATGGTTCAAATTTATCCACCAATTTAGCCTCACTTTGCAATTGACTAGTGTTAGGCCAAGATGACTGAACTACTGCTTTTGAATGGCGCTGGTTCAAGGTGCAATTTCTTCGCTAAGACAAATTGTCTTCCAGTTGTGAGGCACTCTTGTTCCGACAAACTCTTGTGGGTTTTATCATGGATAAATGTTCATACAGGCAGGGAATGTGGGCTTGCTTGGATTTGCCCATAAAGTTACAACGGCGACGCATCCTCCGTCGTGTGGGTGAGCTTGCAGAGACAACAAGACGCATGCAACATGCCGTCTGCAGACGCTCGCTGACTCACGGCCTTTTCTTTGGTGAGTCATCAGCAGATATCATTTGTTCCGGAATCATGGCTCATTTCAAGGGCCGCATGGTATGCACACAAAAATGCTAGCCACTGCTCCCATGCTGTCCCAGTGAACTCGCAAAATATGGGATGATATCGGAATCCTTGAGCATCACGTTTGCAGAAGAGCGTGTTAACGAAACGAACATGCAAGCAGTGATATCTGTTACGCCACAACAGAAACTGTGTTGCGTCGCAGCCCAACCTTGACGCTCTCACGTAGCTTGCGTGAGCTGTTGCAGCCAGACAGATTTTTTTCTTCAAGAATGCCTTTCTATAAGCGGCATCTGTTACAGCTTCATGTTGTCACAAACAGACAGACTCACGAGAGTACTGTTTCAAACCTCTGAGATGATGACGTGGTAGAAGTTTGGGCTTCGATTAGTGACATTTCGAAGCAGCGATTTGGGCAGAAAGTATGGAAAATCAGATGGCAAAAAGTTTCAAAGCTTCAGCATTCAGAAGCTCTGTACACTGATGTCTAGGGAATCTGTGACGGTAACGCGAAAGCGTCGGAACTTTCAAGGATGTCCAAAAAAGAAAACAAGGGGATTGGGGGGCACATGAAATATTAGCAGTTGAATGCATTTATTACGTGGATAAAATTTTACGGCAATTCTTTCTTTATGTTGAAAATTGAAACAGGAATGGCTTTTCAATATTGTGATGCACCCTTCAGCAAATGGGAGTACGTAATTTTTATTTATACACATTCGAAGCTCACCTCGATGCCTCTCGCTTCTTGCAGGCGCCCTCCACAATTCTCACATGTCTCTTTCTGGTAGTCTGTAAAATCGTAAATTGAAGCACTGTCCGACTAAACAATACTGCATCTCTATCTATACATACAGCAAAACAAGCTCATCAGTCTAGATGCTCACAGAAAAGACTCTAATATCTTGCAAAGGAAACCTCGAAGGTTAATGCAACATATCACTTGTGTAAACATTTGTATACACTCAAACCTCGATATACCTACCCAAATGTAACGAAATATCTGTTATAACAAAGTAAATTAAGAATACTCTTGCAGTAGATAAGTATAATGAACTTTAGGATATAACGAACCTATTTTCGTGCAAGGTGAGACTTTGTGATAACGAAGTTTGAGTGCATGTGAAAGAACAGACGCCAAGTTATAACCGATGGCAAAACATGGACCGCAGTCAAAGCAAGTTTCACACAAACAATTACGTTATTGCAGATGGTCAGCGCTCCTAATGCAAAGTGCAGGCATTGGAAAAGTAGTGCAGGCTAAATTTTTTTTATGTCGAAGCGCGAGGAAGTGACAACTGAAAGCGCTACAGATATCCACAACGTAGGGTAATGAAAGTGGGACACTATATGGCTTGACACTGGCTACGGAAAGGAAAAGAAACATGAGGACTTCTGCCGTACCTGAGCCGGCTTCGTCAACACTAAGGCCTGTCTGACATCTGACAAGAGAGATAACAAGAACAGAAACGTATTCAGTCAAGTGGTAGTAGTTTGTGCTCTCACTAGAACACTCAAAGATCAATATTTCACTTGTTACGGACTGCTTGGCTTTGCATCTGTGCTTGGCAATAGCCTGAAAATTCAGACAAAGCTTTACTGATGACGAAAGAGGAACAGCATGATTTTTCATGGTGACACTAAAAACGACATGGTTAAGCACTAGTTTATGTCATTTTTTAGTGTTCCTGTGTAAAAATTGTGCTGTTTTTATTTCGCAGTGCCAAAGCAACTAGCTCAAAGTTTCACTTCACCGATAAATTCATTTTGCTTTCAGGCTTCAAAACATAGCTCCTTACAGTTGCTGAGACACATAAAAATGTCTCGAGAGAATCTATCTACAATAATAGTCAAAATCACTTGAAAGCACTAGCACATTATGCATACATCATTTGTTTTGTCGGTGTTGACTAGGCAAAGCATGGCAGTGCATTTGTTTCGTTCTGTTGGCTTTGCAGTGTAATGCAGTGCATGTTTTTTAAGCCTTCAAAACACCCAGGTATGATCTGCACATGGGCATCCATTAGATGACAGCATGATGTATGCCCTGCTCTTCCGCTGTACTATTGCATGCATTCCACCACACTCCTCCTCAACTGTCGGTCTGGCGACTAAGAAAGGTAGTAAGATCATGCTTCAGCAACAGTTTTGATTGCTCATGGAGGCTACATTTTAGAAATTCTCTTCACATACCTGTCACATGTGGCCACATAATTGAACCAGAATGCTAGGGTAGCCAAATAAATGTTAATTAGGGTGGCTCCATGGGCTTGCAGGTATGTCGTTCGAAAATTAATGTAGTACGGCAGAGGACAGACATGCAGAATAAAAACGTAACATCGACACGGGCATTGTGTTGCCTTACATTTATTTTATATGTGACCTTTGCCGTGCTACAATGAAGTTTAAAAATGAATGCTCTCATGTATAAAGGTTTGCTTCTGCTCAAAGGAAATGAGCGCATTTGAAACTAGGGTGCAATCGCAGAACCATTCCACCCCAGGCTTGCTTATTTGCAGAAATTCTCTTTTAGCTAGACAATGATGCTTCAAATTCTGACCCTGCCTAGAACTACAGCTGACGTGACAAATTAAAATAATAGTCTGCCGTTCAGGTAACATACCACGACATGTATTACCATTTTTCGGTGTAGAACTAGACGTAGAATAATGACAACGGTCATCTTACTGTGTGCATACATGAAGGCGATCCTCGCCAATGTCATTGAGAAAGTGGAACTCGTGTGAGTAACTGCCTCCCATGGCACCTGTGGATGCCTTCACTGAAACAAAGGCGGGCGTGTCATTAGGACAGTGAGAAAAACATTGGACATTTCAGTCGACTAGACTACAGCTGCATTCACCGCTCTATTTGCAAGCATTCGCATAGTACTCCTTTAAAATCGGCAATGATTAAAGGGTGCGTGAATACCAGTTTTCAGATTGAATTCTCTCTGTTCCGTTCTATCGCCCACAGTCTGACCACAAAATCACGAAGCTGTTTTGAAAGGCCCTAGTAGCCGATATGTCGTTTTACCCCTACCAGAATGAATTGGCCCATGACAGCACTGCCCCATGGATTGCAGACAGCGATTTGAAAGAGGCATGCCGAAGCACTGAGAAGAAGACAGCTAGGAAAAATCACTGCCAGAAACAAATGGAAAGAACCACTGATCAACTGACTCAGTAGTTGCCTACTTTTACCAGCAACTTGTGAACCAACGGTGCTCGTCAATGATATGGCAATGGTTAGAAGGAGCTAAAATTAGCAGTGTGACATAACACAATCACCATGTTGTCCACTAATCGAATTGTAGCCCTTGTGCGATCTCTTATTCCAGCCTCTTACAAAGTTCATTGTGCACATACTGACAATGTGAACTTAGATGAACGAATGCCAGGGCAGCATGAATTTTCAGGGTTGAAAGCAGTGGGTCAAATATTTGGGTAACAATGTCTGAACACCCATTTTTTTCAATACAGTTTGACTCAACACAACATGGAAACATAGCACAGACATCGTGTTGTCTGCATCCATGCCATGTAGCAACGTAAAACTGTGCTTGTGTTTCACGTACGGTTGTTATGAAGTTAATTTCTAAGAATTCATGGATGCAGGAGTGATGACTGAAGGCGTATGAATATGAACACGAGTAAAGTTTGAGGTATGTATTTGAAAATTAACATTAAAACTTGAATCAAAAGAAACTGATGACGCATGACTGGTACATAACCTGTAAATTGTTATCTACTATTATAGTTGACACTAATGTAAACAAAAGAGAATTGAGGCACAGCTAGGGAATGCCATATGATACAATACTCGTGTTGTCTACCCTTTCTTCTTTGCCACAGTGGCAGATCAAAAAATGGCAGTTAATTATCGATCAATCAATCAATTTTTTGTAAACCAGATACAAGGTATGAAATTGCTCTTAATGCTAACAAGATAGCCAGTACACATGTTGTATGCCCTCTTCATTTTTTGCCACAATGGCAGTTCAAAGAACGGAAATCAGTCAGTCAATCAATCAATCAATGCTTTGTGAATAGAAATACAAGGTGTGAAAGTGCCATAAATCTTCACAAAATAGCCAATAGCTAGTCACTCACCTTTGACAAAAGGCACTTCAAGCTGCTGCAGAATCCTCACGTATGCATCACACACCAGGTTGTAAGTATTACCAGCCTCTTCAACAGTTTTGTCGAATGAGTACATATCTGCAAAAGTGCAACATAGTTGCACCTTGTCAACTCGCCACAGAACAAAATAAAAAAAGACGTGTGCAATTACATGAGAAGCTTAATCCGAAAATGTGAAAAATCCAGACACGTTGGCAAGTACATCTTTGTAGTGGCAGCATATCCATACATACGTAGAATCTATTTATGTAAAAAACATGGATGCAATGTAAATTTTTGCACATAATGAAATAAATAAGGAACACTTGTTGAAGATAACATCGCGTTACCCGACATATCTATGCTCTCTCTCTCTCTATATATATTGCCACAGCTCGACCATCGCAGAAGACGCGCACCACAATTCGCGTTCGTAAAAGCCGTCAAGCAAGCAGCAAGAAAGCCGCGCCATGGAACGCCGTCCTGCACGCGCCACGATGCTACGCCATGGGACTGGCACGAGACTGGAGAAGCAGAAGAAGAGACCGACGAAGTTAGAGTCAGCGGGCACAGACATTTTTTTTGGCTGACCATTTTTAGCTTCGAATTTACGGGCACAAGTTCGCCCTAAATAAAGAGTTTATATAGTACCAGGTGCTATATTTATTCGTAACAATCTGGTGGAGGTGCTGGGTATGATTCCAAGCCCACCACAGGCAAGGAGAAGCCCAGATCCCAGAAGATTGGAGCCAGCAGAATTGACACCTGTGCACCAACGCACGAGTCGCCGACTACGTGGTGAGCAGCCCGAGTTTGGCCCCCTAATTGACTCATCAAGACCTGTCGAGACCTCAAGCACAAGCGTCACTGCGATGGCCACCCAGTCGATGCCATCTCCATCTCACCTCATCGTGGATTCGCCACGTACACCAGAGGTCTTCCACGGTGAGACCTTTGAAGACGCCGAGGACTGGCTTGAAGGCTTCGAGCGCGTTGCACGTTTGAATGGTTGGGACGAAGCCCGAAAACTTCGTTACGTTTACGTCGCCCTGCAAGATTCGGCACGTACGTGGTTCGAGAACCACGAAGCGTCCTTGCTGTCATGGGACGACTTCCGACGAGAGCTGATCGCAACCTATCCGAACACGGACCGCAAAGAGAAGGCAGAGGCTGCTCTTCAGGCGAGGAACCAGCGGAATAACGAGAGCGTGGCCATGTACATAGAAGACATGTCACGGCTCTTCCGCCGAGCCGACCAAAACATGGCCGAGGAGAAGAAGTTGCGGCACCTAATGCGCGGAGTAAAGGAAGAAATTTTTGCAGGCCTGGTGCGTAATCCACCGCGAACTGTGGCGGAGTTCCGGTCCGAGGCAACGACCATGGAAAGGACACTACAACAACGTGCACGACAGTACAACAGAGACTTCAGCGTCTCTTCAGTCAGGGCGGAGTCAACAACCCTCCCCACCAACGTTGACGTCCTCCGGGAAATGGTGAGGGCTATTGTTAAGGAGGAGCTCCAGAAACTGCAACTTCCTCAAAGTCCTTCAGCGGTGCCCTCAATCGCGGACGTTGTGCGTGAAGAAGTGCGGCAAGCAATTATTCAACCGCAGCCTCAGGTGCCACACTACACGCAACCGGAACCTCAGCCACAGCTGTCGTACGCGCAAGTCGTACGGCAAGACATGAGACGCCCGAGCTTTGCACAAGCTCCTGTTATGCCACCGACCTTTCCTCGCAGTACTGCAGCGCCGATGCCAGAAGCAAGACCCCGCAAAAGTGATGTATGGCGCACGGCAGACCGGCGGCCCCTCTGCTACCACTGTGGGGAGGCAGGTCATCTTTATCGGACATGCCACTACCGTCGGGTCGGGCTACGTGGCTTTCCAGTGAATGCGCCCTGCCCTCGTAACGGTGAGCGCCCTTACGAAATCGAAGAATATTTATCTTCGCGCTATGCCTATCCAAACACTCAGCGACATGAATCGCGGTCGATTGCACCAATGCGCAATAGGTCGCCGAGTCCACACCCATCATCTACTTTCCCGAGGCGTCGTTCACCAAGCCCGCGACGGGAAAACTAGAACCGGCGACCTGTGGAGGCAGGGCCGCTGATTTTCGAAAAACTGAAAACCCTCCATGGCTAACCGGATCAGACGACGATACTGACACAACGACGGACAAGCGCAGTAATGGTGACGTGACATCCGAGCTACAAGTCAGAATAGACGACGTCGAAACCATAGCGCTAATAGACACAGGTGCAGATTACTCAGTAATTAGTAGCATGCTCGCAAATAAGCTGAAGAAAGTGCTCACTCGTTGGACCGGACCGCAGATACGCACCGCCGGCGGGCATTTAGTCAGCCCCGTAGGATTGTGCACAGCGAGAGTGGGAATAAGAGGCCATGTGTACGTCTGCAGTTTTATTGTTCTCCCTGAATGTTCCCGTGAGGCAATTCTGGGCATGGACTTTCTGCAAGCAAACAGTGCCATCATCGACTTGCAGAAATCCCAAGTTTCTTTTTCTACAGAGAACGCTGTTGCCGTGTGTCATGCGGAGCAACCAATTGTTTCGTCTCTTCGTATTGTGGATGAAGGTGTGACAGTGCCGCCACGTAGCAGCATGACAGTTTCTGTGAAAAGCGACGTTTTTCGTGAATATGCCGGACTAGCTGATGGAAATGTCGAACTGCTGCTCACAAAGGGAATACGCGTGGCGAGAGGTCTAGTGAACCTGCGGAACGGATATACTGATGTGCTATTGACTAACTTTACCAACGAGGTACAGCATGTGGCGAAGGGAGCAGCCATAGCATCACTTCATGACTACGTACAAGTCTCAGATGTTTGCACCATGGAAAAAGTACCTACAACGCCCTCAACAGTGGACAGTGTCCTCGAGAAAATAGATATTGACCGAGAGCTTTCATCTCTGCAGAAAGACCAGATTGTGGAGTTGATCAAGGAATTCGCAGAGTGTTTTTCCTCTTCTTCGAAAGTCAGACGTACGCCTGTAGCAAAGCACCGCATTGTAATCGAAGGGCATGTTAGACCAGTATGTCAGCATCCATACCGAGTAGCTCCAAAAGAAAGGGAGGCGATAAAGAAGCAAGTACAGGAGATGCTCGACGACGATGTCATACAGCCCTCCAAAAGCCCATGGGCATCGCCGGTAGTACTGGTGAAGAAGAAGGACAACACCATGCGGTTCTGTGTTGATTACAGAAAACTCAACCTCGTCACGAAGCGAGACGTGTACCCACTCCCACGAGTCGACGATACGTTGGATAAACTGCGCAATGCTCACTTTTTTTCATCGTTGGATCTAAAGAGCGGGTACTGGCAAATAGAAGTCGACGAACGAGATCGGGAAAAGACGGCGTTTGTGACACCCGACGGACTCTACGAGTTCAAAGTACTCCCATTTGGTTTGTGTTCTGCTCCCGCTACCTTCCAGAGGATGATGGACACTGTGCTCTCCGGCCTCAAATGGCAGTCATGTCTTGTCTATCTGGATGACGTAGTAATTTTTTCCACTACGTTCGAGCAGCATGTACAGAGACTGAGAACGGTACTGGACGCTATTCGTATGGCTGCACTTACGATCAAACCCGAAAAGTGCCACTTCGGGTTCCGGGAGCTTCGGTTCCTCGGGCACATTGTCAGTTCTCACGGTGTCCGCCCAGATCCGGATAAGATCACTGCGGTTGAAAATTTCCCAAGGCCAAGAGACAAGAAAGCTATGCGACGTTTCCTGGGGCTTTGTGCCTACTATAGGCGCTTCGTTGAAAATTTCTCCAAGATTGCGGAACCACTGACACGGCTTACGAAGGAAGGTGTGCCATTCATCTGGCACCAAGAGCAAGAAGACGCCTTCTCTGAGTTACGACGGCGTTTGCAGTCACCCCCCATACTTGCTCATTTTGACGAAGATGCCAAAACAGACATTCATACGGACGCCAGCAACGTTGGCCTCGGTGCTATTCTTGTTCAATGGCAGAACGGGGAAGAAAAAGTTATTGCTTATGCAAGCCGCACTCTGTCGAAAGCTGAGTATAATTATTCAGCTACGGAAAAGGAATGTCTCGCAGTTATATGGGCCATCAGTAAGTTCCGTCCATATTTATACGGTAGACCATTCCGAGCCATCAGTGACCATCATTCATTGTGCTGGCTTGCGAACCTCAAGGATCCTTCCGGAAGACTTGCTAGATGGAGCCTACGTCTACAAGAATACGACATCACCGTAGTCTACAAGTCTGGCCACAAGCACAATGACGCGGACTGCTTGTCACGAGCACCAATCCAGAACTCGTCTCCTGAGCATGAACAAGACTCCGCATTTCTTGGAGCTGTGAATGTGTCGGAGATGGCTCATGATCAACGAATGGACCCAGAATTACTTCTGGTCATTCAATACTTAGAGGGACAGCAAGTCGAAGTACCGCGAGTTTTCGTCCGTGGACTACGTTCCTACGTCCTCCGCAACAACGTTCTCTACAAGAGAAACTTTCAACACAACGGTGAAACGTTCCTACTGCTGATACCATCATCACTGCGAGCGGAAATTTTAGAAGCGTGTCATGATGACCCATCGGCAGGTCACTTGGGCATTAGTAGGACTTTGGCAAAAATCCGCCGCAGATATTACTGGCCAAAATTGATGGATTCAGTACAGCATTACGTAAGATCATGTCGAGAATGCCAAAGACGCAAAGTACCACCGCTAAAACCAGCAGGTCTTTTGAAACCGATAGAGCCACCGAAAGTCCCGTTTGAGCAGGTCGGAATGGATTTGCTAGGACCATTCCCTATGTCATCGCTTGGGAAGCGCTGGATAGTTGTAGCAACCGACTACATGACCCGGTATGCCGAGACGTCATCTCTCACAAAAGGAACGGCAAATGAAGTGGCGCAGTTTTTCGTGACCCAGATAGTGCTGCGACATGGTGCACCTAAAGTTCTTATAACTGACAAAGGAACTGCGTTCACTGCCAGGCTAGTACAGTCTGTCATGAAACTAACGCACACCGACCACAGAAGAACTACCGCATACCATCCGCAAACTAACGGGTTAACTGAAAGGCTGAACAGGACGCTTGCTGACATGATCGCGAGGTATGTGGACGTCGAGCATCGGACTTGGGACACCATATTACCGTATGCTACATTTGCATACAATACCGCAGTTCAAGAGACAACCCACTTCACGCCATTTCAACTTGTTTATGGTCGGACAGTAATAACGACATTAGACGCGATGCTGCCTGTCAACAGCACAAATGAAGAGGACCCTGACATAAGCGAATATGTAGAAAGGGCAGAAGAGGCGCGACAACTAGCACGGAACCGCATCATTCAACAGCAGAACGTCGACGCGCACCGTTACAATCTAAGACGAAGGGACGTTCAATACTCCCCTGGAGACCAAGTGTGGGTCTGGACGCCTGTACGTGCACGTGGCCTATCAGAAAAGCTTATGCGGCGCTATTTTGGCCCTTACAGGGTTCTTCGTCAGCTAGGCCCATTAAACTACGAAGTGATCCCTGAAGGTCAAGTATGCACAACACGACGCAGGAATCTCCCGGAAGTTGTACATGTAGTACGTATAAAACCGTACTACGACAGGAACTTAACAACGTCGTCTAACACAAGGACAAGTCCTATTGTTTAGAAACTGTCAGCCGGCTCTACGCATCGGGGCGATGCGTGCTAGGAGGGGGACTAATGCCACAGCTCGACCATCGCAGAAGACGCGCACCACAATTCGCGTTCGTAAAAGCCGTCAAGCAAGCAGCAAGAAAGCCGCGCCATGGAACGCCGTCCTGCACGCGCCACGATGCTACGCCATGGGACTGGCACGAGACTGGAGAAGCAGAAGAAGAGACCGACGAAGTTAGAGTCAGCGGGCACAGACATTTTTTTGGCTGACCATTTTTAGCTTCGAATTTACGGGCACAAGTTCGCCCTAAATAAAGAGTTTATATAGTACCAGGTGCTATATTTATTCGTAACAATATATATATATATATCAAAAACAATAAATGTAGTATTGTGTCAGAGAAGGGCTTGTTACAACACTGAAAGACTCAAAATATTCTGGTGGTGCTAAGCGAAAGTCGAGACAATTTACGCTGTCTAACTTTTTCAGAAATAAACAGCCCGCGGTTGGACTGAACTCGCCTCTTAGGAACCTAGTTCATGGGAAGGTCGATTAAATACTCATAAATGGCATTACAGAATATATATATATATATATATATATATATATATATATATATATATATATATATATATATATATATATATATATATATATATATATATATATATATATATACACATACATATATACACATACATATATACAGCGAGACAATAACAGCTCACCTTTCATGATGAATTCTCTAACCCTAAGAAGACCAAACTTTGGTCGTGCTTCGTCCCGAAATTTCGGAGTTATCTAGGACAAAACGCAAACAAACTAAATATTAAAGAGGTCAAATGCACCAGTGAAATCGAGCACAGCCGCAAAATCAACTGACGCATTACCTGATACAGCAAAAATGGCAGAGACGCATGAGGCAAAGTCTTCAAAGATGCGACGAGTTGCGTTACGGATTCTTCGTGAGTCTAGAAAAGAAGATAAATTCAGGTATACTAGTCATGTGTGAGACATTGCAAAACAGTCATGTTTTCTGCAACTGAATCTACATATGTTACGCCAAGCTTTAAAGGGACCGACAACCAATTTTTATGGTGCCTACTTTTTTAGTGCAACAGAAAGCTTACGGGTCAAAGTGTCTGATCATAGAATGGCAAAGTGGGAAACGCCGTGAAACATTTGTAACGAGAATTTTTCCATCTGCAGCAAATTTGAAGTCGTACACTCGCATGCTTCAAGCAGCGAGCACGAGAGTGGTCCGTGTTTGAGCTTGCTGATTTACTGCACCTGCGTGCACTCCACGCGCATGCGCCGCGACGTGACTTGGTCCACTGGTGGCTACAACATCGCCACCTCTCTCCGTGCAGCTCCTTTTACATCATAAGCAGTACAGAAATGAGCGGGGCTGGATAATAACGTACATACTCTTAACTTTTGAGTACTGGTGCGCATGACAGTATGAGACTTTGCGACAACTACAGCAAAGTGATACACTCCACGTTCCACAATCCAGCTTCAAGGCTCATCCGCCTTGAAACTGGATTGCAAAGCTGGACCTAACAGCTTTTGTGACTTTCAAGCACGATTTAAAAATATAAATTTTCGTCATTACGCAAAAAGAATGTTGGAATCTAGAACCATATTTCAAGGTCTTGTCATTTCTATTAGGATCTAATCGCGCGTTCTGGCCAGTTGTCGATTCCTTTAAGAAATGGTAAAATAAAAGAGGCCACGTACAGGTCCAAGGCAGTAGTCATGGTCCTTCCTGTCCTTCAGCATAAACAGTTCTTGGCCCAATTTGCCCAAGCGACCTGTAAGTGCATGAAATGCCCATCGATAATGCAGCACTTCGTTATACGATAGGTATATAGAATAGAAAGTGGATTAAAAAAAATATTCCAGTCATACCTAATTATATTAAAGACAGCATCAGATTCAAAGACATACTGCGGCCTCTTTTTCTTATGAAAACCATTTATAAAAGAAAATACAGTGCAATCACAGCAGCTGCCTTAATAAAACAATGAATCAGTTTAAACTGACAAATTAGGCTCTAAGAATACCAGTGAATTAATCCCACAACTAGAGGTGTATTAATGAATTCGAAAACACATGTAAGAAAATATCACTTTCACATTTTTCAATAATATCTCTGATCAAGATGGCACGGATTTCAAAGTATCTATTTTTCCCTCGTTTTGGCTATGTATGTCCAATTAGGTTTCTTGGCCTTTAGTATGTTAAGTCCTTGCCTTCCTGAACAAAATTTTTGCTGCCAAGATTTTCAACCAAATCCAAAGATTGGGCCCCGAAATTGATAGAGACAGTCTTCATTTCAGGTGGGAACTACAAGAAAATAGTGAATTTAATGTGTTTTTCACAAGCTGCCGCGTCTGGCGGCTGCGCTGTGAACTGGAAAAGGGGGAGTTTGGTGAAGTCACAAACGCCCGCAAGCTAGCCAACAATGCCAGTCATTACTCGCTTCTCTCGACCTGCTCATCTCCCTTTATGGTTCCCAGAACTGGTATGAACAGCACCGGCAGCAAGCAATGCACCCGGCTGGAGTAAAGCATCAGTGCTTTTGTGGAAGGGGGACAGTGGGATGAAAGCAGAGGTGGAGAAAAAGAAGAGGAGGACAGGAACACGGGTATCTCGTATGCGCCTCGACCATTGTGATGTCACGGCTTGCGTTCACACGCTGCCGTTGTGCGCTGACAGTGCGTCAAATATACCGCCGCCTGTTGACAAAACACCGGAAATTAACTCTATTTATCACAACAGCCACATCTTTCATGTAGAAGTCTCACCAGTTTTCCCAATTTTTGTTCAGTATCCCTTCAGTTCAAGTCTTCTGACAAGACCTCCATTTCTTGGTCTGCGTTGTTCAATATAATAGTCGGCATATAGTGTTTGATTTGTAAACAGGCCTCTCACCAGGTTTGGGAATCACAAGCAAACAAGCATGGCAAGTATAAGTCTCTCCCACAGTAATGACATCACAAGTCTGAGAAGCGTCAAATGGCAGTCTCATGAACAGCCTCAAAATTTTTAATGGAAACTTGTGTGCCCTTTTTCTCAAGTAAGACAAAACTTCAAGGGAAGATCGAAGCTCAATGGAATGGAAAATTCTTGAATACAGGTTGTCACTGAAGCCAACGTTTAGACAAGCAGTTTTGCTTTTTGCAGAAAAGCTGTCCATTTAGATGAAAGATTTCCTGCTCTGACCAAGACAAGACCGCTTGTCGTAAAGTGGGATTTAGCGACATCTTGAGTTCAAGAATGTTTCATCTCTTCACAAGACTATTGTCTTACTCCGGTGACTGTAAATGGCACTCTAATACTGGTTAATTTTGAACACATCAATGAAATTGTGTGGCTATCTGTGTCTTGCCCCCATCAAGGCACAGGGATCGGTCACCAAACCAATAACGTCGCAGTCGTTAACAGACAGCTGCGTACCCGCCAAGCCAGAATGGCAGGTACTTGCACCGAGGAATAAGTTGAGAGGAAATGTACTGGCACTGCTCTGACAAAAAATGTTCCGGAAAAATGACGCGGGAAAATATGAGTACCTGTCTTCTTGAAGAGAGCACTCGGCACAAGGCACGGAAAGTACGTCTTCTGGCCACCGACTCGCTGCAGCTCGGAGTCGATTAGATGGACGAGGCGCTCCAGCGCCTTCGTGGCCAGGGGGAGCAGGGCAAACGTTCCGGGACCTGTCGAGCTTATCAGTCCATGATCCAGCATGAGCTGAAATTTCAATGCACCAAATAGATACTGTGACGACGCGAGATTGACGAGCACACAAAGCGCCTCAAACAAATATGATTTATCGATCGCAGGAAAACAGACTGCAACGACTTCTTCGTCTTTTACCCTCGGCCAAAGACACTCGCGCTCCTTCGTTGTCCTCACCACTGGCACATACGTGCGTCATTATTCCCCCTTTAAAAAAAACATCGTCCCGATGTTAAACGTTTGAGAAGCAAGGCGAAACCAAAACTGCACAGTTAGTCACTGAAAGTAAGGCTTCATCCGAAGCACGTGGACAATTTCTGGTGAATGTCTGCGCCGCTTTGAACACTGCACGCCGTCCGGAACAACCTCGTAGTTGACGTCACTGATGCGTCGCAGAACCTTGTAGGGTCCGAAGTATCTTCGCAACAGCTTTTCGGAAAGCCCACGCTGACGAACAGGTGTCCAGACCCATACTTTGTCGTCCACGTTGTATATGACGGGTCTATGCCGGAGGTTGTAATACTTGGCATCGTCGTCTTGCTGTTTGGTGATTCGCAACCTGGCAAGTTGTCTGGCTTCTTCTGCTAGCTGGGTAAACTCTTGGGCGTCTGTCTCATTGCCATCATTTTCATGAGGGAGCATTGCGTCTAACGTTGTTGTAACCTCGCGTCCATAGAGGAGACTAAAAGGTGTCTTCCGAGTGGTCTCTTGACGAGCCGTGTTGTAGGCGAACGTGACGTAGGGCAAAATGATGTCCCAGTTCTTGTGCTCTACATCTACGTACATGCTTATCATGTCAGCCAGGGTCTTGTTGAGGCGTTCGGTGAGCCCGTTGGTCTGGGGATGATACGCCGTTGTCTTCCTGTGAGCTGTACCACTTAGTCGGAAAATGGTGTTCAAAAGCTCGGCCATGAACGCAGTACCTCTGTCGGTGATTACTGTTGCGGGGGCACCGTGTCTTAAGACGATGGCTTCGATGAAAAATTGCGCCGCTTCAGCTGCCGTTGCCCGTGGCAGAGCGCCTGTCTCCGCGTATCGGGTCAGGTAATCCGTGGCGACGATTATCCACCTGTTTCCAGTGGCAGACTTTGGGAAGGGGCCCAGAAAATCCATGCCAATTTGTGCAAACGGTGTCGCCGGCACTCGAACAGGCTGCAGCAGGCCAGCTGGTTTGATGGATGGTGGCTTGCGGCGCTGGCAATCTAGACATGCCTGCACGTAAGTTTTGACAACTTCGGCAAGTCTTGGCCAGTAATAGTTCTGCCTTATCCTCGCCAATGTTCTTGCGTAACCCAAGTGACCAGCGGTAGGTTCGTCGTGACAGGCTTGCAGTACCTCACGGCGAAGCGAAGAAGGAACGACGAGCAAGTAGCTGCTGCCGGTGGGTGAAAAGTTCCTCTTATAAAGAACGTCATTTCGCAAGCAGTACAACGGCAGCCCTCTCGCAAATAACTTTGGAACGCTATTCGCTCGCCCTTGTAGGTAATCTATAAGTGGTAGCAGCTCAGCATCGCCACGCTGCTGTTGAGAAAAGGTGGCAGCGTCCACAATTCCGAGAAAGGCCGTGTCGTCATCGTCGTTGTCCGGGGATGCCGTCTCAACAGGAGACCGAGAAAGACAGTCGGCATCGGTGTGTCGTTTTCCCAACTTGTAGGCAACAGTGAAGTCAAATTCTTGGAGCCGAAGACTCCATCGTGCAAGGCGGCCAGACGGATCTTTCAAGTTGACTAACCAACAGAGAGAGTGGTGATCGCTGATAACGGTGAATGGGCGGCCGTACAAATAAGGACGAAACTTCAGGACTGCCCATACCATTGCAAGACATTCTTTTTCCGTTGTAGTGTAATTAGCTTCAGCTCGGGACAGCGTCCTGCTGGCATAGGCGATCACGTTTTCATTGTTGTCCTTCGACTGTACGAGCACTGCTCCAAGACCCACATTACTAGCGTCTGTATGAAGTATTGTCGGTGCGTCTTCATCGAAGTGGGCCAGCACGGGGGGTGTTTGCATTCGCTGACGAAGCTCGTGAAATGCCTGCTGTTGGTCTTCGCCCCATCTGAAGGGGGTATCTTCCCGAGTAAGCTGCGTCAATGGCCATGGTGAGGACAACGAAGGAGCGCGAGTGTCTTTGGCCGAGGGTAAAAGACGAAGAAGTCGTTGCAGTCTGTTTTCCTGCGATCGATAAATCGTATTTGTTTGAGGCGCTTTGTGTGCTCGTCAATCTCGCGTCGTCACACTGGTGGAGGTGCTGGGTATTACTGTATTCTGCGGCGGTGTGTTCACATGGGCGTAGTTGTACATGCGATGATCGTCGTACGCAACGTAATCAGGGTAGCGAGGAAATCTCGAGTACTGAGCGTCGCGATAACGGCAAACTCTGTAGACGTGCCCAGCTTCGCCACAATGAAAGCATACCGGTCGACGGTCAGCGGTACGCCACAAATCGGTTTTCCGACGCTGGTAGGTAAGTGAAGACTCACTATTGGGCCACGTTGTGGGGCGACGTTGTGGGGCATGTTGGTTATACGGCATTCGTCTTGTCGGAGGAATCGGTGAGGTTGCGAAAGTGGTCGGTGCTGACAGTGGCTGTGTTTGCAGGGTTGGTGGTGGTCCAGTCATTGGGGTCTGCTGTGCTGAAGGAGCGACGACGGGGCGTCGGACTGCATCAGCATAAGTAAAATGTCGTCGCACACCATTATAGCCGGATGAAGAAAGAGCATGGCGGACCTCATCCCGGACAACATCAGCGACAAAAGACAATGCCGGCGTCGGTTCAGTTGCTGGAATTAAACCAAGCTGCCGAAGCTCCTCCCTCAAAATCTCCCGGATGACTTCCCGCAGAGGCCTGTCGTTGTCGCAGAGGCTCGCCGCAGTCGTGACAGGGCTACTCGCTCGAACGTTGACCGGGTTCTGCTGGCGGTACCGTTGCTGTAGGGCCCGTTCAATAGCTGTGGCTTCTTTCGTGAACTCAGCTACAGTTGTTGGCGGATTTCTCACAAGCCCAGCAAACAGTTGCTCCTTCACGCCTCGCATTAGATACCGGAGTTTCCTGTCTTCCGGCATCTCTGGATCCGCCCTGCCGAAAAGACGGGTCATGTCCTCGGCGAACATAGCGACGCTCTCGTTTGGTTTTTGAATTCGAGCTTCCAAGAGACGTTGCGCATTCTCCTTTCTGTCAAGACTACTGAAGGTGTCAATCAGCTGGTTGCGGAAGTCATCCCACGTAGCCATGCTTCTTTCCCTGTTAATGTACCACGTCTGGGCGTTGTCTTTCAGGTAGAAGTACACATTCGCGAGCTTGTCTTCTGGGGTGGCCCACTGGTTGTACTTCGCACAGCGTTCGAACTGGTCCAACCAGTCTTGTGCATCTTCATAGGTCTCACCATGAAAGCAGTCAGGAATCATGGGATTCTGAAGTGTCATGTGCGATGTAGCTGCAGTGGCCATGGTGGTTGAAGGAGGCAAGCGATTGCTGGCAGTTTCTAGAAAGGGATTGAGCTCGGGAGCTAGGCCTCGCAGACGGCGGCTGGAACGATGGACTGGTGTGTCGACGGGTGGTAGTGATTCCGGGCTTGAATGTCGGGTCCGCGAAGGGGTGCCAAGCATGAAGACGTACCCAGCACCTCCACCAGTGTGACGACGCGAGATTGACGAGCACACAAAGCGCCTCAAACAAATACGATTTATCGATCGCAGGAAAACAGACTGCAACGACTTCTTCGTCTTTTACCCTCGGCCAAAGACACTCGCGCTCCTTCGTTGTCCTCACCACTGGCACATACGTGCGTCAATACGAAAGAAGATCAGGGGAATGCAGAAGGGGAAAATGGTGAGAGGCTGTGGAGAAAGGAACGTTCCTTGAGCCAACATTTTGATGAGGGGACCTGTTTTCATCAGGGCTGCAAGCGATTCAGTTGAAAAGCACTCGTTGCCCTGAAGAAGACAAGTCCACTTTTCGAAACATTGCGAGCTTCAACATGACAATGCTACGGCCAGACTTTCATTGGCCTGTGTGTGTCAATAATAAGATAACTTGCAAGTAAGTGGTGCAATGATATCGTTAACACACTGCGTCACAATCTTCACGTGTTTTATGCAGTGCACCAACATGGCAGTTTCAGTGATGTCAGCGCAAGCCATCTATTATTATCAGTGCTTTAAATGTTTTTCAACAAAATATTTCTCAATGATAAAAACATTTGACGTGTGCCATTTTTCTTTATTCATCAAGTGCGAACATGAAAAAGTTTATGGGTACAGATTCACTGGGAGGTCCCAAGGTAAGAACCGCAGGCGGGACCTCCCACGGGAAAAAAAAAGGTAATCGTCAAGCAACATTGAAATACAATTGTGAGCAATTAAACACAGTATAAACACAGCATAAAAAAGAGAAAGATGAAAAAAACAAAAGAAAACAAAAAAACCATTAGAATAATAAGTAGGAACACTAAAAAACAAGGAATACATCGTAACTAAAAAAAGACATGAAAATACAGTTAGAATTCAAACAGAAGAGCCTAACAAGAAAGTCTTTAGTTTGGTTTTAAAAACACAAAGTGATTTAGAAGATTTAATATCAGAGGTAAGTGAATTCCAGAGTGAAATGGCCGAGAATAGAATCATTTGTTTGCCGTAGTTAGTGTGTATACACGGAAGTAAGAGATTCTGGCGTGAGGCAAAGCGCGTTGAATTGAGATTATTAGTGATGCAATGAGGGAGAATATCTAAGACAAGGTGATCGTGCAAGACGTTAAAAAATAAAATACCAATGCTGTACCTAAACAGATGATGAAGGGGCAAAACACGGAGCTGATAGAACAGCGGGGAAGATTCTGCTTGTCGATGGGAAAATGTGATGATGCGTAACGCTTGTTTCTGCAGTGTTATTAATGGGGCGATGTGGGTATGATACGTACCACCCCAGGAAGAAATGCAGTAATTTAGGTGACTGTGGACAAAAGCGTAATACAAAGTTAGGAGAGTTTGCAAGTTGAAGTATGGTCTAGCTCTAATCAGAACTCTTATGCCGAACATAACTTTCTTTGAAATGAAGATTACGTGCTCATGAAATTTAAGGTGAGAATCGACTATTACGCCAAGAAAATTAGTGCTACGACGATGTTCAATTTTAATACCGGAAATATACAGGGAAGGGAACTCGGAAATTTTTCTTTGCGGGGAACTAAAAAGCAGAAAGCAAGTTTTAAGAACGTTAATAGATAATTTGTTGAAGAGACACCATCGCTCGAGGGAAAATAGGTCAGCTTGGAGCATTTGCGTTAACGTACACATGTTTCGGTGGGAATTAAAGATGGTAGTGTCGTCAGCATATAGCACGCATACGAAACTAGCATCGCAAGTGCTAATTCTATGATGTTTACAGGAAGTTTTCACCTTATCCTGAACTTGCACTGCCCAATTGCTTGAGGGGTGCGGTGAGGCGCTAAACTCGAACTGCTGCGAAGAAACATTTTCGCACTAAGATGTCCTTTGGTTTTACACTGTAGCGGGGTTATACTAAGACACGAGTTATAACAAATAAAAGTCTGGCTAACTATAAATCCTGATGTTTCGAGGGAAACTGTGATTGTACTTTAGCGAATGACAACAACGCGGTTCTGTCTATTACTTTGGGTGATCCATTCAAACCCTGCCCCGCCGTGGTGGTCTAGTGGCTAAGGTACTCGGCTGCTGACCCGCAGGTCGCGGGCTCGAATCCCGCATTTCCGGCTGCATTTCCGATGGAGGCGGAAATGTTGTAGGCCCGTGTGCTCAGATTTGGGTGCACGTTAAAGAACCCCAGGTGGTCGAAATTTCCGGAGCCCTCCACTACGGCGTCTCTCATAATCATATGGTGGTTTTGGGACGTTAAACCCCACAAAGCAATCAATCAATCAATCCATTCAAACCTTCTATTTAATTTCGATCATGACAAAGTGTGAGGTTTGTGTCCATAAGTCTTCACAAGTACATGGAATAAAAGTTCGTTTACCCTGCTGCATTTGTAAGAATACTTAGAAGTGTGGCAGCTTGGGCTAGTTGGTATGGCATGACGATAGTTATAGCGCGAGAACGAAACGACGACACAGAGACCGTGTCCTTCGTGTCTCTGTGTCGTCGTTTTGTTCTCGCGCTATAACTATCGTCATGTAAGAATACGCGCTGCGGGCCGAAAGTAGCCCGCTGTTGGCTCGTTTGCACGATCATGCCCTGTTTATTTATAAATAGGCACATCCCGTCACGTCACACCGACTGAAATTGCGCCTTCAGAACTTCGCAGAATTCCATTAGAGGTCTAAACCAACTAAGCAATGTGAACGCCTAGAACTGCAATTGCTATGACTACATCTGCCAGTATGACAGGAAAAAAAAAAGAAAGTCACGCGATCCGTCAGCCTGAAGAGCTATTCAACCTTAATGAAATATTTGGTACACCGCCAAACCTGCAGCTCGCTAGAAAGGAGACACGATCGCTGTAAAGGGCGTTATCCGATGGGCATATCACGCATTCGTTTACGACTACAAGACGTCATTGCGTAAACGTTTCACTCAGCAACAGCAGCTTCACAGGTTGTGATCGGGCACCTCGGTTTATATGCACATGCGTAAACATTGCGTTATTTCTTGTTGCGCTACGTGACTCGGGCAGGGTCACGTGCACCTATGTAGCCTTTGTCTTTTCCGATTTTTCGCTATTGGCTGCTTGAGCCCAGCACTTCCGGGCGATGAGCGACGGTTTCCAAATCTGGAGAACCGAGCGATCGCGTCGCGCGAACGCCCTGTTTCGTCGCTCATAGCGTCGCTCGTCGCTGTCGCGTGCATTTTAGCGCTTATGAGGTTTGGCCTTTACAGCTGCACACAGTCAGCGATGGGAATCTCCCGAGCGCTGACAAAAGCACCAGGGGTTGCACGGTGGTTTACCTGCAGCTTTGACCGCGTTCTGTATTCGCGATCGCAGATCGCGAATACTGAACGCGGATAGCACCAAACTCTTACGGAAAAGCCACAACTACAGGAAAAAAATTTTCTGCCAAATTTAGCGGCAGTCTGGCAACAACCACCCCAAAGTCTGGCAACAGACTTATGCAACGCCAAATGGAACCTTGCCTTCGCGATCGACCGCGAAACTTACGTGCCACTCTTTCTGCGGCACACAGGAGTGCCCGACGTACCTTCTGGCTTTTACAAAGCGCCTGCTTTGAGTCGGACTTCGTGGACGCACTGGGCTGCAGCAATCGGGAGGCACGGACGAAAGTCTCCGGAACCGACTTTCCGGTGTGGAACGCGCGCAAGCATCGAAGCGATCGCCTTGGCAACATGATCGATCGGTTGGTTCGTGAGCTAAAATGCCTTCATCATATCGACACAAAGTTACGTGGCAGGCACAACTGCACGACGAAACAATATCATATCGATACCATTCGGCAGACTGCAGTCAGACACGCCGGTAAAGCCGGAACAGAACGCACGCGCGTTTGCGATTCTACGGATTGGCTTGGCTTCGATAGTAAACATCTAATCCCACCAAGACAATAAATATGGCGGCCATGACGTATATTTGACTGGCGCTTGCAGAGCGCAAAAGCACAGCCTACGAGATCTGTAATTACCTGATGAAATAAGACTCAAGTCAAATAACTCCAGTTCGATGAGTGGATTGGCTTGAAGGGGCGCGCGATTTTCGTTTCCTCAGCTAGCCTCTGTACCCCAGCTAGGTTGGCGACCCCAGCTGTCGGTTGTCTGCCGCTCTATGGCTCCAATCTAGAAGTGGGTATCCGGCTACATTTTCTACAGAAGTTAAACAGTAAGAAGTGTTTGTGTACGTGCGTGGGCGACAGCTTCAGCCGAGCAACACCATTTGTTCTCACGCGTGGTAGTCGTAACAGAACGTATCGTTCTGTCATCACTGACCAATGTTTCGCAAAACTATCCATGAAGCGGCGTAATCGTGTGTGTGGCAGTGTACTTGCGCTTATAAATGATGCACACACGACGTATGAACAGCAGGTAATCTTTTAAATTACATGCAATTCCATGGTGCAGAAGCAATAAATCTTGCAGACGGCTTGTTATGCAGCGTCAGACTGGATTCTAGACTAAGGAAATTGCTGTGCGTGGCTATTTCATATCTACACCACTTCTTGTCCCCCATAATCATAATGCACCATACATTTCACTTCCCTTTTCTTCTTTTTTTTCTCTTGCATAAGCTAACAGGACTTGGCCAAATGATGCACAATTCATGTCGTGTGTGTGTGTGCATGTGTTTGTGTGTGTGGATGGCTGGGCGACTGAACTTTATTGACAAGCGAAACAGAGAGCGATGAGGATGGGCCTGGCTATTGCTAATGCATTTCAGGTCATAAAGGCGAAACTTAAGCGTTTCCTAGTTTTTATGCTCTGTTAGCACGCTTGGATAGCCTTGGCTACGCTGGTCTTGGCTACGCTGGTTTGAAATTCAAAAAATTTTTTCTCCAGTGATTTTTCTCCTTGTACTCACCCATCAGAGTTATCAGTATTGTACACCAGAAATATTGACGCACATATCCTGTGAGAGAAGCGGAAGGGCGAAGAGAAAAGCAGAGTACTAAGAGTGTGTGTTGGTTCATGTTGAGGATAGTCTTTGTTATCAGATTACAGACTGACGCAAGACATAAACAGCCCCATTGTTTATAATTACTTTGTGATGCCATGAACTCGGGAATGGACCACACAGCACAAGAGTTGTACAGTAAAATGTTCAGATTTTTATTTGTGGCCGACACCGAGCCGAGGAGGAGGAAAAAAAAAAAGCTGTCGCTCTGCGTTCTTTTCATCCGTCACTCACGCACACGTGCACAGTCGATAAACTGCACAACCGCAAAAAAAGTCATAAATATACACGTTGTGCTTCTCCTAAAAGACTTAAAAAAAACTCGACAGTGTTCTGAAGGAATGGAAACACAAATAAGGTTGTGTTTTCTACTCATTTCATAAAATCTTGTTTTGGAACAAACAGTGCACTGTTCATGCTTTCATTGCCGTCTACTTCACAAAAAGGAAAAAAATATATATGTATACATAGCACTGCCATTTCATTCTGGCTTTCGCTAGAAGCTCGAATAACAGGCAGAGCATCACCTGGAACAGTACACCACGATTGGCAACTATGACACCACACACTATGCTAAAAACTTTACAAAGTACTGTCTGCTCTCCGCAGCAGTAAGTGTGACACTGAAAGTTACAACTTCAGTTGAACCTCGACTCAACGAACTCTGGTGTGGCGAGTTGTATTGCTCATATTTTGTTTTCCCGCAATATCTGCACAACAAAGCTTTAACTGATTCCACAATGTGAAGATTGAAGCATAAGCAAAAACATTGGAGGGCATTTGTACTCACTTGGTTGCTTTGTGAGTGGTTCTTCAAAAGTTCATCAGAAAAAAAATCCTTCAGGAAAATTTACGTGGGTATCTAAGGGGAGATGCTACTGAAGGAAATTTTTTTTCCAAATTTACATATTTTTGCTTTTACTTGCAATCACAAATTTTGTTTCTGTACTTGTATGATAAAAACAATAAAGGTTGTAACTAAAATTGAACTAGGTTAAAATTGATTTTCAAGAGCACAAGGTGGCAAATAATAATTAAGAAAAAGCTAATTGTCTAGAGTTTTCTGGAAATTCTTGCCATTGCATTTGACATGAGGAGTTCACCAAAGCCCCATGCTCAAAATAACCACGATTTCCAAGCTTTTATGATGGAAGGAATCGTTTTAGATAGCTTATCTTTGCCCTGTAGATGAGTTTTCATTTCTAGATATAAAATGTGTTTTTCTTGCCATGGGGAAATATCGGGCAGCTGCTTGAGTTTAATCATTGCTTTTGGTACTTCTAATGACCAGCCCGGAATGAAACTTTCACCAGATATTTCTAAGCATGTGAACGGTACAATTATCTCCTTTAAATCTAGATATCTTTTTATTGTTATTATGAACCTTGAGTGAGCACTGAGTGTGGGCTGAATATTAGAGAGCATCTCACATTATAATATTTGCCACTGTGGAGCAATATAATCCATTAATGGCTCATAACCATAGAAGCCTAGCGGCAGAAAACGTTTTTCAATTAAGAACCATATTTTACACATTGCTATGGTACAAAATGAAAACTATGCAACTTACTATGAAGCTGATTACATATTTGAAATCTGCATGGAAACCTACGTATAGTTCAGCAAAAATTTTATTGCCCCAGGCTACAGAATAAAGCAGCATTTTTTTCTTCGAGTACCATTTCCCCTTGAGGTACTGCATTGTAATAAAGTTTGGATGGAATAGTTGAGATCTCCACAACTTCGTCATATCGAGGTTCAACTATATCTCTGTTATGTATCACTGAAAAATATAAAAGTTCTAATAGCACACTGTCACACACATGTAGAGTTTTCCACCATGCAGGGTAACTATACAATATGCTCCCACTAAAATATGTTAACCTAATAAAACGGTTTGCAAATTTTGGCTAGACACACCGAAGGTCCAGCTTGTGCGAGAAGCTTGATGCATCTAGTTAATCAATAAAAATTTTTTAAACCATCAACTTCATAATTAAACGTACGGAGGATCTTGCAAAACAGTGCTAATAGATAGTCCTCTACAATCATTTTCATCATGCACAAGACAGAGAATCGATCTGTCTGCTATCTTACTTGTATGTAGATATTGAACAAACAGAAATGCTGCGATTAAAAGCGAAGGCAGCTGACAGCTTCACGAACTGCCCTCGCATCCTCGCAGGAATTCGGCCTAAATAACGAACACTAGTTGAAGAAAGTACGCTAATGAATTTCCTTCAACTTCATTTTTTGGGGCAGAACCACACAAGTGCCTCCTAAATAAGCAAATGTTCCCAAGCTAAACAGATGTCCCCATGCTGAGCGTAAAAGACTCAAAAGGGAATCGCCGTGAGGCACAACATTGACGAAAGCACACAACTCCGACACGAACACATTTTCATTTCACTCTTAAAATTTTTGCATTGACACTGCAGACTTAAAACTTTGTCGACAACAACTTGTATATATATGTACAATGTCCTAACGTCCTTCACTTACATCACTGAAAGGTTTATGGCCTTCAGCAACTGTGGAGCAAGGAAGTAAAAGACATATTCACAATTTTTTCACTGCTAGATGGCGTGAACCAAGCCAATGAAAAGTTTCTTATTGTATTGAACTGCCTCGAGCTGCTCGCAGTGTGCGTGCTATCCCATTCTTTTTCTGTCAGCATGCTGCGAAATCTGCATGTTCTTGCAACGACGGAAGGACACACTGTACGAACGTGCCCCTGTGCAGGTATTCAACCTTGTACGGGACAAAAGTCATCAAAGCAGTATACGCGAGATCATACATCTTAGTGGCCCACATATGACAAACATCACCTGTCTGCCTTTATGGCACAGTCATTTCGTGCTTTGCCTTTCGGCTGCACATCCACCACGCAGAGCTGGGCGCACGATTCGCTCCGGTTTCTACATTAGTTCGAGAAAGTGCACGGAACTATTCTCAAACATGTGAGGACCAGCGCAATACATTGATACAGTCCACACATGCACATGCAATAAAAGGAATTCCGCATAGCCACTGAAATGCCATCACTGTCCGAAACCAAAATCTTTCACCATTCCTTCTGCTGCTGCATACAGCCTTATATTCCAGCGCACGTCCTCGGATATGTCATGGTGCCTCACTCTCTCCCCTGCCCAAGCAGTCTGCGTCACAGATTTGAAAGTGTTTGCGCGAACACGGCAGATCTGATGCACAACACAGTTGTCTTGACGAGGTCGTGCTGCAGTTCCCTTCGTGAGGTCACGGCACCATTGTCTCTGCAATGTCGCGGCGCACTTGACGGGGTCGTGACGCAGCACCTTTAAAAAGGTTGTGACACTGTTGACAAGGGCATAGCACAACTTCCTTGGCAAGTTTATGACACTGTTTTCTTTACAAGGTCGTGACGCACTACTGAAGGTCGCGACGGAACTGCTCTGGCGAGGTTGTAACAGCATTCTCTCTACTAGGTTGTGATACACCTGACAGCTTCCCTGGCAAGGTAGAGAAGTGGCTGCTTTGACGAAATCCTTGAAAAAGCCGTGACGAGGTCGTGAAACTATTCTTTCGACAAGGCCACGAAGCAGTTCTCAAGGTTGCATCGGTGTCCTTGCCATACACAGGTGTTGGGAACCTCAACGTCACCGCTATAGTCCTGGTCATTCTTGCCGGCTTTGGCATAAATACTCGATATCACAAAGTGCACGCACTTGAAGAAAAAGACCAGGAGCATCTGGGGAAAGTAGGGATGGGGCAAGGGGGGCGAAGGTGTCGAGAAAAACGGCGGAGTAAAGACATGGTTGACTTCAGCTTCTCAGACGTAGCCGTTCGCGGTCTTCTGGTAGTGCGTCGGCTTGGGCTTGTTGAACGGCCTGGTGTTCTTCCGCCTCCACAAGCAGGCCACGCACATGAGAACCACGATGATGGTGACCAGGATCACGATGGCAATCACGTAGCCGACCACGTCGCTGCCGGTGCTCTTGATGTAGTGGTGCAGTTCTGAGTGTGAAAAGATGTGGGGAGGAAGAAGAAAAGAAACCCAATCATTTGAATATACATTTTCTAAAGAATATTTCGACGGCCAATTAAAGCCAGAAAGGTGCAAATCTAGAATGGTTTGCTTGTATTTCAACATGGAAAAAGTGCGAAACATGCAGGACGGATAAAAAAGTGCAGAATTTTGTTATCAGTCGTATTTAGCGATCTGGAATGTCCCATGCTAGTTTAATCTTTAAAGTAAGGCCAGCAAAATAGGATTGTTCCAGAGCAGTGAATCTTGCAACATGTTTTAGAAGAGCATTCAATAACGTTCCAATATATTATATTGTAATAGTAGCACAAAGATATGAGATGACTTTGCCTTTTCTTTTTTGAATTCTAGACAATCAGAAATTGTTGAACAGGAAATGCCACTAAAGCAAACATTTCAGCTGGCAGATTTGTTTTCGTCGAGTAAAGCAAATCTCAGACAAGTCCACTTGCTGAAACACTGGCATCAGTGACATTTTTACCAAAATTTTTCATGACTCCAAGCCTTCTTATTCTTGGGGTTTTCTACTCGGGCTTGCTGGTAATTCATATGAAAGTAAACTGCAGCACGTGGAAAATTGGAATACAAGAAGAAACAGCGCCGTAATTCTGGTTGTAAACTTGAATCGCAGAAGGTACAGTCATAGCAAAAAACAGAAATGAAATGACACGCCTAATTATTGAATCTCACAAACTGTCATGTCTCAAAGTCAAGTGCATCAGCATGCCGTTTATCTTTATCAGTTAAAGGAATTCCTTATCTGGCCGGTAGTACAGTGCGTCGTGAGGTTCTGGCTTTTGCTTTGTAATACACAATGTGTGTTCCAGCGTATGTGCAAATAAGGCAATGTTCCTAGCCAATAAATGGTTAGTTTGTGCTGCACCTGTTTTATCAGTTTCATCACGTGTTCGCGTTTATTGTCTACTACAGTTCACATCTATCTTCTTAAGTGGGGCAATCTTTAGGATCAACTGAGGGCTGTCCAAAGAGCCTGTGAAAGGGCAAAGGAGCATGGTCTTCTCGCCTCAGTGTGAGAGCAGCCCGCAACTACGTCTGCGTAGTTTCTTAGGACCTCAATAAAGTTCTTTGGCTGACTGACAAACTGCTTCACGAATGGTATTTTTGTAAACGCCACACAACTACTTTTAACACAGCAATCCATCTTGCTGCTGGTACTGAGAGCGCATTTTCGGACAGGTTCTCAGCATCAACACCTTAGGCGAGTCATCTTCAATGCCCAAACTACTTTTGATTATGCATTGACATTTTTTCCAAAGTTGTTAATTATGAGGCTAATTGGTGGGCTTGAGCACCTACTCTGCGAGTCTTTAGTGACCCACAAATATGCTAATGCTTATTCCTGGAAATCTTGTTATCAAAGGACATTTTACCTTGACGACTGTCATTCTCACACTATGGAGGCTTTATTGTAGTTATGTGGCCAGATATTGTGTCAAATTTTGCGAGATGTTAGTGGGACATCATGCGCCTGTTTTTCTTTATCGTGACACAAGTCAGAGATGGAGTGTTTCACTGATTTCCATAAGTTGAAAGAGGCATGAGTGCGATTTTAGGCAATGGATTTTTACGTCCTTACTCTTCATTTCCTTGTGATGAGAATTAGGTGGCAGAAACATCATACAAACAAAAAACGCTGGTTGCTGCATAGATGAAATGCAGTGGAACCTCGTCGATACGTTCCTGCTTAATATGACTTCCCGGCTCCTATGCTCCAAATTGCCAAAATCAAATTGACCTGATCCAGATCATATGTTTTACCGAATTGTACTTTAGTTTCTGCATTTTTTAGGTATATATCGAAAAGGTTCTATTGTAATCCTGTGTATGAAAACAAGTGCCATAATTTTTGTATGGAGACTTATTGCTGGAGTTACTAATTAAAACATGAATAAGCAATCTTTCTTAATGATTTGGCTTAGTTGACATCAAGTACTATATTGATGTACTGTATACAGCTAATAACTGGGTCGATTTGACAGATGTAGTGCAACTATTTGTTTCTTTTTTCACTACTAGGTGCAAATAACCCGACACACTTGGTATAACTATCTATATGTCTTGGCTCACCAGTGCACTGCACACAGCAGTTGCCAGAGCTGTGGTTGTGGGTTCGGCACAAGTCCTGGTGGCAGACGGTCTCCTGGCAGTGCAGGTGTCCACGACTGCACTCACAGCGGTTGCAATTGTCGATGACACGCTGCTCTCCGTCAGCGAACACCAGGCCACCTCGCGTGCACTGCCACTGGTTTGACGACCGAACGGCTCCATCTGTGGAGAGACAAAATAGAAGATTATTTGAGATAATATGGTCATCATTGGGTGCTACGATTATTATAGCTATATTAAGGCAGCAACATGTGGCGTGCATAACATACGTCAGAGATCTTAAGCGCAGCGCACTCCAATCTGGTGCACCCCATTTTAATCATATCACTACATTTGGTGCTTAAATTACGAGAATTAAAAAGAAACCTTTAAAGCATAACAGTAGAAATAACGTGCAGGCCCATTTAACAAGGATATTCGGTGTGAACATGCCAGTTGTACCAGACTGTGACACCATTAGCATGAAAGTGGCATCAAGGTGCTTTTGCATCAGGCTTGTCTTTGTATGTGTTCAAATTCTGCTTAGTCAATTCCTTACAGGCGACTAGTTGATTAATATTAAGATCAGTAATACTAATATTATCTGGGGTTTCAGTGGCCGATACCATCATATGACATTGAGGCACGCTGTAGAGGAGGGGTCTGGAAACCTTTACAATCTGCTGTTCTTTAATGTGCACTGACACTGCACAGTACATCAACATCAGTCTACATTTACGGCAGAACAGGGGTCATTGAGATAGCTGATATGTGAGGCATGAAGTATGTGGCTTGTAAGAATAACATAATGAAAGCAAGATCTCAGAGTAGACTTAAAGCTTTGCAATGTCTATGCTGATTTTGGCGACTCTGTAAAGGCGGAAGAAGCTTTAGATGCCTCATCAAATGCAAAAATCAACCATCGTCGTCTGTCACCGCCAGACGTCAGAGTCAATGCGAGCGATGCAAAAAAAAATATCACAGCATATCCGCGGGGTGAATGATGATGAGTGAGGCAAAGCGTCTGTCTGTCTGTCTATATGCTGTGCTGGCTATGCTGGAGGAGTGGACAGCCCTAGACCATAAGGAGCTCCGCCCCTGAAAATCATCATCTTGTGACAATGTCGCAGATAGCGAAAATCTGTGACGTCACCATGACCATGGCAGGTTATGTGATGTCATGGCCACCGTGACCATGATGTGATGTAATGGTCATTATGACCATTACATCACATAATGTTATGTCACATGATGACGTTGTCACATGACATTGTTGCTAAGTCAAAGATGTGCTGATCACAGAGGCAGTGTTAAACCAAATAAGCTACAGAAAGCTTGCAATGCCTCTGATTCTGAAGGCAATGCAAAAGCGTGTTATGTGCAGACAGGTTTTGTAGGGGGGGGGGGGGGGCGGACATCAATTAATTATTGATCCTCTCTGGAGACGATGGAAGCTTTTGGTGCCTTACCCGATGAGCAAGGTATGCAGCAGCTTCCCGACGTGTGATTGGCTGATCGGCACATGTTTGGGGGGCAGCCCATCTCGGAGCACTGTACTTGGCCCAGGGTGCAGTGGCAGCGCTTGCAGTTGTCGGGAGACCAGGATGCCCCGTCGGCGTACACCTTCCCATCTGTTCTGCAGACTGGGGTCGCCTTAGAAGATGTGGCTGCTGCTTCAGTGAACAGCAGGGGAAAAAAAAGAGAAAGAAACGTTGTTATCACGTCTGACCACTGCTGTGATTTTTACTTATTACAGAAAGCGCATTACAGTGTAATACAGTCGAACCCCTTCATAGGAGGCACTGATATGAGGGACAAATGGATATGAGAGACAGCAGTTCGCCTACAGTAGTAAAATACGAGTTGATAAAAATATGCCTTTGAGGTACCCTGCTTATAAGAGACATCTCATATAAAAGAGAGGAACAGCTGCCAGAAGCATGCCTCTTATAAAGGGGTTTAACTAATATAAAAAACAACGTCCTGGTATCAGAGAATGTAACATGGCCCCTTGTTTGCAGAATACCAAATAATTTTATGTACAGTTACTATTAGTAATGCAAATCATTTAAATAAGCAAGCAGAAATTCAATTAGGATATGTTGTTGGGACTGTAGTAAATATAAGTAAGTGCAAGACATATTTTAATGACACTCAAAGCCGCATATATTGAAGCCACAACGTATAGCAAATTATTGTGTATATTGAACAGTTGTAAAGTCATCTGGTATATATTTATGAAAAATGAAATATTTTACATATAGAATTACCGAAATATAAACTTTTCTAATGATTTCCTCAGATTATATACATTTGAGTTTGACTGTACAGGGTACATCTGCTAATATGCAAAAGATAATACTATGTAACAATGCTGGTCCAGAAACAAAAATTGTCACATTCAGCTAGTAAGTACATGAAGCTAAAGCAACGCAAAAACAATCAATTCCATCATAAATGTATTGTGAAACATAACTAGTAGAGGCTTTATTTCTGTGATGCTATCAACAAAAGTATATTTAGTGAACAGATGAGCCTGAAGTGATAACTAAAGGTCTTAATATCAATTAGTCATTTGTATACATTGCACTCAAATTAGAAAAGTTTATGTGAGTCGACAGTAAGAGGCAGTCTGTTATAGAGGGATACGGAACATTGGTTTTGCGAATTGAAACCGGTTGCAGACGTACTTGGGCAGATTGGGCAGCAGTGATTCTTGAGGAACAGTGGCTCCAAGCACGTGAGAGGTGGGCAGGTTTCACGGAAGCAGCGTTCCTTGCCAGCACGACACAGGCAGCTCAGGCACGGCTCCGGACGCCATGACTGACCGTCCTTGTATCCGCCCACACACGGAAGTTGGTTGGACTGGTTGCTGCCGAGCTGTTCCTCTTCTGTAAAATATGGCACCACAGTCAGTTGGAAGCGACAAGCATAGTTGGGCAGATGCACTACCTATACACTTCATTTCCTATGTAAGCTGCAGTGTTGTGGAAGTTATGCCAGAAGTTTGGTCAGCGAAATCTGAATTCGTGCGTTTCAAACTTGTGTTTCATCGTTGCGAACGTGGTTTCCGCAACTGGGTGCTACCAGCTGAGTGCCACTGAAAATAATTGTGGAGGCCACGACAATAAAACAAGAAAACGGGCATGTTGAGTGATACAGAACAAGCTATTGACAACGATATATCTAGTGACTTGTTTTTTTTTAAATACAAATATTCATTTATTTTTCGGTTTAAAAATTACTCGTCATAATGGTATAGTGGTCATGGTGCTCAACTGGTGACCCGAAGTCATGGGATCGAATTCCAGCCTGGGCGGCTATATTTTGATAGAAGGAAATTTCCGGAGGCCTCTAATACAGTGCCTCTCAAAGTAAAATCATTATTTCGGGATATAAAACCCCCAAAATTATATATTACAGAATAGAAACAAAAAAAAAGAAAACACTGCCAGGCATAGTTTGCACTGGTGGAGCAATGCAAAAGGCACAGTGGAGCTGATTGCTTCCTAGCTTGTCCTGGCCATACGAAGTAGTGCCAAGTGATGCTAAGTTATATGAACTGATCCGATCTGATGCTAAGCTATGTGGAACAATCCAAGTTCTAGTCGAGTACTGGACAGTCGCCACTCCCTGTCTCAGCCATGCTACATCATGGACTACTTTAAACTAATTGAGTCTAGCTGTTTCGCTAGGCCGGGTGCCCCAATTTCCAGTTCCCGGTCTTGCCATGTCTGCGTCTAGCATGTCGCTACCATGGCTGGCTTTCTCGAGAACAAAGGGGTGCGTGCACATTTTGCTGGGCATTACATCTGGCATGGCCGAGCAGTTGCACGCAATGTCCAGGCAGGCGGGCAGGTGGCAGAGCCCTGTATGTGCTGATGCAGCAGGCACGTAGCTGTGCGACGGGTTGCTTGGCAACTTGCGACGTCGTCGTCACAGCGCAGATATTTTTGCCCACATTGGAACGATTATGGCCAGCTTGAAGAGCTTTGCTGTTAAGAATAAGATTATGGGGGTAAAATTATTGAACTACTATTTCTTGTTGTGAATGCATCTACTGCAAAATGTCTTGCTAACTTTCATAGCATTGCATGTAATGTGTGAAAATGAGTGTAGCAGCTGCACACTTGGACAAAGAGTGAGAATAATGTAAGCTAATGGGTTAGGTTTCTGTATTAGTAACAGCAACACAAAGAGAGCAGACAGGAAAGCTAGCATAGCGATACTGACCCGTGCAGGTGGCACAACATTGGCCCTGCTTTCTTGTCGGGTTGGCGCATGGCGCTGGAGGGCATTGCATGGTGTCGCACAGGGCCATGCCATCCACGCACTCGCACCGAACACAGTCGTCCAGCCACCAGCTGTCGCTTTCACGATGAATGTGGCCGTCCAGACCCTGGCACACGCCAGTGCCTGCCGGTGGCCAGTGGAATGGGCTAGCTGCATCATCTGACAAGAGGAAGTCACGGGCCAGATCAGCTTATTCATGCGGAAGTATAGTCGTAGCATGACACAGTAAGGGTGCAAGCTTATGAAGCGAAAGAAAAAATGAAGCCATGAAGAGCGTTGTGGAAGTTACTTGTCATTTTTATCGACGTGCGGTAGTTGTTTTATAAAAGGAGGCGACAATTTGCCGCCATTAGGGACTGAACCCACAAGCTGTGCACTCTGCGTGCAATGCTTACACAATTATGCTACGACAGCAGATGCTCGCCTGTCTATTTCATGCATGTGTATGGACTCTTTCACACATGCGACAACTAGCAGCAGTGACTTGACCATTTGCAAATGGCAATAAAAAAGTGACTCAAGGTGACTAATGTTCACACCTGCACATGACTTGCTCATCACCACACTAAATTCAAATTTGTTGACACATAAATTATGTTGTCATTGCTCTGTAAGAGAAGCTGATGTTCTGTTGCACCTCATTTGTTCTGCACTGATTGGTTAAGATGTTCACGACCAAGGCAACCAGTTGTGACCAGTCGCTTTGCACCTAACTGGTCACATGACCAGTGCTAGTCACATGTTCTTGAGCCCTGGGTATGCTAACGTGTACCACTCATGGCTATGGGAAGTGCCCCTTTTGTATGCCTCTGCCAACACCCGTGTATAGACAGCAAAAGTGAAATTTCGGTGGTTAGTGTTGTAATCACTCGAACCTTCGCCCTGACTGTTCCACTGATGTCGTCGCCTCTAACAGCACTGAAAGTGGAAATGGCTTTAAATACAGCGAGTTGCATGACTTGAAAAAACCGGCAGAGCAAGTGCCAGCCCGATTTTGCACGTTAAATTCGTTCAGTTGTGTAGGGCCCTTGGCAGCAACTGGTCCTTTCTGTTGCTCTTGCATGCACATAAACATAGCGTATGTGCGCTGAGGAACACAGTGCGTAATGTTCTTATGCAGTCAACATCATCCCTTTTAGAGACCACTAGGTCAGCAAAAAGTTTGAATTTCCCAGAAACTTCAGACCGTATTTGGTTAGTAGGTGCATTAAATGTTACTATAGTGTTTTAGAACAGGCTGAAAGTCGAAATTCAAGGCTGTCTGTTGAAGCACCAGAAAAATTCTGCTCATTCTTCTTGTGTCTGAAGTCTGGAAACTCTTGATGCTACAAAAGAGTGGCTACTTGGGCTGGTTGGTAATGCATTTTTGAAAGTAATATACTTTCTTAGTGCGCAGAGAAGGTGTCAGAAAAAAGTCTTCTTTCTGAAAACTTCCCTGAGCACTAAGAAAGTATATTACTTTAAAAAATCTTGATGTT
This sequence comes from Rhipicephalus annulatus, assembly GCA_013436015.1. Taxonomy (NCBI): domain Eukaryota; kingdom Metazoa; phylum Arthropoda; class Arachnida; order Ixodida; family Ixodidae; genus Rhipicephalus; species Rhipicephalus annulatus. The sequence goes on along the minus strand of WOVY01000531.1, from coordinate 225,261 downwards.
GACTGCATACGACGTTTGTGCACAACACTACGCAGGAGCACCTGCTACGGAGAAGGATCAAGGGAAGTGTAAGCGCTGGGTGCATCACTCACTTTGGCAAACAGGGCAGCAAGCTCCGGGTTCCATGATAGGGTGCTCGCAGTAGGTTCGCGGGCAAGCCACGAGGGAGCAGACCTCGTGACCATTCAGGCATGCGCAATGGCGGCACTGATCTCGCCACACGCTTCGGTCATCACGCGGACACGACCGAGACAAGCTCGTGTGGTTGGCGCTGCCGTGAGTAGGGTAAGGTGATGACGATGGCGATTCTGCACAGGCGATAAGCGGTTGGTTTTGCTCACTCACCTTGACTTGTGATGAGAATCGGAGTCACAAAGCATGCATGCCCACCTCCTTGAGGGTTCATCGCTGCGCGACTTCTTGCAAAAGCAGTTACTCGGTCACTACTGGTCTACATTTTGTAAAAAAGCAAGCGATGTGGCTCATGCAAGCTGGGAAGCACCCCCGTCAGAAACTACCTGTAAGTTTGTTGTCTAATAATTCTGTATCTTGTGGAGCAGCCTTCGCCTGAGTTACTTAACATTTATGCTAGCCAACCAGTCGAGAATGTTGGGTAAAAATATATTTGCAAAGAGTTTGTCGTATTTTTTCTGCATATTTTATGTTGGGTCCAATTTGAAGCTCCAACATCTTTCTATCTTTATATCCATATGTACATAAGTGTGTACATACATATACATACATACATACATACGTGCATGCGTACATAGTGAGTTCGTCAGTCTCTAACTATGCTTTCTCAAAGCATAATAATTTTCTGGCATTAAGCGAAATATACCTTCAAATAATTGTATATGCAAAGTCTTCTAGTTTACGTTATTGGTGATCGAAGAAAAGTACGTTGATGCTCACTTTCACAGACGGGGCAGCAAACGCCTGGCTTCTTGACCGGATTTGCGCACTTTGTCTGGCACATCTGTGCCTCACACTTGGCCTTGCCAGATATGCACTCGCACCAGGTGCAGTCATCCTCTTTCCACCGTTCGCCGTTGTTGAAGCGAAGCCCCGACGATGTCAGGCAACCTGACGCAATGCAGTCACAGGTTGTTTACAACATAAAAGAAGAAATGCGACTAGGGGCGAGCATCGGAATACATGCAGCCAGGCTTAAACACTTAATACAGGAGAGTCTCAAATATTGCAATATATGAGACACACAAGCACACATGCAACTGTGCCAACTTTAATGCTAATCTTTATTACACACTGTACTTTTATTATAATTAGTGAAATCTCACGTCACATAAAAGACACAGCACTGTTTTTGATGAGCGTTGCAAGCTTACATATGTTGCATTAGAACAGTAGCAAGGCAACTTTTAATTGCTTTATTTTATCAGATAATTTGTTATATAAGTGTTTGATGTATCGCTTTTCAACTATACCTCGTTTTAAAGTGGTCACACCCAACTTACAAAAAAGCTTCATTTTTAACCAATATATGCTATAAATGTGCATCCATTGCATCTGTTAACAATTTTTTGCTAAATTTATATTTGTTATATTACAGTTTAACAGCAGGTTTTGAGAAGTGACATAGTAGCGAATTCGCTGACTTCACAGAAATTTGTTTAGGCAAAAATGTGAACACGAACAAATGTAATATGTGTGAAGGTAATCCGGAAAAAAATTAAACAGGCCAGTTATCTTAGCATGGATGAAATAATTCGGCACTGGGGGGCAAGTGTTAAAACGTTTCTACAAAATATGCTCCATTAAGTCGCTACTTTAAAGGTTAACTAAGCAAAATTTGTTATTTACCTTGCTTGGCAGATTGTAATTTATCTTGGCACAGATGAAATGGTCCAATATTTCACAAGTTCTACATTTGTAATAAAAAATTGTACCGAGATTCACGAATTAAAAATGAATAAGCAATATTTGTTAATTATCAAGCTCGGCAGACTAGATTAGGCATCACGACGTGCTGCGTATGGCCGGAAACAATACTGGGCCAATTATACATGTGCAGCACGCATGTTTGCTACGTATATGGCAAGTCAGGTGAAACACACCCTGCATGGTTTTCGCTGCAGTGTTCTCTTACCGCGTGCGTTGTGCAAACACAACACCCGTACGTGCTTACCGAGGCACACGGGGCAGCACTCTCCCTCGGGCTTGTGCAGCCAGGAGCAGTGCGTGTCGACTCCCTTGCAGACGTTGTCGTTGCACACGGCGACACCGTTGCGGCACGAGCAGGTGCTGCACTTGGTGTGCCACGTCTCGCCGTTCTTGTACGTCTCCTTGCCCACGTGGCACACGTGGTCTCCACTAGCTGCATGGCGGGGGGTTGGGGGTGCGTTACTTGATCAGTACCGTTGGCGGGGTCGGGGTATGCAGGTTAAGCTACCCATCTCCGCCTAATTTTCTTTTCCAAATTCGCGCGTTTATACATGTACACGTGAACATCACAAAGGAACGCTAGAACGTGCATAAAGTGTTTCTTTCATTCGCATGGCGCACTACTCCCTCCGAATGATAGGCGTGCGGACGGAGGCGAGCGGGGCGCCCTCCGTTATCACCCAAGAAAGAATGCCTACCGGATACTTTCACACAGGCGGAGCTGTCGCGTCGCTGCTCAAAGAGCAGCTATGGCCACGAAGATATTTTGACGACGATGGCAGCCGAATGTTGCAATCCTAGAACTGTTTACTTCCCACCATTACTCTCGGAATGCCAGGAACTAGAGGCAACCATAACGCCATCGCTTATAAGTTGCCACAGACAACAACGACTGCTACGCGTTCATATCCAGGCGATAACAAAATGTGGAAACGTGGATTGGCGAGAGAGACCTCGATGAAAATATGTTTGCCATTTCCGCGAAACAGCTGGTCGTCGAGAAACCCGCCACCGAGAGCGCACGCAAGGACCTGACCACACGAATCCGTCGCAGCGCGTCGGCGCGTGGGATTTTGACGCGGTGCCGCACCCTCACCCCGTGAAAGAGAGTTGCGCAGCCTCGGATATTTACGCTCTCTCTCTCCATAAGGAGAGGGCGGGGCGCAGCGTCAGCGCCGCACCCTCTCCCCATGAAAGAGAGTTGCACAGATTCCGGTATCCACTATCTCTCTCTCTCTCTCTCTCTCCATAAGGACAAGGCGCGGCGCAGCGTCAGAAAGCCACGCGGTGACGCGCTGCAACGGGTACGTGTGGCCATGCCTTTAACGCACATGATTGGCGCACTTTCAATGGTCGCACTTCCGTACGCTCGCCAGCGCCGTTTGTTGTTGTTGTTGTTGTTGTTGTTGTTGTTGTTGTTGTTGTTGTTGTTGTTGTTGATCACTATCACCGTGTAGCGTTCACGGCGGACACTTTGGACGCTGTCAGCATGCAGTGTTCGTGGCGTTATAGTATCTAGTCAATGAGATAAATTGATAATATCACACTGTAAGAGAGGAATAGAAATTAAGACAGCTGCATTAGGGGGAATTCGTGCGGAGCTGGGCAGTCTTGTCGTTGTTTTTCTCCGCACGTGGCTCGTACCCAAAGGAGGAGATTGGCCGATTAAAAGGTGAATTTGCCCGATACCTTCTGCGTTGCTTCGTTCCTAAAAAGCCTTAATTATTTCATTGTGATTTGAAGTGCCAATTGCGAATTTCAAGAGGAAAAGTAGTGAGACCGCAATTCAGCAAGAAAATCGTTTAGTCGCACTCCTTTTTTGTTTCCCTTTACGGTTTTACCGTATACTTTCTAACTTTTTATTTCTATTCATTTCTTCCTCTATTTCTTTTTCTTTATATGCTCTATTTTTTCGTACTTTCCCTTTTATTTCTCTCTCTTACTAATTCTCGCTTGCTTCCTTTTTTTTTATATGTAGTTCTGCCTGCGTTACGGCAAATGGCGATGGCATACTACAGTGCGGACCCCTAGAAGTGTTGTTCTCCAATTATAATCAAGACGCTTGAAGAACAAGGAGAAACCTCCGTGGCGCTAATGTGCGCTCAATATGCTACGGATCGCCATGCTATGCTATCCGTGCTTGGTTTCGCCGGCTTTACGCCATGTTGCGACAGTGTGCAATAACTGCACACGACATCATATAAAAATTATTTAAAAGCAACCGCGCTGTCATATTTTTTTTTTCGCCATCTCGTATTACTGCGCGACTTAACCCGAGCTATTCGAAGGAGGAAAGTCTGGCCTAAAGTAACCAGATGGCCGCCTATTAGCGTACAGCGCTTGACAACTAGTAACTGATAGGCAGTCATCATAGGGCGGGTACCAACTTACTAGACATAACTATGCGCGCGAGCGGCAAACGTGAGTAGCGGCGCATGCCTTGTCTGTCTGGCTCAAAGCACTAACACGATTCTAGGTAGTAAGCTAATGTAGCTACTGGAAAGTGCCCAGTTCGCATTCCTTTGTAGTTTAGTTTTCTTTTTCTTACCTTTTCTTCGAGCGCAATGCGCATTCATTTGGCAAACAGCTTATCGAAACCCGCTTATTAAAGCGAGGCCACGACGGACTGCAATAGAATACAAACGGTGCCAGAGAGACAATCATCGCAATCTCTCTTTAATGTCTACATATACGGGAAGAAAGAAATGCAGGTGCGCAATAGCAACCCGCTTCAATGCCCTTTCAAGGGCCCATAAACAACCCTTCATAATGCAAAAAAAAAAAAAACGAGCGCGTCATTTTGTTTGTGTGTGTCTCCCGTCTTCCTACGGCACAAGTTGTGATGCCAGCAGTCCATTCACGAGAAGTCGTTAGAAAATTAGCTCCGGATTGGCCCATATACGAGAGAAATCAGTTGGTGAATGCATGGCTATCGTGCACAATATTTGGTTTTCTTTGGCGCGTTTTGGATGACGCGTGTTGATTTACCATTGCGTATCCGGAATTGCTGACATTTTTTTTTTACAGTTTTATGAAGAAATAAGTGACGAGGAGAAGATAGTACCTGTGGGAAGAGTATTTAAGGCGTGAAAGAGATCACTATGTTGTTTTTGAACTGGGAGTAGTTTAGGGGCCCTTTACACGTGAAAAAAGAAATGAAAGCATAAATGGACAAAATGTGAGATTCAAGGAGTACGATCCTAGTAGACTGCCAGCTACTCTGAGCATTTCCTTTATTGGTCGCATAAACCGAAAAGTCGCATGAAACGAATACTTGTCAAGCGAGGCTTTCACGGTCTCCTAGGACAACGCCAAAATTTAGGCACGAATAAATAATAGACATTGTCACGGACGGCCATTTTTGGCGACACCGCGTCACGGCAATTAGCGGGCGCCGTACTCCCCGACTGACCGTGAGAAACGGCGGCGCATGAAAGGGAGCCGAGAAGTGCAAAATGGGGTGCTCTTCTTAGAACGTCGCCGCCGACGGTTAATCCTTTTGTAACTGTGGCGACGTCTGCAAGGTCGTAGAAGGCCGCGGTATACCCCGAACAAGGATTAGACTAGGGAACGCACCCGCTGAGAGCTAAGTGGTTGACCGTTCCCACGGGGAAAAGCGTGGGAAACGCTCAGGTGGCCAAGCCGTATGACAACAACCTGACAGGTTGTCACTCTCGCTAGTTGAAGGCCCTCTCCCAATTAAAAAGGGGTGGCATCAAAATATTTTTGGGGCGGAGTTTCCATCAATTAAACGCGCATGATTGGACCCATGTAGAGGTCTCTTGTCCCCAAAGAAGAGAGCGAGGAGACACGAGGGGGATTTAAGCGCAGGAGTTTGCCCTGCTAGGCAGACTAGTCGCTGACCAAGATGGCGTAGAAACAGATCAACAAGCATCTCTTCTAGAAGTTTTTAGTGTGGCTCTGTATCGGCTGGCCACCTAAACTTAGCCGTTCGTCTAGTTGTGACGCGATATTAACGTCTGCAACGTAGACATCGGGACTTCGCCTCGAGTTAGCTCAACCTGCTCGAAGTCACCTGCAAGCACTAGCCTCCCGGAGCCACCAGCGTTGCAACACCGCCGACATCGCAGTCGTGCCAGAACTCTCTTCGACTTCTCGCATCCGATCGTCGGGGACACAACGCTGCCGGTCATCACACGTATGCCTTCACCTGTTTATATCTTCGAACTTTCTCCTCCGTCGTTCTATTCTTGTTAGTTTGTGTAGTTTGTAATAGTTCTCTCTCGTAAGCTGATTTATTGTTTCTGTTATATATTTCTTTAGTTGTATCAAGTGTCGATGTATTTTGTTAGTTGTATTGAAGTGTTGTATTAGATCCCGTGTTGCTGCAATATCACTAGAGTAAAGTTTGTTGTGTTTTCCCACGTCTCTGATCTCTTCACTGTATCTGCTTGCGTACGGAACGAACCAACCTGCTGTCATTCCCGTCGCAGACTTCGCGCTGGCGACGCTTGAGTGGCAGCTTGTAACAAAACTGGCATCCGCGAGACAGGACGTTCCGTACAAGAGTAAGACAGTGAGGGATGAACGAGAACCGTGCGGACAGCGTGGTGATAGAGCCGCACAGTTGAAGCGGTTGCATCCTGCATATGATTGCGCTGGTTTTATAGTGGCGTTATAGTGACAGTTGCAGTATGGAGTGTGTGGATTTTGATAAGCGGATCGCGTACGGTAAACAGTTAGGCCTCGAGGGCGCCGAACTGAGACAATGTGTTAAGGAGCAGCAGGAACAGGCGCAGGCGTTAGCCAGAGAAGAGCGGGCACGGGCCCGGGAGAAAAGGAAAAAAGAAAGGGAGAGAGAGCGCCAAGAAAAGGAGAGAGAGCGCCAAGAAAGGGCGAAAGAACGAGAAGCGGCAAGGGAAGAGGCAAGGGAAGCCGGAGAACGGGAAGTGCAGTTACTGCAATTAAAGATTCGCCTCAGTGAGAGTAGCAGGGTGAGCCGATCCAGCAGCGAGCACGGCGATATGGTGGCCACCATAACGGCGATGCCGGCGGGGAACTGTCATTTGAGCGAGACACATGGTGTCAAGGGCTACTCACGGTTCTGCCTTGCGAGGCGCGTCGGAAAGCGATGGACGTTAAAGTGTGGCAGGAAGCGCTAGAACCAGAGATCGCGCCAGAAAAGGGCCCACGTATTCTAGAATGCATCCAGGTAGAGTATGCTAAGAACGAGGACTTGGCCGGTCTGGAGGTAGAGACGATGTCGAAAGACGCTCCTTGCGTGGATGAGGAGAGTGCCAACAGCCCTAATGGGCCCAGTAAGATGCTGGAAACCTCCTTCGTGCCTCAAGAGTACGTTTCGACATCGTCAACTGAAGGCATGATTAGCACAGTGGCGAAGCAGAGCGAGGACGCGACGCTTCAGGAATGCAGCGATGTCGTCGGAGAGGGCCCAGTTAATGGCTTCATCAGTGTGGACCAAGCTAATTTGGCCCGACAGTCCGTCGTGACGCAGAGTTCAAAAAGCGTTATCGGGAGGGAAGACCTAGCACCAGCCCCAACGAGCTTCCCAACTTTTGAGGTCCCGAAGCGACATGATGATGACATCGAGGGAAAGGAGGTATGCAAACATCGCCGAAAAAGAAAGAAGAGGAAGCGTACCACACTGCGTGAGCCTAGGGCTGGTCCCACTCGGTCCCGACAGAGACGAAAGGCTAGGCCGTTAATCCGTTTCAGGAAACGTCAATGGTGGCGTTCATGGAGGCACAAGCAGCGAGCCAGGTGTGGAGGGGGAAAGGAAGGTGCGTCACCCGAACAAAACGCGCGGTTCCTTTCGACGACTTCGGGAAAGCGGCCTTACCCGAAGGTTCAAAGTCGAAAAGGCACAACGGCTAAGTACTGCGTGGGGGTGACCACAAAGACACTATTACCCAGACTTCCTCCCTGTTTCTGGCGTCCCTTGCACATTCCTGAGGGGAGCCGGCCCAAATGCACAATGAGGCGTGACAGCGGGACACAGCCTGGCGTTCGTGCTTTTTGTAACCTCTGGCGTGCTCGAAAGCCGCCGGGAACGCGACCCCATCGTGTGCGATTCAAGCGAATCTAATTGAGAAAAGGGGGGCGGTCAGTTTGAAGAATTGTTGCACGTGCGTGCTAAGTATGGTTCCTTATTAGTGTTGCTTTGCAGATGCAGACATCAGTCATAATTTTTGCAAGTTACGTGATGCGGTGTAAATTGTTCAGAAGGGAAACCGCCGAGCCAAAGGCTGAAGATTAGCATCGAATTAGTTTAATCATGAGAGCGAAAACGTGGGAGCCGATTACTTGAGCCGGATATAGTTCTTGAGGTCTATGAGCATTTTTTTTTCGTCGGTTGTTTTCTGTTTGTATGTACGTATTTCATTGTATAAGAAGTGTATTTTGAGTTATTTTCTTTTTGCTTGGTGCATTGGTTGTTCTTACTTGTTGTAATGCACACTGAAGGATTGCACTACAGTAGAGGAGCGCACCGGTTCCGTTTTGTTTCGTAGTATACATTCGTGCAGTGTATTCTGTATTGATGGCTGCCGTACACAGCTATTTCCTCTTCTTGTTTGTATGGCGCATTGATATTGTTGCGTGTAAATGAAGCTGGTACTCTAACAATTGTTTTTTTCCCTTTTGTTATTACTTTGATGCACTCTGCCTACTTATGTTGTGTATGAGAGGGACAGTCCTCATGTCTCCCTTGTTGGTGGTGTTTTGTTCCTTGTTGTCGAAAAATTCCCCTCCGTGTGCACAAATGTTATGAATAACATTCTGAAAGTGGGGGGCAATGTCACGGACGGCCATTTTTGGCGACACCGCGTCACGGCAATTAACGGGCGCCGTACTCCCCGACTGACCGTGAGAAACGGCGGCGCATGAAAGGGAGCCGAGAAGTGCAAAATGGGGTGCTCTTCTTAGAACGTCGCCGCCGACGGTTAATCCTTTTGTAACGGTGGCGGCGTCGGCAAGGTCGTAGAAGGCCACGGTATACCCTGACCAAGGATTAGACTACGAGACGCACCCGCTGAGAGCTAAGTGGTTGACCGTTCCCACGGGGAAAAGCGTGGGTAACGCTCAGGTGGCCATGCCGTATGACAACAACCTGACAGGTTGTCACTCTCGCTAGTTGAAGGCCCTCTCCCAATTAAAAAGGGGTGGCGTCAAAATATTTTTGGGGCGGAGTTTCCATCAATTAAACGCGCATGATTGGACCCATGTAGAGGTCTCTTGTCCCCAAGGAAGAGAGCGAGGAGACACGAGGGGGATTTAAGCGCAGGAGTTTGCCCTGCTAGGCAGACTAGTCGCTGACCAAGATGGTGTAGAAACAGATCAACAAGCATCTCTTCTAGAAGTTTTTAGTGTGGCTCTGTATCGGCTGGCCACCTAAACTTAGCCGTTCGTCTAGCTGTAACGCGATATTAACGTCTGCAACGTAGACATCGGGACTTCGCCTCGAGTTAGCTCAACCTGCTCGAAGTCACCTGCAAGCACTAGCCTCCCGGAGCCACCAGCGTTGCAACACCGCCGACATCGCAGTCGTGCCAGAACTCTCTTCGACTTCTCGCATCCGATCGTCGGGGACACAACGCTGCCGGTCATCACACGTATGCCTTCACCTGTTTATATCTTCGAACTTTCTCCTCCGTCGTTCTATTCTTGTTAGTTTGTGTAGTTTGTAATAGTTCTCTCTCGTAAGCTGATTTATTGTTTCTGTTATATATTTCTTTAGTTGTATCAAGTGTCGATGTATTTTGTTAGTTGTATTGAAGTGTTGTATTAGATCCCGTGTTGCTGCAATATCACTAGATTAAAGTTTGTTTTGTTTTCCCACGTCTTTGATCTCTTCACTGTCTCTGCTTGCGTACGGAACGAACCAACCTGCTGTCATTCCCGTCGCCGACTTCGCGCTGGCGACGCTATAGTGGCAGCTTGTAACAGACATGCAAGAGTCTCCAGACAGAAAAGGTTATTGTCTTTCAACAGCATGTGTGTGTGTGTGCGTGCGTGTGAGTGTGTGTGTGTGTGTGTGTGTGTGTGTGCGTGTGTGTGTTGTTTTTGAATGCCGAGAAAGGATCATTACGATGTCGGTTTTTAAAGCAAGTTCCTTCATTGAGCTTATATGTATATAACGCAACCCTCTTCCGGTCATGAGCTTCCTGTTTCTACAATGCTCCTGGTTTCTACGAGTGAGCAGCAGGCTTTTTGCCATCAAGATCAGTTTCACAATTTGGACGACGTGATAGTGGACCAATATTGGACCAACTAGACCCTATTGGCCTCTAAGTAGTCCCATGTTGGACCAACATTTGTCGTGCTTTTTTTTTTTGGATGACGTGGAAAGATCATTACTATGCCAGTTTTTAAAAGAAACTTTTTTTGACTCAGTCTGGTTGCTGCTGTATAACGCAACCTTCCGATTATGAACTTCCGGTCCTGCGTTCACTTCCGGTTTGAATTCGCGTCTCTCTCTCACTGATGTTCGTTATGCCTAGTCGATTCGGTCACCGATTGCATAATTTAAAGGGGTACTGACACAAAAAAACATCGGCCTCGCTACTTTCTGATTAGATGTGTTGCGGGGTCCCTGTTAGTCATGACGCGACACATCGTTTGCTGCAGCACGCGACAGATAATTAATTGCATTGACCAATTTCAGTTTCGGTTTGAGAGAGCTCCAAAAAACTGGGTGCAACTGTCGTCACCTAGCGTGTGCAGCTCTTCACCACGTCCGCACAAAGAACTGTGACACACTTCCGCTTGGTCCGCATCAAGAATTACTGTTGAATAGGAAACGGGACTGCAATGTCACCAAACACAAAACTTTCTAAACGTGCGCCAGGACCGTGCACACATAATCAGCCGCGGAGAAATATAGACTGCGGGAACAAACAAGGCAAAAGAAAAATGGCAGCTATGACGTCATCACAACTTGTTTTGTTGACTGCAGCGTGGTGACGTGAGGGAAGTAAGGGGTCCCCTAAGGGTCCCCTTCGAGGGTGTCAATGACACGATGGAGTCTAGGGCTTACGCAAACTTCAAGATTCTCTTAAAATACCTTCGCAGCTATATTCGCTGTTGATATTTTGCAGATGATACACGAATGTTCTTGGTAATCGACCCTACATGCTATCTCGGCCGCGAAATTTTGTGCCAGTGCCCGTTTAATGTAATAACGAGTCTGCAGCAGGCTTGAGCCTTCAAGAAGGGCCACGGTGTGTAACGAGCTGCAGAACTTTGTTCTCATCTGGGCTTTGCCTTGAAGTGCGTAGTGAAACCCGAGCGTGTACCTATTTCCGCGACTCACCAGGAACACACTCGTAGGTGTCGCAGCAGGAACCGGGCTTGCTGTTTCCCGTCTTCACCAGGCGGCGCACCTCGTCGGGCTGGCAGTCCTTCCCGAGGCAGTCGTTCGGCAGACAGGCACACCTGTGCGAGACAACGAGAAAGACTTGGTTTCAATTATTACGCTGGCGCATGCATATATCTTGCGCTTATACATTACTGCCCGTATCAGCTACTGCTTCTTTGCTGTGTTGGGAAAAAAACAAGAGCCACGCATCTCCACGAGTATTCTCTTTTTGTTTATTTAATTGTTCTTTATCATTCAACATTGTTCAAATAACCTACAAAATTTAACACTACAAAATTTTGGCTAATCCCTCAGAGTGGGTATCTACTATATTCTGTAAGGCTCCAAGAAACAAACAGTGGCACGAGAAGCCATGGATCGTGGTCAAGCAACCAAGCGACTCTGTGAGTTATACGCACCAGCAACACCACGACGCGCACGTGACGATAATTTCTTCGCAAAAAAAAAACAAAAAAAACGACCGACAAGTGATCGTTCATCGCAATGTAGAAAGCCAGCATGCGGACAGCGGCTGAAGCTCTTCATGTTGGACAGCTTCAGTGATGTTTGAATTTTGTGACATTTGAGCGCATTGCCCGAATGGAAAATGGAGCGAGTGAGTGCCATATCCACTCTGGACGAAACCTTGTTTGCCAAAGACACTATCGGAGCGTCCAAGAAGTTCCGAAGACTAGATCGCGGCCACATAGTGCCAACGCAGCGTCCTATATGCGCCGAGTAAAACCGAGAACGACACAAGTTCATCGCAACCGCTGAAGTACTGGCCACCAACAACGCGATTTAGTAAAGACTGCGGATGGCGACCACGCTTTTTCTGAAGGCCCGCGGCCGTTTCCCTTTTCGCGAACGCTGGTCCCCCCCCCCCCTCCTTTTTTTGCATCGCACGTTTCTGACACATTGAATTGAAGTTTATTTGTCCTGAAATTCTTACAGGATCGGGAGCAGAGGCTAAAGGCTATATAGCCTGACATGGGGCCTCTGCTTTTAAATACAGTTTGGCACGCAGGCCGCTCAATCTCTTGCACATGTTTTCAGAAATAAATATATAACACAACAAATAACACACAGAAATAAATAAATAACACAATAAATAAACCATAACACAACAAAATTTAGCATGGTCTTGTCACACTATTTCAGGGAAAACGTTGGAAAATCACTTTATCACAAAAGCGTCATCTGAACAGAAACTTCAATACAGAATGTAAAATAAAGCATAACAAAAGAAACTACAACACATAACTCAAATTGATAGATAGGATGTAACAAATCGAGTACAGAAACTTTAATAAGCATACTCAATATCATGGTTCATTAGGATTGACTTGGTAACGATGTTCGAAGGTACGGAATTGAAATCTATGAGACCGTGTAAACGATTCAACATTGTGGATATTTGATACTGAACGTGTTGCTAGTGCACTCCGATGAGATTGTTCGAATTAACCGGACAGCGACCAAATATGACCGTATTCACGAGGTACCATTAAAGAGTACACATGCTGGCCGGGACCAGAGACCACATCCGAGTTATCCGAATTAACGGGCTTTCATTGTACTATGTATACTCCGCTATGGTGACGCTGCACAAAATAACAAGCTCCAGCAAGCATCTATAGCTTTGCTGTGACCGTGTGATTTATGATTTTATATAGCACCGCATTTACTTCTATACGTGCATGCGTAGAGGAAGTGTTCGACGATTTGAAGCACTGTGTACCGTGATTGTTTAAAAAAAAACAAATATTTGCACGATGTACAGAATAGAAATTATGAGTGACAAATCAGTGTTCAGGAATACATTCACGTTTTCACAATTGTACATAAAACAAGTTACACCATATCCACGGAGTGAATAATGATGAATGGGGTGAAGTGTCCGTCCATCTGTCTGTCTGTCCATCCGTCCGTGTGTCAACTATACGAAAACCACTAACGCCATCTAGTGAAATTATTTCCAAGGACACATACACACAACGTCATCTAGTGAGCAGTTCTTAAAACTAACCAGAAGTGGCTACTACTACAACATACTACTACGAGGGCCACTAGCCACGCCCAAAGGAGCTTCGCCCGTAAAAAAATTTTTTCACATAGAGCAAACAGCGGTAGCCCTGACTTGTTTCCCTGATCTCTTCTTAGCCCAAGGTATACACCAGGCAGGCTGCAAAGCACGGTGCAGCAGGAAACGCTGTGGATGGGACAGAACTGTCCGCAAAGTTTCATCCCATCTGCCCTCCTCTCCCACCTCGGTTGTCCTGTCCAAACGACAACATGCTAGCTGTAACCTTTTGTAGCTATGCTAAAAAGGTTCCTCCCGCAGCTTTCGTGTACCTGCCGCGCTCGAGACAAATAACCGGTAAACAAGAAAGGAGGATCGAAACATAAATAATAAATAAATAAAAGAAAGGAAGGAAAGGAAAGGAGAGCCCGGCCGCCATGTCAACCTGCGGGGCCGTATCGGACAAGCGGCGGTAGAGGCCGCTGCGTCCTTGCCCCGTCGTCCCCCAAGGTCACGCGCCGCCCACCGGCGCCGCCACCCGGCGGGCCGGCCGAAATGTGGAGCGATCCGGCGCGGCGATTGCGCGGCCGTGCCCGAAAATGCGCGTGCTCTCTCTCTCTCTCTCTCTCTCTCTGAGGTGCGCTTTGCTTCGGTCGCCCATCGGACGGCGCGAGAAGCGCGACCGGATTAAAGTCCCTTCAAAAATATCCAGGGACTTTAGACCAGATGCACTTGCAAAGCGTGTGCGCAAAGATAAACAATTGTATCGGGCCAGTCGGTATCAATCCGTCTTGGTAGGAAGGGCAACAACTATTACACGGAACACACAACACAAGCGCTCGTGTTGTGTGTTCCGCGTAATAGTTGTTGCCCTTCTTACCAAGACGCAAAGATAACTCGTTGCGGCCGTACGCCCGGAACGTGGGACAGTATACGAAGTTAATTACGCATTGAGGGTGGTGTGGATGTGATGATCAGAGGAACCGAAAAAAGATTCGGCATATCCCACGTAGTTGGGAATCAACGTTATGCGAAGCATGCGGAGGGAAGGTGACCATGCTGCAAGTTTTTTTTTATTGAGCGACACGTCATGAAATGACGCTAAATATATGTACAAATGTTGCACGCACAGACATGTGTTGAAGAGTTGCAGATGTGTATGTAACTAGTTGTTTGCACTTGCGCAACGATGCCAACTGGAACATGCGTATTAGTAACACAAGAAGCTGATATGAAGCGCTGATGCTCGCGAGGATGCTGGGCCTAGACACAGCTGCATAAATCAACTTCAGCGCATGGCAACTAACCACAATTGGCGTTAGCACGACGTGACGGCTGTATCAAAGGAGTACATATGCAATGTTTATAAAATTGGGTAGGCGGCACTGCAACCGCCAATGACGTTTCATGGAAGGTGAGTGTCTATTTGAAAAGTAGTTCCGAGACCTGGGGTAGCTCTGTGGTAAAATTCTTCATTGCCACGCATAGTGCTTGGGTTAGATTCCAGCTGGGACCCTGACAAATATTTGCATTCGGCGGGTCGACGCTACCATTGTCGGGTATTTCTTAACGCTCGCGCGTTAGAAATGCCCAGGTGTGTTCTCGTCGTTCGTTGCATAGATACTAAGTGTCAATCACTTGTGCATACCCGCATACCAGCGGCACATAGCCACCCGTGGGTATGTGTCACTGTCTGGCGGGAAGTGTTTGACGATGGACGCGACGGGACTGTGACATTATTCATGTCTTGACACGTGCGTCATATTCGTCAAATCACCTTACCCTCTCATGCTAATTTTGGTTCACGCCAAGTTAAGGGGGTGACCACGAGAGCACCCAAACGTAAGCGCCTCGATAGATAGATAGATAGATAGATAGATATATAGATAGATAGATAGATAGATACGCTCAAAGTCGTCGAAGTTCGCTAAGAAATGCTTCGCAATAAACAAAAACAGCAGAGCTGGTGCGAACCCAGCTGGTCCTCGCTTGAACAGGCCTTTAACCCCCCACTTCTCTCTTTCCTAACCATTCTTATACTGTGTTATGCTATACTTTATAGTCTCAGCTGTGCAATTTTTTTTTTCTGGAGCGAAGCTCCTTAAAGGGGCCCTGAAACTCTTTTTCAAGTAACTATGGAATGAACTTTGTGGAAGAGCTTGTTGCCTCACGAATTGAACGGCGCAAAATTTTTAAAAATCCGTCCAGTATGAGTGGAGTTACAAAGATTCGTCGCATGCTACGATTGCATTCCCTCTTCTATCGTCCCGACGAAAGCGCTGAAAGCTAAGCAGGGAGGGATGGCAGGCGCAAAAAAAAAAAAAAACGTCACGCGCGCCTCGTGACCTTGATCTTTTTTTTTCGAATGCGCGGCTTTTTCAGTGTGATCGTGCGCGCACGCGTGTGCCAGTCGCGGCTTCCCGGGGTGGATTTCTGTAACAACCGACTGCGCACTGTTCAAATCAGCCAAGGGCTGACAGATGGGCTTACTGGGCTTAATTCCGTGATTTGTCGAGAGAAGAGAAAGCAATCTTCAGCTGACTGCGTTAATTTATTGTGAATTCCAGATCGGGTGCTGCGCAAGAATATTTGCCTCGCGTGTTGTCGGGAGCCTGTACTACCGATCGGCAGCGCTTTCTGACCATGCTGAAAAAAGTGTTGCGGGGCTCCTTTAAGCCCGCACCCCGCCGTCGTCATCGTCGCCGTTGTCATCGCCGCCGTCGAAGCTCCCTGCGCCGAGCAAGCGCGCCGAGCAAAGCAACAAGTGCGCGCTGCCCGCGCAGTGGGAGCGCATGCTCGGCGGCAGATGGCTCGCGCCGTACACTCACTCGTTGAGTCGTTACCTCCAACGAGCGCCGCAGACGCTTTACACCCCCCAACCACCTTCACGAAAGCCAGCAGCAATTTCAGGCGCATATAGTCGTTTGCGTCGCATGCATTTCTAAAACAAATGACCCCGAATCAGCATGTTACGCTCCAAGTGTCGTCGAAAGACAATAGTCTTGCGTAGAGTGAACACAACGTTTATTTGATGTTCTGCGCAAGAAAATCGGTGAATGGAGTGCCTCGAGCGTGTAGCGGACTCGAACGAGCGCATCGAGGCACGTTAGACACGAGCGCCATCTGGCAGTTATCTTCGAAAACGGGGGCGCCCGCGCCCGCGGAGAAAGATGCGCGCCTGTCTCGAAGGTGATAAGGTGTAGAACGCAAAGCAACGGGCAGGTGCCACCACCGTGTCGTCGTAGCAAAACGTTGGAAACACACACCTTTTTGAGCATCGCGTTGCACTGTCAGCGCTGCGCGATAAACGCTACAGTCGTTAGAGTTACTTGTGTGTGCCTCTTCTAGTAATAAGGCAGGCATATATACAAAACATCGACGTGTTGTTATGGCACCTCAGATATGCGCAATAATTGCTTTTTAATTGACAGTCGCACAACTATATATATATATATATATATATATATATATATATATATATATATATATATATATATATATATATATATATATATATATATATATATATATATATATATATATATATATAAGAAATTGAAGGGAAGGCACGACAGGTCCGGGTATTTTCTATATTGAATGAACTTGCAGATAGCACATTTGAAAAGGAAATTGTATTTACTAACGTTTCGGCCGTGGCGCGGCCTTCGTCAGAATATTATATATATATATATATATATATATATATATATATATATATATATATATATATATATATATATATATATATATATATATGTGTGTGTGTGTGTGTGTGTGTGTGTGTGTGTGTGTGTGAGCGCTAAAACTTGAGCAATATTGGTGGGCGCTGCTGATGGGGTTGGCCGTTTGGTGCCGTTTGAGGTATCGTTAAGGGCGGACAAACCGACAAATGTACAGACAGACCAAAATCTTTCCGTCGAAAGTCCCCAAGACAGACTATCGTCTTTAAAAGCTTCGCTCATCGGTTATATTCATAAGTGGAACGACTTCTATAGCTTTAGATGAGGAGCAGCTTATGGCGGAGTTCAATCCGGTGTGCGGCGTGACCACCTTTACTGCGCATGCGCAACAGCCGGCCCAAGCACTCCCAGAACGAGCGGGCTAGGCAAGACGCTGCGGACTCTCCCACCCTTACACTGTCTCTACAATCATGTGATAGCGTCGGGTATTGAGATTCTGCAAACGCGCGATGAACCCACCTGCTCCCGCGTGGAGTGCTCCAACAAGTGTTCGGGACGAGTAACAGCAACAGAAGCTACACTGAATTCGTGGTGAGCTCCACGTGAAAGGACGTGCCAACATCGGGCAAGGTGCTTGTGATGAACGGAAATTTAGGTCGACCCATCCGCCGTGCGCTTCGCATGTTTCTCATTGTTGTCTTTAGTGGGAGATGGTGTTATTTTTTTAGTCTGTGTTTCCCTCAGTGAAGCGGAAGAGTAAAGATGAAGCCGGGTGAGAAAGAGTACGAATACAGCGCGCACCAATTTGTGATGGTGATGTTTTATCCACGAAACGCCATAACATCTCTGCTGTAAAAACAATAATCAGTATTTCTTATCGGGCGAATCATGCAAGCGGAGGTAGGCGTGTCCGTTCCCGACGTATTCCCTTCTTTCTTTCCTTCCTTCTTTCTTTCCTTCTTTCTTTCTTTCTTTCTTTCTTTCTTTCTTCCTTTGTTTCTTTCTTTTTTTTTTCGTCTCTGCGCTCAAAAAAGATTTCAGCACCAAAGACTGACGTCATAGAACATTTAAGGCGCGTACCGTGTCCTACGCCGCTTCTAATCGACAAAATTGAAGCACATTGTAATCCGTGCGTGCCATAGACCTAGCATACAAAGTTTCCGAAAAATTAATTGAGCCATTGCCACAAATATATATAAAATACATTTTGAAATTGCTTACGTCACGCACGCTGATTTCGGCTCGAAATGTAAAAATGAAACTTGAGCCTTTCTTGAACTTGTGATAGCGAAACATATATGGCATGAGAGTTCTCAGAGTGCAGTTTGTCACTCTAAACTCGGTCATTGTTCCTTTTTAGGGTCCCTTCAAGAATTATAATCCTCATCATTATCATCATAATCATCATTGCTCATCCCTCTGATCACAATCATCGCCATGCTTTCTCATCCTCATCATAGACATTCGTCCTCCTCCTCGTTCTCCTCCTCCTCCTCCTCCTCCTCCTCATCATCATCCCGTAGTGCTACGAAGCCAGACGGACGGACGCGGCGGCAACGAAGCGTAGGCAAGACGACAGCTCCGCCTGTGCAAGAAGGATCTGCCTTTTTTGAAAGAAATATACTTTCTTAGTGCGGAGGAAACGTTTCAGAAAGATGGCAGATAAGCCAGATCGCACTTATATGACTACGCAGTACAGATAGACGTTCTGGCGCTCCGTCGAACTGCAGCGGGTGTCGCCCTCGACGCCTCGTACGTGCTGGAACTCGGAAAGCTCGTGCATGAGGTGCGCGCACGCCCCGGTATCGAAATATCTCGTCTCTTATCTCTCCACCGGCCGCGCGTACAGTTTCCTGCCTGACTTGTTGGCAAGTACGTGCAAACGGGCCCCGCGTCGTGCGTACCGGCGTCGTTGTAGAGATATCGATGCATGGTCCGCGCGTTTCCCAACACAAGCAGGCCACTTAACTTAATCTGTGGCTTCGTGCCTTTCTAAAACACACACACACAAACGCTCACACAAACACACACACGCAAGCAAACACAAACCCATACACACGTATACGTTCGAGGAGAGATGCCATGTACGTACCTTCAGGTGCAAAGAACGCCAGACGATGGTTGAAGTTTGCGGTGACCTCCAATATACGGCATCACTCATAATCGTACGTCGTTGTTCGGACACGTAGAAGTCCAGCAATTTTTTTTTAATTGAATGCGAAGCAGGTCTTTGGCGACTAAAGAAAGTTCGACCGTTTCCATTCATCTCTCAAACACCCGCCCGCCCGCAGTTATTCCTGGCCGCTTTCCTGGTTGTATCCTCAGCAAGGTATAAACCGCAATTGGCGGAGGGGGACACAAACGTACGACGAACATGGATCATGAAGCGAATGTCGTGAAGCCCACATGTGGTATAGACACCCGCCCACTATGGCCGATGGAATCTTGGTATGCGCCACACATGGTTCACATAAACGGCAAAAAGGGCCCCGCCGTGGTGGTCTAGTGGCTAAGGTACTCGGCTGCTGACCCGCAGGTCGCGGGTTCGAATCCCGGCTGCGGCGGCTGCATTTCCGATGGAGGCGGAAATGTTGTAGGCCCGTGTGCTCAGATTTGGGTGCCCGTTAAAGAACCCCAGGTGGTCAAAATTTCCGGAGCCCTCCACTACGGCGTCTCTCATATAATCATATGGTGGCTTTGGGACGTTAAACCCCACATATCAATCAAACGGCGAAAGGAGACTTTGGAAGTGTGGCACACGATAGCGTTAAAGGGCCCGCGTCGCAGAAAACCTCGATTGACGCAAAGAACAGAAATCGCGGTTCCAGTGGAAATCGAACACAGGGATTCTCGGCGGCGGTTAAGTATCTTACTTCAGAGCCACACTTGAAAACTGCTGCCCTGAATGCAACGAAGAGCATTGGTCGTTAGCACACTTGCTGTGGCAACGTTCTGCGTTACAACATGCATCATTTAATAAGCAAGAGAACCGGGAGGAAGCCCTCGGAAGCGGCGATCTCCAGAAACCATTAAGGGTCCTCCAAAGGGCCCACGAACGGGCGGAGGACCACGGTCTTTCGGCCCCAACGTGAGCGCGGCCCGGAACTACAACACTGTAGCTCCTCAGGACCTCAATACAGTTTGTTGACTGACTGACTGCTAAAAGAAAAAGAACAGTCATGCCGAGGCAACATCAAGTGCAGTTGCAGTACTGGCTAACCGCTTTGATAACGATTAAACAGGTATTACAAATCTACCCCAATAGTGGAAACAGACATAGCGTTGATAGACCTTAAAATGAATACGCCGACGACCCGCTGGTCATGATAAGAACCTCATCGAACCGTAACCCGCGGTTCGCCTCGATAAAACTAAGGCATGTGCTTTTACGTGTGTATAGCGATCTTGCACGGGATCGTGAGCCTACTTCAAACGCCAGTGAACTCAACGTACCCACTGTGCCCTCAGTATGCCCTCAACCTGTCCATTTCCAAAAACACGCCTATCTAGTTCGTAATGCTTAGCCTAAAAAGAAAGAAACAGATAAAGAAAGGAAAAATCGCAGCATATCCATGGAGTGAATGATGATGAGTGGGGCGAAGCTTCGAAGGGTTTCATCGACAAACCGCTGGCTGCGTCCGTCCATCTAGTGAACGCTCCAAGTACCGCCATCTCGCATCTTTTGATCACGGAGAGAGATTAAAACGTTTATTTGCGACCGAGGAAAGTGTGTTGGTGAGTGGGCTCCTTAGTCCGGGATCCCATTGGCACGGGGTGCTGTCCTCGCTCGTCTCACGAGGGCCTCTTGGGTCTTCGGATCCGAGCTGGACAGAGCTGCCTCCCACCCTACAGTGTTGTGCTGTGCTCTGGGTTGTAGAGGTGCATTGTGTGGGCATTCCCATATCATGTGGTATAGGGTGGTTGTTTTAGTGACGCAGAACCTGCACTGTGGTGCGTGTGTGTCGGGATCTATCTTGGACAGTATGTATGGATTGGGGTAAGACAAGGTCTGCAGGTGACGCCACGCTACCCGAGATTCTTTACTGAGCTTTGGCCCCGGGGGCGGAAGTTTCCGTCTTTCGAGTCTTTGATGTTCTAGAATATCTGTGTATCGAACGGGTCCATACGCATAGCCGAGGGTGGGTGCGATATGCCTTCCGGACCTCTTTTCATCATATATTTATCATATGCCAGTACCGCCATCTAGCGGACATTCAAAAGGCCACAACGAGAGGTGGCTATTACATACAGAACACGCACGACCCACGCCTCAAGGAGCTTCGCCCTTAAAAAACTGCCCAGCTCTGCTTCGCGAGCACTGAAGGAACAGAGAATCTGGTGAACCTTCCCTTCATGAGACTATCGCGTTTTTGCGTTTTGCAAACTTTTCGGGTATGTTGTACCACCGCTCTTCATTTAACACTCTCTATTAATTTCCGAGGTGGTAGTCTAACCACCACCCATAATAACCACAAAGTATCACGTGACACCGCTGTGCCTGTGGTAACGCTGACGCAATTTTTGGGCAACTGTTGCCTCCTTCCTTTTTTTTTTTAGTGGAAGTTGGTGTGTAGTCGGATTTACCCAACTTCTGTGGCACGTACGCGTTCATAAGGATGACGGATTTATGATATGCACAAGTGGTGCTATCTGAGGAAGTATTATTATTATTATTATTTTTAATATGACGCCGTGCCGATACCGCCAGGAAACGGCGTTGCAGGAAAATACATGTGCAGCCAAGAGGTTTCCTGCGGCGAATACTCTAGACGCTTACGCATCATATAGACAATTCGGAAGACATTCCGCGAGGATTACCTTCCTTAATGCCCCTTTAATCTTTCCAGGAACAAATCTCTACGGTGCGCAGGGTAATCTACGTACCGACCTCTCGCGGGAATGTAAAGAACCACACCGCGCGTGGAGCTGACGTTTCGCAATGGCACGTCATGTTTTGCGAGTGCGCGACCGATCGGGCGACGCCGTTCATATCTGAAACGACTTCAATAATAATCATCTACGAAGGCTTTTTTTTAAGCATCGTAATCGCACAGATTTCCGGCAAAACATGTCTTTAAGCCGCCGACCCTGGCGGCTGCGCAATAGAGCTTTACTGCTCAGTCGTTCGGTGCCATACCGCAGCGAATTACGGGTAATATGAACGTGGATTTCGCCTGGAATCCTCCTGCTCGCTCGCGAATTTGAAGACGGTCTTGCGACGTTACTCCTGAAGTTTTTCGTCTTTCTGGAAATTTGATAAAGGTGTGTGTGTGTGTGTGTGCGTGTGCGCTCGCGAATTTGAAGACGGTCTTGCGACGTTACTCCTGAAGTTTGTCGTCTTTCTGGAAATTTGACAAAGGTGCGTGTGTGTGTGTGTGTGTGTGTGTGTGTGTGTGTGTGTGTGTGTGTGTGTGTGCACGCGCAGGGGTGGGCACTTCTTGCTCTTCATGTGAACACTCAGCAATAGAGCAGGCCCATCTCTTTATTATTATTACTTTTTGAGGGGCGTATCTTTGTGTGGTCGCTACCGTCCACCGACGCTGACGACGTTGCACTCCCAGTTAGGAAACAAACGCTCCAGCCGAACGCAAACTCGTTGCCCGGGCAAAGCCGGCACAGCAGGAGCCACGTGCCTACGGGGAAAATCCGTTTTCTGATACGAGCCGCGTCTTAGCCAAGCCGAAGCTTCCCGTGCTTTCAAAGAAAATGGCCGACGCGCGGGTGAAATAATTCAGCTGGGCGGATTACTATAGCAGGCACGGCTTACCGTGTCGTGGCCGTCGTAGATTTCCCCGCTGGTTTCCAGGTTGGTTGGCAAAAGAGATGGCACCAGTTCAGCGCTTTAGACGGGCTCTATTTGATACGGTGATAAAATTGCGCAGACACCAAGGCGACGCGATCATTTGATATGGTGCCGTCGTGACCACCGTGCCGCTTCTTGTGATCATTTGACCGAAGTCCGAAGGGCTCGGAGCTGCTCAGAGCTCTCGAGAAGAAAGGAAGAGCGTTCGAAAGGACCAGTCGAACGCGATGCCACTGGCGAGAGCGCTCTGTAACGACCGGCCGAAGATGCTCCCCTGATTGCATATAGCTTCCACACAGTTGAACGAGAGACAGTGGAGGAGGTGCTGGTTGAACCAATAGGTTTTACTAATAGTATACTCTAGAGGGAACTCGGGCGCTATATAGTGTCCATGGGAACTGCGACGCGCGGAGTTTCAATGATCATGGGAATGACGGGGAGTACATGGAATTACCCAGTCTTCGTACTTGTGGCTCCGTTTGGCTTCGTGTGTCTTAAAATTGCTTGTTAGGAAACAACGATCAGCAATAGTTTTATCAGTTACGCTTCACCACCTGAATCATTTAGGCTCACCGTTTCAAATATGGTCACGAAGTTCAAAACGCTGTGTTCTTATATACTCGAAAAAAAACAAATAAATAAACACCGCAATAAACGAAGCCACAAGTGCGATTTAAGGCCCACAAGTACGAAGACTATAGGCAAATACGTGTACTACTCATCATTCCCATGGTCGCCTAACGATCGCACCTCTATGCTTGAACCTGTATTGTGCACGAAACTGAGTATACAGTGTTCTCATAATTGCTCGGCTTGTCGCGCTATGACGCCACTGCGCGTCGCGTTTCACGATATCGCTGCGTCATTCTTCTCGCGTGCATCATACGGGGCTGCCGCGTACACGCAGCGGTAGCTGGGTTGATACGCCGAGCCATGCTTGATGCACGTGGGCACATGTTAAAAAAAAAAGCAGAAAAAAATAAAGACCTCCTCGCAACGTTGTCGTAGTTCCTGGTTCGTCATTCTATACGCGCACCGTTCCAAAGCGGTGGACGCACGCTTTCTTGTGTGTGTATCGTTTTTGGATTCGACTGGCACGGTTATCGCCAAAAGCTATAGAGTACGCTATCATCGCGTTGGCGTAAGCGTGATACCTTTCTTTTCTTTTCATTTTTTTTTGTGGAGTCATCGTTCATTTGCGCACTGAACGCTTCACTGCGTGCACACTGCAACGTCGTTTTTTGCTCGATCTTGGCCGAGCGGTCTGATACGGCCACATGAGCTTCAGAGACTGTGTCGATGTGAAACATTCGTGAACTCTGGGTGCTCGCTGAAGCCAACGTTTCAACGAGCGGTTTCGACAAGCGGCGTCCTTGACGGACTTCCGAGGAATGTTCTGCGCAGAGTTACGTACCCTGCTGGTCGTGTTCACGAGCTGCTGCAGGGGAAATATGTCAGTCTCGCAAACTGTGTGTGTGTGTTGTGCTGCCTAGCCGATCTGCCAGAACGACAACGGCTCCCCCAACCAATCTGAAATCGGCAGCCGCTGCGAGGCACCTGATCTGCCAACTTGGACGAGGAGTTACGGTACGTGCGGCAAGATTCTCGACATGGTCCTCGCGAAGCTTTGATATCCGCGTGAATTGCAGCGCTTTCGGGCCTCTAACGAAATGCGGCCGCTGCGGGTGGTATTCGATCCCGCGACCTTTGCGTCAGCAGTTATTCCCCATAATTATTAGACCGCCGCGGTGAGTAGTCTTGAAGGGAGGCTTGTTGCACGGTATGTTCAGCATGCTTGATCCTCTCTTGTGGTATGCTTAGCTTTATTACATGTTTGTGTGTGTGTGTGCGCGTGGTGGGGACTGACAAGGTCTAAAGACAAGTTGCCCTCGATGCAGGCGTGGTGACCGTTGAGGGTGTCTGTTTGCGACGCCGTTAGTGGGAATTGACGGCTTGCACGTGACGTCATGGGTTCATGACCCAATAAGGCGTCTTAGATGACGTCAAGGCAGTAAAGTACGCGGAGGTAAACCGGCTGCCGGGTCACGGTGACAACGACGTCACCGGAAAGTTGTTTGGGCCTCTGCGCATGAATAGCGACAGAACCGGTGCGCGATGCTTCAACTGTCCGTTTTCATGAAAGGGAACACGCGAGCGCGTGGCGTGCGCTCTGGCGCGGCTGCCCGCAGCGCCATCGACCGACAGAAAGCGCGTCCGCTTCTGGCGGCATATCCCGTTGCGAGACCGGGCAATCTAGCGGCTCTTGTCCAACGGCCATGACTCGTTGTTTTCTTTGCTAACAGATGAAACGAAAAGCGGACGCGCTTTCTTTTATCTGTCTGTAGATGGTGCTGTAGGCAGAGCGCAGGCCACCCTCTCGCGTGTTCCCTTTCACGAAAACGGACAGTGAACTGACAATACTGAATGTGACATCACAATGTCGGTGTTCCACCATGTTGTTAGTGCTCCTACATGGCCTTCAGTAACGTCAGTGCGAGTAACCTGTACCGCGACATTTATTTCACGCTGACGTGACTCCGCGGGAGAGCTGTGTGAGACATTAGGGAGTTTGAGAATAGCGCACCGCGAACCCTTGCGGTGCGGTCGCTGCCACTGCGCATGCGTCGTAACGCGAGTCGGCGTTCGCGGACCGCACGCAGAAAATCTGAAACTGCGCGCGGCGATCGCGGCCCGCATGTGGCCCGTTTCGAGGCTACGGTGTCGCTGCATGCTGCGATCGTGTGTAGCGGTGCAGCAGGGCAAACGCTATTCTAAAACTCATACGGCGCCTGCTACACCCGCAGCGCTTGCAAACGCTTGAACGGTGCGCATACGGAAACGTCCGATGACTCCGCCCACGAACTTCGTATACGTGATTCCAGCCGGCCCTGTTTTGTTCGTTTCTTTACAGCGCGTGTGCCTTTGTGACGTCATGGCTGTCAGCAGCCTTCGAATCGGTCTCCGCGATGCCGGAAGGATCGACCCTCGACATCGTAAGGTGAGTTCTGGAAATTTCTTCTAACAGAATAGAAGGAAAAAAGTGACAGCACACATAGTGACGGCGCACATTCATGTGCGCGAGGATTCTGCCTTGTGGCCGCTGCATGCGCAGGAAATACAGTGTTTCCCCCACAGTTACTATGCGTGTATCTTTTGTACATGTTGAACTTTTGTACATGTTGGTGCTTTTTGTTTGACTTATTATTTTCCAATTGTTTCTTTTGTATTTGTTTTAGTTAGAGATGTATATAAGTATTGCGCCCCTTACTCAATTGTTTCTTTTGTACTTTTTTTTTCATTTTGAAGTGTCTATATGTATTCCCCCATTACTCAATTGTCGGTCTTGTATATTTTTTCCCAGTTTATTTGTATATATGTATAGCCCCCCTTACTCAATGCCCCCCACGGGGCCTGTAAGGTACTTTGAAATAAATAAATAAATAAATATAAACAAAATAAGGGAGAACGCAGTTTAGGAACTGTATGTGTACATGTTTCTATATTTCGCGGGCTTACTTATATTTAGCGGGCTTATTTATATTTACTTAATTCTTTGCTTAGCATTACGCACAAGCACTGTCACTATTAGTAAGCACTTCTCTATAGTCACTAAATTTAACTTAATCAACTCATTCTCACTAGGAATACCATTGGGTACTCGCGTGTTCCAGAGACATGTGCTAGGCCTGCTTCGCTTACCGAAGTTACCGTTTTGAAAAATCTTGATACTCGATAGCGTGGTGCACCCTGACTATAGATAAAAGAGGATACCCGACCTTCGCCTTCAATGGGCTTCTAAACCACACCGAGTTCAAAGGCGAGCCTGTAGTTTCTTCCTCGTCTTCATTACATCGGCCGCGAGGGCCTCCACTGGTGAGGCCAGCGCTGCGATCGTTTTGACGTCACAGATAGGATAGCAGCTCTGGAATACGGCAGTTTTGCTTTCGCGACACCATCGTCCCCCATGGCTGCACCGGTTCTTCGTCGCGATTTTACGATGCAAATTAGACACGAGAGTGCCACCCGGAGCACGAATTCGTAGTTTGCTCGCCCGTATTATCAGGTCTTACCGTTTCTTCAAGCACTGAGCTTCAAAACAAAGCGAAGCACGCACAGCGTCCACAGCAAAAGCGCAGGAAATGCGGCGTTCTAGCAGACAACCCCGGCATCCTATGAGTGACGTCGTCATCACGTAGGTGGCGCCACGGTATGTCCTCGAGGTTAATACTCTTCATACCGGGGCTATATACTCGCCACTTATTTCAACAACAACAACAAAAAAAAAAACTCGCGGAACGTCAGCAGTAAGCGTTCAGTAATGATTAGGCCTTTTTTCGAACAGACGCAGATATCCCCGTTTGTGCAGTCTCAAACGCAGAAAACGGAGGGAAATCGGTTTATCGCGCGCGATAATCATACGAGACAAAGGACGGAAACGCGATTGCACGAGAAAGCGGGGTACAGGCAACGATTCGCAGCAGATATCCCCCGTATACGTCGATCACTCGAGAGCTTATTTCGTCCTGACGTCTCGGGAACGAACTGCTGTCTTCACGAATTGCACCGCAAAGGACGAGAAATAACGGGAGAGAATGACGCGCTCGTTCGTGGTATTTGCAGAGGTATAGTGTAGGGCCCTTTAAGGGTCCTTCGTACAAGCACATATATGCGTACGCATATATGGCTGAGCACTGTCTTACGAAAAGCACAGTCTGTCCTGCTACTGAGAGACGCTGTGTTTATTGTTTAGTGAGCGAATTCCCCTTTCGCAACGCTTTCGGATAGCCCGCCTGCGACAACGCCACGCGCTTATGCGCTCGCATAAACCGTTACTTCCGGGTGTGTTTTTATTTTATTACTTGCATTTACCTCTTCGTTTTTGTTTTCAGCATATGTGAAATCGTGTCTCGCTTCGTTCAGTCCGACGACTTCAGTCGAAAAAAGGAGAGTGATGCCGACCCTGTCAGAATCCCCGAATTTTTTCAAGAGACGGTGTGTAGTTGCGCGCACCCTTCAAAATATTACGCGCCGTATTGTCACACACATCCGTACAAGACCAATAGAAACCTTGATGACATTCAAACGTGGATACGAAAAGTATTAAAAAAAAACAAGAACGTTTCGTATAGATTAACAATAAATTAGATAAAAAATATCGAGGGAACTTCGCCGCATGGAGTCTTTCTTCACAGCAGAGAGCGAGTGTAGCAGTAGAATCATAGCAGTAGAAAGGCGCTCAGAAAGACAGAATAGTAAACGAGTGCAGCATTGTCAGAGCTGCAGCGTTCCAGCCGACGAGCAGCTGGGGCACACCGCACGTGTATTGTTGCTGCGCCCCGACTGCGTGTTGTCTGTTTTCAAAGCGCAGCGACAGAGGACGCGGCTGCTACCGTTTCGAGTATGTCCTAGTAAAGTACGGTGCAGCATCGCGAACAGCTGTAGAACACCGTAGCGAGCGACTGGTGTACGCCTGATTACGACGGCGAAAGCTTGCAAACCCGTGCAGCTGCCGCCTCATTTTGATATATAAAGCACTAGTTTCTTTTTGTCACGACTACTGCACAGCACTGCGGGAGCAGCATTGTTTCTGCGAACGGCTTGTGTCGAAGCACTTGGTTACCACGCAGTGTTGTTTCGTTGCGTTGCGCCGTCTGCTTTTGCGTGCAACACGGGCCGACGCTGTTTTTCGACGCGAATGTGCCCTATACAGCGGAATACGCCAAGATTTCGTCACTGGAATTCACCAACGTTTCGTTGACGTCACTTCCGTGACGGAATTGACGTAAACGAAACGCGTGCTAACGGGTCGCTAGGAAATACCAGACACTTTTTTTCAGCCGGTCAGATAATCTCCGCTGGAGAAGTTCCTCACATCGTGGTTTGTAATAAAACATCTACAGGGAGGTTCTTGCGTTGGGTGCCTATTGCGGCCCAGCGTTACTTGTCGATGATTTTTTCAAAACAGAAGTATGATGAGACTGTCGATTCTGTTTAGTTTTGGCAAAAAAAAAAGAAAAAAATCGGGAAAGAGAGCCGTTCGGCGACTGTTGTAGCTATATAATAACAGCGTCAGCGATGTGTCTCGACTCGTATCTCGCCTCGTACTAGAAGAAACAAACGGCGCTAATTGGAAGTGAGTAGTCGCTAATTGAAAACGGCGATCTTTACTCATTGCTGCAACGCGGTGATTACAGAGAAATGGTGGTGAAACGCAGATACTTTCCATTGTTATTGCAAGAAGAAAAAAAAAAGTCCAGCCCGATACACTTTGCGGACTCTGTCGAAACAGCGAATCTTATGCCCGTCACTCATCGCGCTGAAGTACTTCTACACATACACTTCAAGCGTTCGTTTGGTAAGCGCTCAGTTTCCGCCTCCCTTACGCGAACATCGCGGTTGGCTCGGCGAAGACATTTCCGTTTTCGCGTAAGCAGCTTTCGCCGACTCTCACGTCGGGCAGCTCTTCTTCATCGGGAGAACGAGATATGCCCGCTATCTTGAAGAGAGAGAGAAATAATTAAAAGGAAGAGACGGGGAGGTTAACCTAGACTAACTGGTTTGCTACCCTGTACAGGGGTGGGGAAAAGGGTCGGAAAGAGGATAGATATAGAGAGATATAAAATAAATTACAAAAAAAACCCACATGCGCACACATTCAGGGAGTTCCGATGACAGTCGTTTGGGAAGGCCGGTTGAACGCAAGAAGCGCAGGAGCGCCTTCTTATCTCGAAAGTGCCAAAGGGGGCTACGAGCTGTAACAAAATGAAATTGTGACGACCGAAATGAAAGCGTTAAAGAATTAATAATCACGTTTCGGGCATGCGTATAGCGTACGGTAAAGTACCTACCATTTGTACAAATGTGAACGCTTGGTGCCGTTGTGGTACCGGTCGTACTTCTCTGAGTGTGTTTAGAGAAACTGTAACGATTTAGAGTACTCGGTACTCTACTATGGGATAGCTCAAAGCCGCTCCGTGGGTCCTGTTACTAGGGCGACTAATCTTGGACAGAAACTGACTGTGATCAGAAAAAAGTTTTTAACGATAGCGCTTTGTACTGTTCTATAACAGTGTGTTCAGAAAAAGTGAGTAACGATTCAGAGTACCAGGTACTCTACCATGGGAGAGCTGAGCATATATCAGCAACATTTAACGGGCAGATACTGTCTTGTTGCAACCATAATCACTGCGACTACGATTTATCATACACACACACGTTTATGTCACTGGCTTCAGTTCCGAAACTTTAACGTTCTGGTGAAATTCGTCATAGAATCTGACATCGTTTCTTAACCCAGCCGAATGTTCTAGGTAGTAACGACGAACTTTCAACTGTTATTTCACGTAGCATTTACATTGCTCAATAAAACAGTACTTCGGTTTGAGCGGAAACCGACTAGCACGAGCATCATCCACAGCTGAAGCGCAGGTGCGTCGAAATTTCTGTGGGCGGAGCTTCCGTTTCCTTTTTCTCTTCGTTTTTTTATATGAGGTTGCAGCCGAGTGTAGCGTAATGTATACGCTGCGGTTCCCACATATAGCTTGCACAACGCTGCACAGAACTTAAGTGAGACGAGTTCGGAATCGTACTGGCGTTGCAACGCTGTTATGCAGCTTGAGCGACGCAGATCCGTCAAAAAAGGGGGGGGGGGGGGAACCCGTTTGCTCGCAACAATGCCGCATTTTCTCGGCCGTCGGGTATAACTTCTCTCTCTTTGTGGTCTGCGTCTCGATCCTGCCGTGCTTTTCTTTTTTTTTCTTAATTTCTCCTTTTTTTGCTACACAAAGACGATTGCACAGTAAAGGCATTCAGGTATATATGCCTTTCATCTTTTGCGAGATGACAGCTGGCTGACCTTCTCACGGAACAACGAATGTGGAAGGCCATTATTCGAGTCGCCTTCTTCTCTGAACCTACATTTCCCGGCCGAAACTTCACTTTATTGTTGTTCTTTAGATAAAAAAGAAAGTTACGCATGCACAATACCAGAGCATTGGAGCGAGCGGCGTTGCGTGCATTGTGCACCGCATCGCTTCGTTTCAAACGGTTTCGTCTCGCCGCATATTTAGTTGAACGGGCTGCAGTATGGTAATTCTCTCGCGTTCGTGTGGTTTCGAAAAAAAAATAAAGACAAATTAATTGATACTAGCAAGAAAAGGAGAAACCATATACGAACGTACTTCAGGCAAAGAAGTTAGAAGGATATTACGGTTAGAAGTAAGAAAAAAAAAAGCTGGCGTAACAAAGAATGGTTGTTAGCCACGGTTTTCCTTGCTTGATAAAAACCGTAAAAAAGAAAAAAAAACGAATAAACTCGCACGCTGTTTTATGCATGCGCCTAACACGGCTTAATGGCGATTCTTTTCCTGCTCCGTCCGCATTCTTTTCCTGCAGCTCAGTCGATTCTGTGGATAGTCACAAAGTATTTACAAGAACTATTCTAAACGTAATTGGTTCAAGTTAGTTTTGGCTCAAGTTAGAGCAAGAGATGACATCTGAGCGTAAAATTATTTAACACGAAGGTCCAATTAGTCGTCATGATTACTATTGAAAATTAATTTAAATGAGTCGGAAAATTGGGGCGACTGGAATTACTGCGGCATCTGGCGGAGCAGAGCTCGGCCACGCGCATATTATACGCGGCCTCGAAGGCACGCACGTTGCCTCAGAGATCCTCCTCAGAGATTCGAGGCAGCGCTCCAAATATACGAAGTATAACCGAAGCAATACGCCAGGTCAGAAGAACACCGACGTGCAAGTCATTATCAGACACCCCAACCGAGTAGCAGATTCGCTACCAAAATCCTGTGGCTGCAGAAGCTATAGATGTCTCACAGAACGCGAAAGGCGACATCACGAGCAACGCGATGCAAAGAATCATCGTCACGTGATGACGTCACCCTATGATGTACGTCACGTATCACCAATATTTGTGGCGTCATCATAACGACACTGCTACGTCATGATGACGCCACAAATATTGGTGATACGTGACGTACACGACACCGTCGTCACGTGACACCGTCGCTTGGTCAAGGGTGAGCCGATCACGGAGGCAACGCAAAAGCAGGTGAGGGGGCTAGAAGCTTTCCATGCTTGTGGTCTCAGAGGCAGTGCAAAAGCGTGTTAGGTGCAGAACGCTCTCGAAAAGTGGAAATGGGAGTCTCAGCACATCGGCTGAAAAGAAAAAGATGGCTTTGAACCATCCAGTTTTCTTAGGGGAATGTAGAAGGGACCCTGTGAGTTAATGTTTTATAAGAGAAGCTTGTTAAGGGCGCGGCTTGTCCTTTGGTGGCGTTGGCGTACGCTGTAGCCGCGAAGACGGTGACGCCATAAGCGTGCGAGCACCCGACAAGTTGGATAGGTGGTGCCATCTAGCGGGGCCATAATGAACCAGGCAATCACAAAATTGTTATTGCAGAAACATCGTACATTGTACGTCTGGTGCAAGAATCGCGCAGCGGCGTTATTACAAATGAGTTACCTTTTTTTAGTCATTTTCACCTCTAAAACATTACGCATAAGCCAACGTGTTCATGACTGTGCTTGCACGAAGTGTAACCATAATTGCAGTAACCTTGTGTTTTTCACCTTTTTTGCGCATACGAGGATACTGTACACGGTAAAAAAAAGACTCGTGATTTTCCGCAACTGTGCTTGAATCCTATGTAAGTTAGACGCAGTTTGATTGCAGTTAGCATCACCATTTATGATTTGAGAAAACGTAAATGTGTGCGCGTTTACGTACGCACTTAAACGTTTACGTACGTGGAGCTAGAACTTTGAAAGACATGCGTTCCGGTAAGTCGGCAAACGGTAAGACCGTCGGCAGCCACGGGAGCGGCTATCTACACATTCTGTGAGCTAGTTGAGCTCTGAAATGTCACACCAGTAAACAGCATATAAAAAAAATAAGTAAACTACTTGAGTTACGCACGAAGCCAGCACGGAAAAGTGAGCGATGCCTCGTTGACTTGGCAATGCGCCGAACTAAAGAACACGCCGAACTAAACTGAAGTTCTGAGATCAGATTATCTATATACGCCCCCCCTCACCCCCTTCCCCATTTATGGCACTCGACAAAAAATCGAGGCAATCAACCACTTAGCCAGTTATGAGATACACCGTAAAGTAAGTTTCCAGTTAAATTTTGCATGTACAAAATTCAGACAATTTGAAGAAAAAATCATATCGAGTTTTTTGCTTTGGTTGTTTGTCCCCTTCCCACCTGGTGGCGCTTCAATCGTCGTTGGGCGTTGATGCCTGTGGCAATAGGTTTCCGACACTTCTCGTTACAAGTTTCGCGACCCACGCAATTTGACCATGGATATGCCGCGTTTTCACAGCGACCCTCGCAGACATGCAACTGTAATTTGACGCGGCTACCAGGCATAGAAGTATGCCCCGCCGCGGTGGTCTAGTGGCTAAGGCACTCGGCTGCTGACCCGCAGGTCGCGGGTTCGAATCCCGGCTGCGGCGGCTGCATTTCCGATGGAGGCGGAAATGTTGTAGGCCCGTGTGCTCAGATTTAGGTGCACGTTAAAGAACCCCAGGTGGTCGAAATTTCCGGAGCCCTCCACTACGGCGTCTCTCATAATCATATAGTGGTTTTGGGACGTTAAACCCCACATATCAATCAATCAATCAATCAGGCATAGAAGTAACGTGCTCTGCCGACGAGGCCGCAGC
The DNA here is from genome assembly GCA_013436015.1 of Rhipicephalus annulatus. Classification (NCBI taxonomy): domain Eukaryota; kingdom Metazoa; phylum Arthropoda; class Arachnida; order Ixodida; family Ixodidae; genus Rhipicephalus; species Rhipicephalus annulatus. Next base: position 191,827 of record WOVY01000531.1, on the reverse strand, counting down.
GTCGTCGGACAGTCCCCGATGGCAGTCGCTTATCCGTCCCGTGTTCTTTCGGCCCGCCCGTTATCTCGACAGCAAACGGCGGGCGACCCCCGTGTGACAAGTGGGGAAGGTGGAGGGGGGGTCGCTCCGCTCGTGACTGTCAGCAGCGCGTCTCTCGGAAGCAAGCCTCGAGACGAGGCGTTAACACCGCGATTTTCTCGGGCAAAAAAAAAGTAAAGATAACACGCGCGGATACGAATGCGTGCGCGTGGCAGATTCCGCGGATGCCTTTTCCCTCGGAGACAACGGATGGAGAATACGAGGCAACGGAGCAGCCGGCCATCGCTAAAACCAGAAGAGCCGTCTACTACGTCGTTATTCGTAATCGTTATCTCAGTTTCGGCGCGCAAGACTCTGGATAATATCTACTTTACGAGGTAAATTGTCGCTATATAACGTGTAATTGTGGCGCTGACAAACAATAATTTTTGTACTGTGAATAGTTTCGGGGGGAGGTGTTACGGTCTCTGCACCGAACCTGGCTGATAACGATAGAATTGAAGCACACCGGTGTTGTCTGTATTTCGCCCCCATCGAAACGCGGCCGCTGAGCTGGATTCCGGCGCCCTCCAGCTTAGCATGCAAATTATGTTGACGATGTTCACAAAACGAGTCAAGAACGTATTCGAAACATACGACCAGCGCCCGTCTTATGGAATGCCCTTTCGGCTTCGTCTTAAGGGCATTCAACGAACACCGTCCAGATGATCGACTTCTATAAGGCCTATTACGACAAAAAGGACATTGCGATTAAAATATGCAAAATATTAGCGCATTAACAATCTTGGGTATGTGGCATTCGCGACGCCCTAGAAATATCCATGCGCCCATTTTCTTCAAAAGGTGAGAGAGTTCGTTAGAGCTGGCTTCTCGGCACTGAAGCGGTGCGGTAGGAGAAGCCAACTTTAGTGATTCGGTTTGAAACGCACGCACACGTGCGCGGGCAGATTTTATTTTTTTTTTCACATTTGTGACGGTGCCGTTCGACTGCCGTCTGAAGTCAACCGAGTGCTGTGCATGGTGTCGAGAAACCGTAATTTGTCGTTTACAGCTGTCCGTGCCTTTTTTTTATGTGGTGGTTCTTAAAAGGGAAAAGAAGAGAAAAGTGAGCCCCGCAACTGTCTGCATCTGGTGCGACACCTAAGTAAGGAGAAGGTAGGAAGGTTGAACACGCTCGCAGGAGTCCGAGGACGGGGCACCACTGGCGAGAGAGAGAGCTCTTGTCGGCGACAGGAGATGACGTAGGACCAACCCAGTCGTCCAGAGCAGCGCCGTCGTCGGAGATCGCGAGGGCACAACCGGTCGGCACGGAATCCAGCGGGCGAGTCCCGTCCGTGCCTTTCGTGTCCCTGTCTATACGTATCGCGCTCGCGATTTCGAACCATTACGAAGCACCAACTCGTCCCATCAAACATTTCGACAAATCTACAGCTCAACTTAATAATGCTCTTTAGTGATTACTTAAAGAAAAACAGATAAATGCATAATGGAATAATTGGAAGCGCAAACCAACGGAACACAAGAGAAGAGACAAACCGTTGTCCCGTTGGTTTGCGCTTCCAATTATACCATTATGAATTTGTACCAACTAGCCCGCCTGTCAACCCTACAACAGAAAAGCGGTTACGGGTGTCGATATAGAAGACGTAAGAAATTCAGTAAAGGGGCAGAAGACGCATTCTTCGTGATTCCCGAGTTGCGATTCCCGAGTCCATTGCCGCGCCGGCGCATAGCTACCGGCGCATGCACAGCGCTGCTTGCATAAACCACGTAACCTCGTCGCATGCGTGTCAAAGCGTGGCTCCGAATAAGAAAAAAAAAAACACGAAGAAACTGAATGGAAGAAAAAGTCAGCATGGCGTGTCGTATAGCTCTTTAGTGCCTAATGCAGCGCGACCGTTACGGCTGAGCGCTCCGCCGGTGTCTACCCCTTCCCCTCCCCTCTCTCTTTCCCCCTCTCTTTCCTTCCTACGCTTCGCTGACGTACTCTCTTCCTCATTTTTCATTGTGCTCTTCCGTGCGTGCTTCGGGGCATTCTCAGACGTCGTACATTTCTCGTCGTCCCTTCTGTACATTGCCGCGTTCTTTTTTTTTTGTTATTGCAATCGCTTGCTATCACGCGCAGCTTCATCTTCTACTAGTTCTGATACTTCAACTTCTTCTATTGGGCTTGTTTTTTTAAATATTTTTCTAAGCAGGCTGTAGCGCGTATGCAGTGCACGGGCATCAGGGCCGCGCCGCAGCAAAGACGGGAGGACAAAAGATGGGTGGTCGTCGACCGTGACTCCCGTCGCTAAAGCTATGCGTAGAACGAGTCGTCGTGACGTTGCTTCTCCGCATGACAAGTCCCCGGGAGATAGAGGAGCAGGGTGGCAGTCTTTTTTTTTTTTTACTCGATCGCCATGTCCCGTCAAAAGTTGACGGAAAGTCCTGACACTACCCAGCACGGGATAAAAGGGGGGGGGGGTCTACTTATCCGTATGAGTGTGTGTGTGTGTGTGTGTGTGTGATGCGCACGCGCTATGACGCGGGTATAGCTTACACCGTGCGTGACACGTTACCAAAATGACACACGACACACGACTTACGTACGCAAAACAAATACGTCACTTAAAGGCGACCAAGAGCAATGTAAGTTACCGTGGTCTAAGAGTACTACGCGGTAGAAAACACGGACGGGAAAAAGACAAGAACAAACGCAGTTTTCTATCAACTGAAGGTTTATTCATCCCGCATTGAATGCATAAATAACAACCAGGAAAAAAGAGAGGAAGAAAGACATACAGGAAGGAAAGAAGCATTTGAAAAAAAAAAAAAGTCAGACTTCGCATACGCGAAGCACGGGGCAGAAATCAGATGAATCACATGCATGCGCCATTTGCCAAAAATTGAAGCTCCTTATCTAGGAGGGCAACCGATGATTTGCTCACGCAGTTGTCAGGTTCTTGGGCCATTCTCTCTGCTTCAACAATCATGCGCGTGTGATCATCTTTGTGCCTGTGATCATCTTTGTGTCTTTTTTCCCGTCTGTGTTTTCTACCGCGTAGTACTCTTAGATCACGTATCACCAAGTGGCCCAATCGTCCACCTTGGTTACCATGGTGATGCTCAGCGCGCAAATCGACAGTACCCTTAGATCATGCATCACCAGCTGGCCCGATCGTCCACCTTGGTTACCATGGTGATGCTCAGCGCGCAAATCAACCAGGCACCGCGAAATCACGCAGTCGCTCCACCAATGCAGCACTGTAGCGTTCCCCTCGATCCGAGCTGCAACGCGTTTACGTAGCACACGCCGCGTAGCACATGCCGCCCGTCGGGATACAGAGTCGCACATTCTGTGGAGCTCGCGCTGATCATTCGAGCCGCCTGCGCCCTGAGCTCAGGCGCGAGAGGTCGTGTCAACAAAGGGCGGTTGTGGAAAGAAAAAGAGGCTATTGACCGTCTGTGTTGCCGCTTTTGCTACTGCAAGGCGGCAGTTTGAACTTTTGTCTCGGGAATGTTATTTCGCACGCCCGGCTCCACGCACACACAAGGGCATCCGCTGCTATCTCTTTTTCCCAATCTTTTTCCCCTCGGGCGCGGACAAACAGCGTCAAAGGACCACAGCTTGTTGCTAGCTGCTGCTGCTGCAGAGGGCACAAGCCATGCCTGCCTGCCTGCCTCGCTTGCCAGCTTCTTCGTTATGCTCTGCAGCACTGCGTGGCTGCGCTTTGCAAAGATCTTTTCGCATTCGCGGATCGGTGTTTTTTTGTTTGTTTTTTGTTTATTGCGAGGCAAGTTCTTCACTTCTTTTCATCTTTCAGCGGCTTTTTTTCGCTCGGCAATCGGCTTTGTCACACCTCCTCGCTTGCCCCTTGGGTTTCGTTTACACTGCGTGAGCTGGGAAAACACACGGAAGATAGACGACGGTTTATTGTTGCGTCACAAAGAAAGACGCCTTAAATATGAAACTGCTTTCAGTGTGCGCCGATCACACGCTAATGACAATTTACGCGGCGTATCTCTGGCGTAGGTAGGTGTAATCTTAAGGTAGGTGTAACCTTGAGAGACAAGAAGAGAGCATAGTGGATTAGGGAACAAATGGGGGTTAAGGATATCATAGTTAAAATAAAGAAGAGGAAATGGACATGGGCCGGGCATGTAGTGCGTAGACAGGATAACCGCTGGTCATTAAGGGTAACTAACTAGATTCCCAGAAAAGGCAAGCGGGTTAGGGGGAGACAGAAGGTTAGGTGGGCAGATGAGATTAAGAAGTTTCCGGGTACAAATTGGCAGCAGCAAGCACAGGACCGGGTTAACTGGCGGAACATGGGACAGGCCTTTGTCCTGCAGTGGACGTAGTCAGGCTGATGATGATGATCTCTGGCGTCTGGTTCTCGCGCTACGTAGCTTGATGGTGCAGGGCAGCGACGTGCGTGTCGGAAGATCAGTGTACTGAACAACATTTCACCACAGCTTGTCTCTATTTAGGCTATACCGACCTGCTTTCTATTGCCTATAACTGCAGCTTAAATAAAAACAAGACCCCGTAATTGTGGTCAACACTACCAAAATATTTCTTACTGCGAACGCAGCTGCAGAGTATTTTATACTTAAGACATGTAGGCGCCGCCATCTTGGGCTGTTAAGTCGACGTATTCTTGTTTTGGTAGGTTACGACGTGAATGAGTAAAACCATTAAACGTCATACGCACCAGCTCAACCCTTTTCGTGTGTGCGCGTCTACCGTAACACTGCTCGTTTAGTTGTTAAACACCCAAACGCAAAGGTTAACATCCCAACACGGTGGCTCTGAAACGTCTCCGTAAGCCAGTTCATATCATGCGAGATTTCTCGCTCGCTTCCAAAGTGCTCCGCGCGTTGAAACGAAGTCCAGCGTACATTTTGCAGAGAACGTGAACGTAACAGAAAACGTTCGTTCTGAATATTGCGCGCCCAGTTTTGTCTAACGTATCGACGACTGCGCTGAACCTGCGCATCTGCAGCTTTCGACGGCGCTGTACCGCATATATGAGCGGAGCAACGATGCGTAAACACAGCTACACGCGCGCACTAGTCTCTGCTCGAGCGTGCAGCCACGGCTCCTGCGAGGAATGTCTGCCCGGGACTCGGAGTTCACCTGCTGTGTCTGCGCGGCCGCTGGCATCTTTACGAGCCCCGTAAAGATTTTCTTTCTTCTCGCCTGTCTCGCGGCGAGCGCCGCTGTTGTCTCCGTGGAACAACGCGGAAGGCCCGCGCAAGCAGCCGCCCGTGTGCGTCTGCAGCTCTTTTCGGCGTTCGTTTCGCATATGGCCTTCACTTGCTCGCTCTTCGCCCTATTTTTCTAGGGGCGAAGCTCCTCGTACTCTCCTGCGTCAGGCGTAACCGGCAGTAGCAGACAGACGGACGGACGGACGGACGGACGAACAGACATACGGACGGACAGACGAACAGACAGATAGTCGGACACACGGATGGACGGACAGACGGACGGACAGACAGACGGACACACGGACGGACGCACGCTTCGCCCCACTCATCATCATTGACTTCGTGGCTATGCTGTGATATTTTCTCCGTTTATCACTCTGTGTCCCCGTGTGCTCAGATTTGGGTGCACGTTAAAGAACCCCAGGTTGTCTAAATTTCCGGAGCCCTCCACTACGGCGTCTCTCATAATCATATAGTGGTTTTGGGACGTTAAACCCCACATATCAATCAATCAATCAATCACTCTGTGTCATTTACATTGTCTGTTTTCACCTCGTCTCACTTCGCTTTGTCTGTCCTCACTTAATGTTTGTCACTTTGTGTTCGCTTAATATTTGTCTTTTTGTCTGTGTTCACTGAATCTGGCTTCACTTTGTCTCCCTTCACTTAACCTGAACCTGGCTTCACTTTGTCTCTTCACTTAACCTGAACCTTGCTTCACTTAACCTGAACCTGGCTTCACTTTGTCTCCCTTCACTTAACCTGAACCTGGCGTCACTTTGTCTCCCTTCACTTAACCTGAACCTAGCGTCACTTCGTCCCTCTTTCCTATGCCTCGCTTTGCCTATAGTCACTCAACAGGCCTACGGCCCCATTACCTGTATTCACTTAGTCTCACTTCATTTTGTGTCTCATTATTTCACTTTGCCTCCTTCCACTTCTAAGATGTACCTCCCCGCCCCGCTGCGATGGATGGTCCAGTGGCTAGGGTATTCGGCTGCTGACCCGCAGGCAACGTAAAAACGTTGCCCGCAGGTCGCGGGATCGCATCCCGGCTGCGGTGGCTGCATTTTCGATGGAAGCGAAAATGGGGTAGGTCAGTGTGCTCAGATTTGGGTGCACATTGAAGAACCCTAGGTGGTCGAAATTTCCGGAGTCTTCCACTACGGCGTCTCTCCCAATCATATGGTGGTTTCGGGACGTTAAACACCACATATCAATCAGGATGTATCTCCCCACTTTGTCTCTATTCACTTCGTCGCTTCTCTTTCTCTGAAATTCTGTTCGCTTAGTTCTGTTCGCTTAATTCTGTTCTTCTGTTCGCTTAGTTGGCCTACCGCGATTTTCCGTATTTTTCACTTAATCACAGGCTTTTCATTTTATTACAATTTGCCTCTATGCACTTAACGAGCCTACGTCCCCATTTCGTTTCTATACACTCCGTCTCGCTTCGTTTTCTCTATCTTGATGTCTCTCTAATTCGTCTTAGTTTTGTCTCCCTTGATGTTTTGTCACTATGTCTGTCTTCACTAATTCTTACTTCACTTTGTCCCTTATCCCATTTTGCATTTTTCACTTCTACCTCCCCACTTTGTCTCTCTCTATATACCCACATTGTCTCACCTTCGCTTTCTGTCCACCTTAACTCGCTTGGTGTCTCTTCACTTAGTCGGTCTGCCCCTCTATTTTATATTTATTCACTTCATCTTCACTTTATTTCACTTTGTCTCTCTTCACTTCGCCTCGCTTCACTTTGTCTTACTTTGTCTTCACTTTGTCTATGTGTCACTTTGCCTCGTCACTCTATAGTACTGCGTATTGACGCTAGGGGCAGCAGCATCGAACGACTTCGCCACAGATTGAGCTCGGTGCCTTGTTGCTGGCTAACTACCGTGCCAACAACGGGACGCGCGAGCAAGAAAGACGTTCCGTCGTAAAGCTCGTTCTAAATATAGCGCTCGAAAATAGTCTGGCTTTTTGAGGAGGCTCATCGCGCGTCTTTGTGTATCCAAAGTGAAGGGTTACTTTGGACGCGTCCTGCTTCCAACACACACGAACGTGCACATGTATCTCAAAGCCGGCGTGTACCCTTCCGGATCGCAATTTACGACTCCAACCGCAGCAAAGTTGCGTGAAGGCGCTAAGGACTGCAGAAACAAACCGGGATTGTGTGCGCTTGGATGGGACGGCGCCGGACGCGCTACAGAAACTGGAAGCGGTTAACAACGTGAAATGTGTTTTAGCGGCGTATTTGTACTCTTCCGGCACCCACCGTATACCGAAACAGGTGGCGTGTAGGAAACTGTATTCCCAAGTCGTGAGCTGTCGGGAACATAGGTCGGCGAAATAGCTCACGAGTCGGCAAAACGTACCCTGATGGCGGGGCAGGCGAAGAACCTCTGTGCGTCCGGCTGTAAAAAGGTTTGTAAGCTCAGCTGAGTATAGGCGTGAGTTTGAGTGAGTCTCGCTGGGTGTAACAGATGGTTTCTATGGCACAGTGAATGATGACTCTGTAGAATGAGTCTGAGGGAATCTGCCTCATTATATGTTGAGTCCAAGAGAGTATGGCAGCGTAGATGATGAGTGGGTAAGTCGTCTATAGTAGGTACCTACTCTACTTTTTTCTAAAGAGTAGAATAGGTAGGTAGAAAAGAGAGAGTTTAAGTGAGCCAGGCTGAGTCTGTGGTCAGTCTTTCTGCCAACCTTTATGCTCGAAAGAAGACCAATGTTAAACACTGTTACGACCAAACTTTGGCAGTTTGGCATGTGCATGTGTACATGTACATTAAGAAACACGCGCAAAAACATTCAATGATTCCCCCCCCCCCCCCGCCGCCCTTGCAGCCTCTAGAAAAGATTTATGGCTACGCTCCTGCTGAGAATGAGGATTAACTTTAGTCGAAATTCGTGAGCTGTGTGCCCCGCCGCGGTGGTCTAGTGGCTAAGGTACTCGGCTGCTGACCCACAGGTTGCGGGATCGAATCCCGGCTGCGGCGGCTGCATTTCCGATGGAGGCGGAAATGTTCTAGGCCCGTGTGCTCAGATTTGAGCGCACGTTAAAGAACCCCAGGTGGTCAAAATTTTTGGAGCCCTCCACTACAGCGTCTCTCATAATCATATGGTGGTTTTGGGACGTCAAACCCCACATATCAATCAATTCGTGAGCTGTGTCCTTCGCTTTGATGAACAACGCTTGCTTTACCGACAAAGTACATACTTGTTGTGACTCCTGCATAATTTGCATAGTCGAGGGGAGGTGTCCTGAAATTTCAAAAATTTGCATGCGTGTATATTACGCACGCACACATACAAGCACGAACATATACCGGAAAGATAGGGAATCTAGGGGGGGGGGGGGGCGGGGTTGCCGTTTTGATCAAGAGATCAATAGAAGCCGTCTTTGTTGATAATCCTTTTGGGCTTGAGTGCGCATGTCTTAGATTGTCTTGTTGGGGCTTCAGTTTCATTCTTTATGCTCTTTATAGACCACCGGATGCCGGAATTGATTATGTTGCCAAATTACGGGATCACATGCTCCAGTTCCAAAATAGCAAAATAATACTGATTGGTGACTTCAACTTCCCAGGAGTCAACTGGGAGCGGTTCCAGACAGACTATGAATCCAACAAACAAATACATATTTTGTTTGATATAATGCTTACTCACGACTTGATCCAATTAGTTAAAGAACCCACTCGTGTCAACGCTACATCCAGTTCTGTACTAGATCTTGTATTCGTTCACCGCGACTTTAGAGAGAGTACAGTAACAGTAGAAAAGGGCTTGTCAGATCATCATCTTGTTTGTACCTCTCTGCCATTGGGTCGGTCTGTCAGTACTGATAAATGTTCATCACGCTCTTTCAAGGATTATTCACAAGCTAACGATGAATGTATAATTGAGCATTTGGAATCTTCCCTTGATGATTTTGATGGGGACGACGTATGCGCCCTTTGGAATAAATTTAAAGAAATGTGCCAACACTGCGTACAAAATTTTGTGCCAAACAAGCGCAAACGAATCTATAAACATACGCCTTGGGTAACCCGGAAGATAATTCACCTTAAGCGAAGAATTAAACGCTTAAAAACAAGACATGTACAATCGCCCGTTGTAGAAGAGATAAAGAATACTTTGGCACGTGAGGTTCGTGGCTCCAAAGACTATTATTTTAAAACATTGTTGCCTAATTTTATTAAAAATGACCCCAGTAAATTTTGGAATTATATTTCTGAAAAAAAGAAGCCGGTGAAGGAAATTGTAGTGGGTGGTTCTGTTATTTCAGACCCGCAGGCAATTGCTCAGCATTTTAACCAGTACTTTCCAAGTGTATTTTCTGATTCTTGCGCATGTATGTTGGCGCATACCACAGAGTATCGTCCTAGTGATGTTGACTTTATTTCTTACTCTGGTGTGTTATCTATGCTTTTGAACCTTAATACAAAAAAATCATGTGGTCCCGACAATATTCCAAACATATTTCTTCGTCGCTATGCTGAGTCACTGGCTAAATTTCTTGTTGTTTTATTTCGTACTTCTTTAATGTATGGCGAGCTCCCCGAAGACTGGAAGATAGCTCTGGTTGTACCTTTCTTTAAAAAGGGCGACCGCCTATGTCTTCAAAATTACCGTCCGATATCACTAACATCTTCTTGTTGCAAACTAATGGAACACATTGTCGCCACTCGTATTCTTGAATACTTAAACTACCATAATATTCTAACAGGTTTCCAGCACGGGTTCAGGAAAGGGTACTCCACCGTCACACAGTTAGTTACAGTATTTCATTCGTTTGCACACACCTTAGACAACACCGGTCAAATAGATGCAATATTTCTAGACTTCAGTAAAGCATTCGATAAGGTACCACATGACAAATTAATTATTAAGATGCGAAATATTGGCCTCCCCGAAATTCTGGTCACATGGGTTGCAAATTACTTGACAAACCGCAAACAACTGGTCATAATAGATGGAAGAGGGTCCGGATATCTTGATGTCACTTCGGGAGTTCCTCAGGGAAGTGTGCTGGGTCCATTGCTTTTCATACTGTATATAAATGATATTGTTAATATAATTGCAACTGGTGTTCGAATTCGGTTGTTCGCGGATGATGCAGTCTTGTTTCGGGATGTTTCGTGCTGTGCTGATCAGTGTGAACTTAATACCAATCTTGCTAATATTCTTGAATGGTGCAAGAACTGGGGAATGGTGCTGAACGCCGACAAAACACTGTATCTTCGCATAACACGAAAGAAAGTTCCGTACGACTATCAATACACACTAGGAACATCGCCATTGAAACAAGTCACCAGTCATAAATACCTCGGTGTCACACTAACCAGCAATCTCTCGTGGAATTTACACATTGACAATATTTGCTCATCTGCCTTTCGTAAGCTATGCTTCTTAAAACACAAACTCAGAAATTCCCCTTCTAACGTCAAGCTCCTCAGCTACTTTACTTTTATTAGACCTAAGCTCGAATATACCTGTATAGTCTGGGACCCCTACACTAATCACAACATCCGTAAAATAGAAAGAATTCAGAGAAAAGCTGTAAGGTTTATTTACTCTAAATACTCACGTACTGATTCTCCCTCACAAATAATGCTTGCTAACAAAATCCCCAGCTTTGAATCCAGGAGAAAGTGCTTCCGTCTTGATTTCCTCTCTTCACTAAGTAAAGGTGCACTGTCCATTGACCCATCTCCGTTCTTGTCACCGTTACAAACAAGACCTACTAGGCACCACAACCCGAATGCTTTCGCCCCATATTTTGCTGCTACTGATACCTTCAAGTACTCTTTTTTTCCGCGTACGATACAAGAGTGGAATGCATTACCCCATGTATAAGTGCCTTGTTTGCTTGTATTGTTTGTATTTTTGCATTTTATCTTGTGCCCCCCTGCTTGGACCTAACCATGGTCTGCAGTATGTATTAAATAAAATAAATAAATAAATATGCACAATGTGGTTGACCCCCACGCACCCCACTCCCCTTAAGACAAATTTTCTGGTGGCCTGTGCTTGCAGACATTAGCGCCACACACGCCTGCAGTGACTAAATGAAACAATGACTGCAGCGTGTGTACATATATGCCAATGTTCGGGACAATTCCGGCTGATATTGTCAGTATTACTAACAGTGAGAACTTCCGGAAAGCATTACATAACATTGTTCAGTAATGAGCATTTGTGCGAACTAATGTCACCTTAACAATTTTTATGGCACACAATCAATGCTGCACCTGTCAATCTCATAATCTCATTTCAAATAGACCTGCAGTTTTTCATACATCACTGTATTTCACCTACCCAACTTATAATGTAGAAGCAACAAAATTCACGCATTCGTTATTTACTCATGTCCTCGTTGAGTGCGATATTCGTCATACTCATTTAACATTGTATGATTAGCGAACATTGTGCTAATTACGAATTGCGTTCTTTAGTCATTACTGCTGTCTCTCTTTTTTCCCTCTGTAACCCGCTCCTTTCTGTAATGCCGAAAGGCCCTGAGGGTAGAACAAATAAATAAATAAATAAACCGCTACCTCGGCTCCTAAGCTGTACGTACTTTCGTGGCATTTACGAATTCGTACTCTCGTCTCCTTGGAATGGCGAGCACTTCGGCATGCAACATCTGCGCCTGCGAGGAAACGCTTGAGCACATTCTATGTCATTGCCCAGCATACAAGACCGAACGACGTATTATGGAAGCCAAGCTCTGTCAGCTGGATTCACGGCCGATTGCAGAAGAGAATATCCTGGGACCTTGGCCGACGGCTTCCCATACGCGCAAAGCCACGAAAGCCCTCTTGTACTTTTTAAGGACCACCGGACTTCACGACCGCTTGTGAAAGAACTGTGCGAGGCCGTGCTGTGTAGTCTCGATCTGACTATTTATGCTTCTCTTTCTTACTCCTCTTCTTTTCTGTCTCTTTCCGTTCTGTTATTCTCCTTTTCCCCCACCTCAAGTGTAGGGTAGCCAACCGAGCCAAGCTTGGTTAACCTCCCTGCCTTTCCTCTCTATTTATCTCTCTCTCTCTAAGCAAAGAGTGCGGATGTGGGTGGAATACTCGCGCGAACTCACGCACAGGGCTCGAGTAACGACTCGAGACGGACACCGAGAAGCAAAAGTTCGCGTTGCACGCGCGGCCGCATGCAACTGCATGCTCTCGCACTCGGGGGAATTGTCGGCGAGCCGCGACGGTGGCATATTATACGCGAGTCGTCGAGGAAGGAAGGCTGTGGAGACACAGTTGCTCCTCCACGCTTCCCCCTTTGTTCTTTTGTTTTTTTTTTGTTTAGTTTCGCGCTTATGTTTTTCGCGTGGGCGGCAGTTAGCGCAGAGCGTCGCGGACGAATACGCCGTTGTATACCGGAGAGGCGCCTCTGAAAGCCGCAGGTTATATTTAAGCGCGAAGTGCCCGGCTCGAGGACGGCTTCAATCTAGGCTGTACCTACGCATGTACGTACGAGAACCCTTTGCTGGAGGATCCCATTTCTAGTGGGTTACTTATTGTACTTCAGAATTGGTGACGATACCAATAGGCCTTCCCTTGCGTTTCTAGAATAGTGGCAGTGCCACATTGGCGCTCATGACCCTGGTGTATTCCCTGTGTTGGATTTGTGTCTCGTCTCGCTACTGAAACGGATCGCGGAGGCCACTTAGAAATAAGGGCGTAGTTGAGATATGCTCCGCCAGGCGCCGCAACAATCGCTGCTCCTCGCGCGAAAACTGTCTGCTCTTTGGATGCCCTTATTCGATTGATATTCATTATCATGACTTTTTATTCGCCCTTAAGTAATCTTGCGCTCCCATATCATATGTATCCAATAAAACTCATATTGAACCAAACTAATCCATTTTGCACCGGCGTAATTTCTAGGTACGTAGCATTTTGGAGGCCTAGCTTGTCGTCCATGTAGCATGTCGCATGGGCACGCACTGCGGAATTGAGTAGAACTTGTAGCACACATACATCGGAGGATATGGTAGAAGTACTTAAATGTGAAGCATTTGTCAGCGAACTTCTAGCCCTGTCAGATCACACTCGTGTCGACGCCAACGCTCACTTCTCGCGTTTGATAAGGCACCTGGGGCTTTGGGCTTGGTAGGGTTATACCTGGCTAACCGTCTACAGAGTGACAGAGAATCGTAGAGAAGGAAAAGTAGGGAGGTCAGCCAGTCCAAGATAACCGGTTTGCTACCCTATACACGTGGGAACGAGATGGTGGAAAATGGAAGAATGAGAGGAAATAGAGGAGAAAGACAGAAAGCACATCTACACAGCACGTACGTGCACAAGCACAAAGTCAGTTAAGGTCCATCAGCCTGGCGTGCAAATGCGAACCCACTGTCACGACCGCTTGTCCAGGTCCGCTCTTTTTTTAAAAAAAGAAATATCAGCAGTTCCTTGGTCGCCTTTGCCTCAGCAGCAATGTGCTTTGTCGACGACACGCTCGAAGAGATTCAACCGAAGATTTGTCCGTTAAGCGCGCGTCTATGCGGTACACGCGGCGGATGAAACCGCGTGCTCAACGGACGGCGACGAGCTGCAGGCAAAACGGTCTCCCCCCCCCCCTCCTCCTCCTCCTCCAACACAGCGATGACGACGAAGACGCCGGTGTTCGCGCTCTGGAGCGTCCGTTTGCTACCAAAGCCGCCGCTTACTGCTGCCGCTTCTGCCGAGAGGCTCTGGTGGGAGAAGTTTTACGCGTCGCTGCACGTGCAGCAAACGACGAGATGGGCTTCTTCGCTGCGCGACGAGATGAGGAGAGCGGAGTCCTTTTTTTGCGAGATACGCGAAGCTGCACATGTAAGTTTCTCGCTTCGCGAGCACGGCGGTGGTTTGCGCGCTCCAAAAGGAGTTTGCGCGTATCCTTTTTCTTGTAGCGACAAGGAGCGCTCGTCCCTCCCATTAACGTTCCAGATCTTGCGGGGTTTCGGGTGCGCGCTGCTCTCGTGAGTTTGCCCGCGTTTCGGTGCGCGTGTATGTTGTGCGAGTGTTTGTGTCGAAGTGAGAAGTTCACGCACCACTGCCTCTGAGAAAACTAAATTTCTCAGTACTGTGCAATTGTATTCGGTTGAACTACGCAGTACAGTTTGTTAGAGCGTGTTAAAGAAGGCAGGAAAGCTTAGTTCAATGATTGTGTGTGTTTTGTGGTTCTTGGACCTTTGGCGCTGTATGTATGTATGTATGTATGTATGTATGTATGTATGTATGTATGTATGTATGTATGTATGTATGTATGTATGTATGTATGTATGTATGTATGTATGTATGTAGGTATGTATGTATGTAGGTATGTATGTAGGTAGGTAGGTAGGTAGGTAGGTAGGTAGGTAGGTAGGTAGGTAGGTAGGTAGGTAGGTAGGTAGGTAGGTAGGTAGGTAGGTAGGTAGGTAGGTAGGTAGGTAGGTAGGTAGGTAGGTAGGTAGGTAGGTAGGTAGGTAGGTAGGTAGGTAGGTATGCTTGTATGTATGGTTCAGTCAGTTGCAGCACCTTCGCTGCAACTACAGTTACAACGTTATAATAAATATAAGCTCCGCCCACAGCCGTCCATGTCCTACCCAAATCACATTCGCTCATTTTTGTGACATCATCGCTTATTTGGGGACGGTGACTTGGATACGCAGGCACATGCTGGTGTCGCTAGTTTTCGGTCGGAAACTGGAACTTTACGGCGAATTCCATCAAAGATTCCGACATCGCTACTTTGGGAAACGTAATATTTTATGCACAGACGAATAAATTTTAGTTAATTATGTGCGTAGTCTATATGAGGGTTGCACATGGGCGTGGCCCACGAGATGGCGCCAGCGTCGAAGAGGCAACGCATCCATCTTTGTGGTCTCCCTCCCTGCCGCCGCGGGCAAGCAGTCGCAGAACGTACACTAGTACGTGGGTGTTATATGGTACACTCACGGCTGCGCGCCTGTGCAAGATTCCTAACCTGTGCTCATAATGGTGAACTGTGCCTTATTTGGTTGCTACAATCACTCGAGTGAGATGGCTGGTCATGACAATGCGTCTGATGTCGGCTTTTTTTTTCACGCCTAAAATGATTGTAAACCAATCGAAAAGGTTTGAATGGTTCAGCCACACACTATGCTGCGTGTGCGTTAAACATTTCATTTCATTTCCGGTAAGTGTTCAGAACCTATGCAACATCATAGAGGCTCGATTTTGTGGTGAAACATTTGGGTTTTCGCGACGTGCGCTATGAAGCTTTGTTGACGCATCAAGAGACGAGCGCGCGGACTACGACCGCGATCGCTGCTTATCAGCGGTATCATTCAGGTGGGTGCGACGTGTTACTGATTTATCTGTGTTAGTAAACAGTCAGCGACGCAGTGCGTTCTCGTTTACCCATGCTTTAAAGAGCCGAGCACATTAACGTCGATCAGTTACAATCGAGACCGTATGTGATTTCTGGGTGCGCAGCTGCCCGACGCGCGTGATTGGACCCTGCAGCAAAGAGCATTTTTGATTGCAAGCGGCTTGGGCTCAACCATGAACAAACTATGCCAATTGTATCACCTCACATGCTCTTGCAAATGGTGAAGCCCTTCCACACAAAGAATTCGGGAAACGACACCACCGCGGTGAAAAAAAAAAAAAACATTTGTCCGAACAGTGAGCAAGAGGAACCAGTCTTGTTTCCGTCGACGACGTGGCGGCTGTCTCCGAGGTCTCTAACTCGATGCTGTTGGACCCATCCGCTAGTGACATAGTTGTGGGCGTCCATCAATTTACAGGCTTTAAGCTCGTCCCTTGTTGCAAAGCTTGTGCCGCCAACAAGGTGGTCCTTAATGTCCGTGAGCTTGATGCGGGATTAACACTTCACATCCCACACAGCTTTATCGCTGCTGAAGTCGAACAGGTCGATATCCGCCGCAAATGTGAACCTTATGTTCGTAGCGAAGTTTCGCCGGACCTCGTAAGTCACGCGCGTAAGCACTCAGTCGAATTTGGTGGTGGTAGTGGTTCATGTGGAAAAGGAAGAAGGCACCTAATTTCTGTCTGCCTACAGGCGACACGGCGCAGTGCCTTTGGGTGGGGTGGAGGGGGATGAAAGAGGATAGGAGAAATAGTGGTGGAGTGTAGAGAGGGATGTCCGGGCCGCTTCAGCGCGAGCAGCAGGCCGTCGGCAAGGGCAAGGGCAGAATGGCTCCTGGGATCAGTGGTAGGCGGCAATTCCTGACTCCTCCACGAACTCCGCCAGGCTGCGGAGTGCTGCGGGATGTGGATGAGACGGGAACAGCAGGTTTTCCAGGGTGGAGACGGGCAGACCGTGTCTCCTGTAGGCCGCGTAGGCCCTCAAGCGTTCCTGTGCTAAGCCAGGGCAGGCACAGAGGAGGTGTTCGATGGTCTCTGGGTCTCCGCAACGACTGCAGGCCGGGGAGGGGCAGAGTCCCTTGGCGTGGCGGCGGGCCGCCGAGTCGAATTTCACCACATTTGTACCGTACGTAGCGGCACGCACACAACCTCTCACAGCCGCTCGCCGCTTCAAAAAGGGCGCGCTTAGACCACTGACATGGCGGTAGAGGCAAACGCCGCTAGCGCCTCAAGCGGATGACGTCACGTGCAACCCTCCTATATATATGTGCTGCAAAACAGTACTGACAGTTAAAGCACGAACTACCTTGTGAGAATATATGATCTTGCTACATGGGGGTACGTTTTGCGCCACCATGCGACGACGGAACGCACGAACGAGCGTATACTGGATGGAAGTGGCCACGCAAGCGGCTTCCTTCGAAAGGTGCAGGCGTAGCTCACTGTCCTAACGCCCACACGAGCGCACAACATGCCGGGCACCTCTTCTTCCGACGTCGACGCGGCCGTTAGAGCGCCGGCAGTGTATACAAAGGACGTCGCCGCGGAGGTGTCAGTATACAGCTCTCTATGGCTTTGTGACCTTCGGCATCCTTTCCTTCTTCCAGTCTTGTTCTTCTTTTATTATGGAAGGTTGCCTTCGTGTGCGCCGCCTAGCGCGTTTACGGCGTCACATCCAACGCCGGTCGTCGGGAAGAGTGCGAGGGATCATTAGCGTGCACCGCGAAATCGCCATTTTCGGGCGTCCTGCCTTCTCTCTAGAACGCTCACATGCGCACGTGCACATACCATTACACTCTCGATGTATGTTTTTTAGATGCGGAGCATCTAATACTCGAGGCTTGTAGTGCGGCGCCGTCCGCAAGCTTCCTCCTCCTTCTTCCACCATCTGTGCACCCTTCCTCCTCTACACACCGCGTGCGCTTCTCCTCTTCACGAACATTCGCTAGCTGTATAATGTAGCGCGCATGCGCCGTCACGCTTCGAGAACATCGGCAGCTGACGCGCGCGCATGCGCCGTTGCGCTTCTCCCCCTTCTCGAACATTCGACAGCTGACAGTGCATGCGCCGTCGCGCTGTATATATACTCAAGGTCGGCGCTCGCGCGCTCAGTTGCCGCTCGTCGGTTGGTTTGTACGGCGCGTCGACGTCCAAGGTCGCGGTGAAATGAATTCCAACGAATCCACAAACACAATGATCGACGTCCCTTCGACCAGCGCCGCCCTTCCGCATACGTGTGTACGTGTTCACTCATTTAACACCCCCTCCTACAACCACGTTAACCAATTTAGCCATCGACACAACTAAGTCGCAATTTAACACCCCATTTCACAACCACGTTAACCAATTTAGCCATCGACCCAAGTAAGTCGCACTTTAACACCCCGTTAACCAATTATATGCTCCGCATCCTCCTCAGTGTTCCCCCGAGGGAAGCTGCGGGCAATTTTTTTCCTTCTTTAAACCTTGTCTATTGTCGGTCGCGGTGCGTTTTCTTCGACTATCCGTTGTGAGAACGGCGGCGGCGAACTGCGTGCGAGTACAGGCGACGACACTTCTATCTAGAACGCCTGCACTGGTGCATCGCAAGACGAAAATTGATTGATTGATTTGTGGGGTTTAACGTACCAAAACCACTATTTGATTATGAGAGACGCCGTAGTGGAGGGCTCCGGAAATTTTGACCACCTGGAGTTCTTTAACGTGCACCCAAATCTGAGTACACGGGCCTACAACGTTTCCGCCTCCATCGGAAATGCAGCCGCCACAGCCGGGGCAAGACGAAAACGTAGCATACACTAGGCTTGATATAAAGGTCGCGATGTCTCGATTGTGTTTCTCTGAGACGACTAGAAGTCATAAAGTCGCCCTTTTCTTCGCAGTCAGTTTGAACAGTCGCAACAGACAGTTCCACCTCTTTTCTCCACTGGAATAGTCCCGGATCCGTTGCGCTCAAACAACACTACAGCGTGCCTTGTAAGAATACCGACCACCAACACCATATCATACCACATCAACCACATACGTTCCCAGTGCGTTGTTTAAAACGTTAAACACCGCACCTAAATGTTTTGAGGCGAAGCTCCTTAGGGTGTATAGGTCGTTCTCTCCTTTAGTTGTAGTAGTATGTAGCCACCACTAGTTTATGCATTGTTCAATAGATGGTGTTGTGTATATGTCCTTGGCGTTGTGTATATGTCATTGTGTATATGCCCCGCCGGAGGTGGTCTATAGTGGCTAAGGTATTCGGCTGCTGACTCGCGGGTCGCGGGATCGAATTCCGGCTGCGGCGGCTGCATTTCCGATGGAGGCGGAAACGATGTAGGCCCGTGTGCTCAGATTTGGGTGCACGTTAAAGAACTCCAGGTGGGTCGAAATTTCCGGAGCCCTCCACTACGGCGTCTCTCATAATCAAATGGTGGCATTGGGACGTTAAACCCCACACATCAATCAATGGAAATAATATTACTAGATGACTTTAGTGGTTTTCGTAAAGTTGACGGATAGACAGACACACGGGCGGACGCTTCGTCCCACTAATCGTCGTTCACTGCGTGAATACGCTGTGCATTTTTTCCTCGCTGTATATTCGGCAGGAATCGCTCAGTGAATAAGCGGAACGCAAGGCTGACATCTCGTGGCTCTGGCGTGCCTTGAGTGCAGCAGCAGCAGCAGCAGCAGCAGCAGCCCACTCGCCTGCCCTGTTTTGCAGAGCGGGCGCCGACTAGGCGACCCCGGCTGTGAACAGCTTGCCCTTGTCCCGAGCGCAGACATACAGTATAGGCACGCATGGCATGTCAGCGTTGAAAAAGAAGTGTTGCTTGTATTAGCGCGGTACACATAAGAAAGAAAGACGACACAGACGTAAAGAGAGGTATAGGCGCCAGCATAGCGGTGGGCTGCGTCAGCGCCTACCTAAAAAAAAAAACGCACACACAGGAAAAGACTACAATAACTGCTAAAGGAACGGGTAGCTATACGATCGCGCTGGCTCTGCGGCATATTTACAGTGCCCGTTCTGCTATGGCATGGGGCATAGCCACGTAGCCAGTGTATGATACAAGCGCCGGCCCGAGTATAGCATATGACGTACAGCTGCTGATTTCATCGTTGCTGCGGGAACTACACAGATATAAACGTTGTGCGATGTCAACCTGTTCTGGCGCTGTTCTGTCTTCTCTCCTGCTCTTCCTGCTTCACGTTATGTTTTTTGCGCCTCAGTCTTCTGCATCAACCTGTCACTCTTCATCGACGAAAATGGGGTTCTATAAACACACAGCACACGTTTTGGACAGCACACGTTGTTTGCGATTCCGAAACGCCGTGGTACTAAGTGCGTTCACGTCTATTTCTTATTCATGTGTGCACTGCGCCACGCTGCGACAGGGAAGACCGTATCGAGCACGTATACCTTGCGTGGTATTTATTTAACGCTAAAGACAAAGACAAACAAAGCACTCTACTGCGACCGCCATGCAGCTATGCGGGATCAACACAATAAAGTAATCGAGAACGAGCTATACGGGAGTGCTGTCGGCCGATATAACGAGCTGCATGAACGTGCTTCTTCTCGATCGCGTTAATGACACGAGGCAGCATTCACTCTCCAGCACCGAAAAGCACGCGCGAAGCTTTCAACTTCACTTACTATACCTCTTCATGTTTCCCAGCGGCAAGAGATGACGGCACTCGCTTCCCGCAGTAATCAAGGCGATTCGCCTGCTGCCCGACAATAGTTTTAGTACTGCGGAATGGTGCTACGTACGCATCACGCAAGCGCCTTGCGTTACGTGGCGTCGTTTGCCACGAATCGGCTTTTAGTACGCCGTAGTACCCGCGTACTTAACGAGCGTGAAGCGTGTTGCGCCATCTGGTAGATCAAAATAGAAGCACGTGTTGTTGACAGGCTATGACAGCCAATGTGAGCCAATCCAAGTGTTATAGCCAGATTACGGCCATATTTTAAGCCACAGAGCCGGTCGGTGCTTGCCCTCGATGCCGCCATTTTGCAAAACGAAGTCTCGCGCTGTCGCGAACTTGTTCGAGAGCGGCGCGATCACCTCATACGTACGCACGCACGCACGCATCTCATGCGTGCGTACGTAGCGGCTGCGTACGTAACGCGATACGTGCGCGTTGCGGTTTGCGCATGCGCACTGCGCAGAACGTGGCGTCCTTACGTACGCAACGCCGCCACGTACGCAGCGTACGCAGTACTAAAACTCTCTAATGCGGCCAGCGTGCGCCGCCGTATAGCCGACGACGTGGCTCAACCGTTCAGCACTACGCCTCCCAAGCGTCTGCGCACGCGCGAGCCGCTGACGACGCTCGAATACCGCGCTCGCCGCATCGTTGTCAGCATCGGGACGCCGCGCGCTATACGAGATTTCCCCGAAGTTGATTGATATGTGGGGTTCAACGTCCCAAAACCGCCGTGTGATTATGAAAGACGCCCGGTAGTGGAGGACTCCGGAAATTTCGACCACCCATGGGGTTCTTTAACGTGCACCCGAATCTGAGTACGCGGGCATACATCGTTTCGGCTGCATCTCCATCGGAAATTCACCCGCCACAGCCGGGATTCGATCCCGCCACGCGCGGGGCTTTCTCCCGAAGCGTGAAACAGACTGTACATCCGGCGAAGAGTTGCGTGGGGCTGCATTTTGTGATGTTCGTCGACTGTGGGAAGTGTGACGTCCCCGCAAACACGGACTGAACCCCGGTCCTTTCAAGATGTTTTCGCTCGTTTCTCAAACCCCCACAAAAAAAAGGAAAAGAAAACCTTCGGTGTAACGAATGGGCATTGTTGAGAACGACGGACCGATCCCGCCGAAGCCACCGCTGACCTCCACTGTTGCGAAAGACGGCGACGCCAACCTGGTCCCACAGGCGCCACTGCTTTCAACTCCGCCGGGAAGGTCACCAACTGTTGCGTAGCGTATGTTTATCAGCTCGCGACTGCTTCTGCGCAGAGCCGATAAGACGAGCGGACGAGACGACGGTGAGTTAAACAAGGTTTATGTACAGCATATATACAGAGGCGTTACAATTTCGGCACTGGGGCCGACAGAGACTCGAAGAGCCGAGCTCCCCTCTCTAACACATAGGTCGGCCCTTCGCCTAAGACCGCTAACTCACACACATGTCGGCTCTCCGACACGGGGCCTCCTCTCACTCACATAGGACCGCCGATCGCGACGCGCCGCAGGGCTTCTTTTATTTACACCGGGTCCAACCAAAATGTCCAATCAGAAGCGCCGCTGGTCGTCAGGGCAGATTCCTCCAATGGGGGGGTCGCCGCGCCATGCGTCAGACCACCAGACACGAGAACGCCGGCTCGCTGTCACGTGCGGAGCTGACTCAATGCACGTGGGCCAGAGACGCGCCGCGCGTGTTTACGCCGTTCGCGCCAGGCAGACTACGGGCTGGCCTTGACCCAGATTGCCTTTTTCAGAGGCACGGACGTTTGACGAAGACTCGCTGGCATAACAGCACCCCCGCCGCCAGACAATGCACCGGAAAGACGAGCTGCTTCCACGGGGGCTCGGATGTCAGGTGCGCTCGTTCGCCAGGTCCCTCCAGGTTCGCCTCCAGGGCCATGGGGAGAATACAGCTCCAGACTGTTCCGGGAATACAGCCCATTCTTGACGACGGATCCCAGCTCCACTGGCTTGTCGCCACAACTTGTCGACCAGCTTCACTCGTCTCTTCTGACCATCTTCGGCTTCAGCACTTGTCGATGGTTCTGCAACTTGCCAAGAACGGATCGACAACAGACAACACACGACACACGCAAGTGCCCTCGGTCACCCGACAGAACACCAGACAAAGTATAGTACAACATATACCTATCTACGTGTCTATCGGAATTTTGTTCCCTCTACATCAAGAGGCACATGTGGGACACAAGACTCTTAAAATGACAACTGAATTTTTTTTTTCCACGTACAACAACGTAACGAATTAGAATACCACAAAGTTGGCCCCTTGAGATCACTCTGAACGAGAGCGCTCAGCCCAGGTCGTGATGAGGTCAAAATTTTGCCCCGAATCGCCAGCGAGAAACCGAAAGGTTGAGAAGGTACTAGCTGGAACGCACTGCTCAATGCACCTGCATTAGCGTTTACCTTTTTTTTTATAGCGAACGTCAAAGTTGCGCTGTGGAGCAACATGCTCCACCTCAGTAACCGGCCACTTTTAGGCGACGATACCTATGCGGCACCAAGAGCGGCTCACACTTGCGACGTTGCACAGGGGAACAACGATACGGCTTGCTACGGATTGACTCCTCACCGCTTAGCTCGATATCGTGTTCGATCACCCTTGTGTTTCCGGGGCGGTCCGAAAACACGTCTCCAAACTCGGAAACAATCCTTTTCAGGTCCTCCTCCTGGACTTCACTTAACCTAGGCTCTAGGTTTATCTGCTTTAAGATTACCTCCGATTTCCTTTCGATTGCCTCACTAGAACTAAAACTTTCTGCTCCCTCTTTCTCTGAAGCATTCAACAGCTGATTTACGACTGCTTTCAAGTTGTTAATTTTGTCCGGCCGCCTTCCTAATTTCACTTCATAATTTGTGTCGCAAGGCTTCGATAATACTTTGGCGGGCCCTTCCCAATCAACCTCAAGCTTGTTCTTTTTGAACGGCTGCAGCAGCATTACCTGATTATCAACTTCAAAAGTACGCTTCTTCACCGATTTCTCGCAGTGCTCCTTTGACAGCACTTTTTCCGCGCTTTTCTGGCTTTCCACTAGCGCTTCAATTTGGCTTTCCACTAGCGCTTCAATCGAGAGATCCTCACGCTGCTCTCGAATGAGCGTCTCTCGATCAACTCTCGGCAGCTCGCTCCAACTTTCCGCTACAGGCGAGAGCGTTGCAACCCTCTCGCTCTGACTCAATGGCGCCATGTCGTCTCCCCCTACCGCGCCGGCCGCGCCGACCGCTTTCGCGACGGGCCGCTCGCGTGACTGCTCACATGACTCATGCGGAAAATTTCCTTTCTGGGGTTCCGTCGACCCGCCGACAAGGTCACTTGAGAGTTCACTGCATTGAACCAGATCAAGCTGCCGCGATAGCTTCCGCGCTTGCGATCGCGTGAGGGCCATGCACGCTAAGTTGGGGAAGAACGATTTGCCCTGCTCTTTGAGAAGCTGCTCTGAGTTGTTGGAGAAAAGATAAGGAAAACGATCGTTAAGCGCGGCAGACACAGCCGCTTCAGTGCGAAGCTTACCGAACGGGCCTTCAATGACAACCGTGGCGATTGGTAAGCGAACACTCTGCTTCTCGGCGACTTGCCTGATCCACGCGCATTCTCCTGTAAAGTCATCCGGAGACACCAATGAAGGATGGACAACGTCCATGGTTGCCGCTGAGTCTCTAAGTGCTCGGCACGTTTTTTCATTCACCCTAATTTCTTGGAGATACGGCTCCAACAACCGCATGTTTTTTTCTGATTCTCGGATTGTTGCGAAGGCAAACTTTTCCTGACAGTTTCTCGCGATGTGCCCTTCCTTTTTGCAGTTGTAGCACATTAGCGGCTTCCGTTTGTTTTCCGATTCAAATGCCTGTGTGGTAGAAACCTCACTCGATTTCTCCGCTTCCTTTTGCCCTTCCCCTACAGTATCATTCGTAAGAGACGGGTCCTTCTTGAAATTACGGTGCGGAACGGGTTTCCGTTGATCAGGTTTCCTTGAAAAGCCCTCTTTCCTTTCATTCTTTTCAACGCGCACTGCCCTGCTATGCAACTTTCGGCGAGTATAATACTCCTCAGCTAACTCTGCTGCCTTGTTTAGCTGTACTTCCCCAAGTCTGTCCTGCAGCCAAAGTCTGACATTATCCTCGATGCAGCGGTAGAATTGCTCCAATGCAACGCATTCCACCACTTTATCGCGGTCGTCATAAACACCTTCGCCCTTGAGCCATTCGATTAAATCGGTTTTAAGACGAAACGCGAAGTCAAGGTGTGACTCATTCCCCTTTTCAGCATACCGGAACCTTTGCCTGAAAGCCTCGGGTGACAACTTATAACGTCTCAAGAGCACTTCCTTAACCTCGTCATAGCTCTCAAACGCTTCCCTCGATAAGCAAGTTATCGCGTCGGACACTTCGCCGGGAAGAAGAGCTAGCAGGTTCCGCGCCCAAAGAGGCCGCTCCAAAGCGTTTCGCTCACAGACGTGTTCAAACTTGACGAGATACTTCGCCATGTCCTCGCCTACTACGAACGGTGGCAGTTGGTCACGAATTCTAAAACCGCTGACCTGAATCGTCGGAGAAGCTACGCTAGGCGCCTGCGAACACTGTAGGATTGCCAATTCTAGTCGTTTCATCTCAAGGCGCTCCTGTCTCTCGGCCTCCTCGCGCTCGCGACGTTCTACTTCTCGCCTTTCAGCCTCCTCACGGCGTGCTTTAATATCCACCCAGGCCTCATCGACTTCCTCAGCCGACACTCCCTCATCCTTCATGATCTCAAGGATCGCTTGCTTTCGTTTCGCACGGCCCAAAGTAATGCCGAGTTCCTCACAAATTTCGATGAGTTCCTTCACTTTAAGGTTCTCCATCGTTCACACTAGCCTCTTGCTGTTTGTCCCTGTTAACAATTTACTTGCCGTACCCACTATAAGCCTACTAGCACGACGCGCCAGCAATATTTCACACTCCCGTGTTTACCCCCTCCGCATTAACTTCGGTTTCAAAGCACTTCGACTTTGCTTGAAACGATCAAAGCTCACTACAATCCTTCACACAGCCCTTCTCTAAACTACTACAACCTGAGCTAGAGTAGTCTGGTGAACTGAGGGGAAAACATCAGGCACTCACCGCATCGATGTCGCTGACGCCGGCCGATCCCGCAGCTGCCAACCACTGTTGCGAACGACGGGCCGATCCATGGCTGCCACCGATGCCACCTCCGTGATCCCACCGCTGCCACCACTGTTGAGAACGACGGACCGATCCCGCCGAAGCCACCGCTGACCTCCACTGTTGCGAAAGACGGCGACGCCAACCTGGTCCCACAGGCGCCACTGCTTTCAACTCCGCCGGGAAGGTCACCAACTGTTGCGTAGCGTATGTTTATCAGCTCGCGACTGCTTCTGCGCAGAGCCGATAAGACGAGCGGACGAGACGACGGTGAGTTAAACAAGGTTTATGTACAGCATATATACAGAGGCGTTACAATTTCGGCACTGGGGCCGACAGAGACTCGAAGAGCCGAGCTCCCCTCTCTAACACATAGGTCGGCCCTTCGCCTAAGACCGCTGACTCACACACATGTCGGCTCTCCGACACGGGGCCTCCTCTCACTCACATAGGACCGCCGATCGCGACGCGCCGCAGGGCTTCTTTTATTTACACCGGGTCCAACCAAAATGTCCAATCAGAAGCGCCGCTGGTCGTCAGGGCAGATTCCTCCAATGGGGGGGTCGCCGCGCCATGCGTCAGACCACCAGACACGAGAACGCCGGCTCGCTGTCACGTGCGGAGCTGACTCAATGCACGTGGGCCAGAGACGCGCCGCGCGTGTTTACGCCGTTCGCGCCAGGCAGACTGCGGGCTGGCCTTGACCCAGATTGCCTTTTTCAGAGGCACGGACGTTTGACGAGGACTCGCTGGCATAACAGCATTCCGAAGTGAAGTATACAGAAGGATTATTTCTACTATTCTCACGGGCTCCCCCGCGCAAACACGAGGACCGGGCGGCGCCTTGTCGTCTACAGACCGTGAGACAGTGTACGGTGCAGATAATCCGCGCGCACCCTTCAGATTTGTGACATGGGGGAGGAGCAGCAGAACACCTTTTGTTGGTTCGGGGAATGCGACGCTGCCGCAGCGCCTGTGCCGGGTCCCGTATGACTTTCCGTCAGCCTCCGTGGCTTCAGGGCTCATTACTGCGTTCTGCGCGGATGGTCGCCCGCGGCGGTGAATGACTAAGAAGCGGCGGCTACGGAGAATTTCGCGGGAGACACCGAGCTGCACGGAAACGTTGATACTTGGTCTGGACATCGGCTCACCAAGTACCGGAAGCATTGGGACCATTGTTCGCCCGTAATTAAAGTGTCTTGGGACAGCTTGCCCATCTCCCTCTCTGGGGCTTGAGTTTGTACATTGTTACTTGCTCGGCTATGTTTGGGAGAGGGTATTCTACTGGTGTAGGCCGCGGGGGCGGCCGCCGAAGATGATACACTGGTACTGAGAAGAAAATATATGCCGCGTAGATAGTGGCGACTGGTTTGTTGCCCCGGTATGGCGGAGTCGGGTCCTACAAAAAGGGAATACGAGACGATACGAGGAGGGCAGAGGGATACGATGCGATGAGCTCGAGATGGTAGAGAGACAGAATGGTAAAGGAAGATAACGGTGCGAAGAGATGGCGATGAGAGGCGATGAGATGATGACTGGGGCAAGTACGGTACGATGAGGAATGAAAGTTAGGGATAGGAGGCGAGTGAATGGAGCGTTATGAAAGAGGGCTAAGATGGAAATCACTGAGAGGCACGACGTAGGCGACGATGACGAAGACGATGAAGACGCTGACGAATTGGACAGATAAGACCTCGACGCCAAGAACCAACCTTCGGCCCCGACTCGAGCAGCCAACTCCGAGGCTCCGTCTACATGGACATTCTGTGAGACGAACTTCACCTCCTTTACTTAAACGAGCTTTGCGGGAAGGGATGCGGCATATTGGGACATTGCGCGGTTTTATTAATTTATCACTTTATCATTTGTGTCGTCTTATGTTTACTCAGTATTGAGGCACCGTTGTATTGTCACCGTTACTAGCTTATGTATCCTGTTTCGCGTGTCGCGAGTATTTGCTGATGTGTTACCCTTTTGTGTAACAGAGATGTCGTTCACGGACAATATGTGTGTGCGACATTTGCACTTGTTATTCAATTAAATGCGTCCATGATTAAGAAAAGATCGTGACGTCTTACTTTCCGGCCCCAGCACGAATCCCTGTATGTGGAAAGTGATTGAGACACGTAGCCAAGAGGGAACCGGATAGACAAGGGGTTGAGTGGTCTTCCCTCTCTTTGGCGATCGGTGGCGTAGCGGGGGACGTCTCAGAAGTATGGCTATCTGAAGATCCTAGAGCCGCCACATAAAAATACCAGGTTTTAACAGAAAATAACGGTAGAGAAAGATGTGTGCAGCTCACGTAAGTGGTGCATAACATGGAACATATGCTGCATGCGAATCTCTGTGAACATTCTTCTCATATGTCAAGGTGTATCCCGTATATTGAGGTATAATAAAGTAGCATGTCCCCACATAATAAGGGAGTAAGAGAATTCAGGTATAGAAGGTTAATGGGTCTGCTGATAGATAGATAGATAGATAGATAGATAGATAGATAGATAGATAGATAGATAGATACTGAATCACAAATTACGATTATTAACTATTGAACACATCTGTCAACGCATCGCGGCATTTTTTTTTGTTGTTGTTGAATATCGAGCGCCTTGAAGTAACGTGTGAATGCGACGCATGTACCGACATTTCTTCATGTGTAGCGTCCGGCCAATAAAAAAAAAAGTAAGGAAATCCGGAGCCGGGAGAACGCGCCCGGAATGTCCTTAGTTATGTGTCTCTTGCCGTGCACGCGAAGAAAGAGGCGAATGCTGCAAGCTTACCCTCCGCTGATTGGACAGCAACTCTTGGTGGACACTTGCGACGGCAGGGCGTAGCTGTCCTCTGGACACGGCTTGGACGCCACCGCGGGACACGTGATGGCCGAACAGTTGCGCTCTGCACATTGAAAGAGAAGTTGCGGATGTAATTAGTCGAAGTCAAGCACACTCCGGCATTCCACAGGTGCCTCAATGCTGACCATTATATTAAAAAATACGGATATCACGCGCTATATACAGCAAAAAAAAAACAAAACAAATTGGCACCTCCAAAGTTAACATCTACATTTCCACGTCAGGAAACACTGCCAAGCGTTAGATGAATAGTTGGTTAACTAACAAGCATTTATTTATTAATGAGTATTATCAATGTCAATTCAGCAGTGGCAAGGTATTTCCGCCTCTGTTTTGAGTTCGCCGGCGAAGGTAAGACTTGTCATCAATGTCATCGGAGTAAGTAAACTACCTTTAAACAATGTAATCAATTAATTTTCTGCGGGCACGTGAATTAGTAATGCGGTCAATTAGTTCAACCGAGTAATTTAAAGATGCTGTTGACTATATCACATCCGCTTTACTTGTTGCACACACACACACACACACACAAACACACACACACACACACACACACACACACAAATAAAGATAAAAGAAAAATAACAAATTGATCTGCATACCAAGCAGCAAACGCGGTACGTGAAACAGGGGGCTCCTATTTAGCAATGTACAGAGGCCGTAAACATAGTGCACATCAGGTGAGCACAAATAATAATTTGCTAATTCTAAAGTAGCTTCATTACATTTCAAAACTAATAGTAGTAATCCTAATAGTAATATTTACTAATAGTAGTAATCCAACAGTGATTTGCAGTGTGATTCCATTACTTTTAAGAGGAAACAATGTATTCAAAGACCATGGCGATTGCTGCCCTTATCAGAGCAGTTTTATTTTGAAAATGTGGTAAAATGTTTGTGTACATTTAGAGTCAAACCTCATTATAACAAACTTGCATATTACGCGAAAATAAGTTTGTTATGTAAAAAAATTCGTTATAACAGTATATTCCAACCACTGTATCCGTTGCAAGACTATTCGTCGTTTACTTCGTTATAACCGATATTTCATTACATCCGGGTTCGTCATATCGTGGTTCGGGTGTAGTTGGAGCAAGGAAATCGCACTGGCCTCTGTACAATAGGGAACAAGATAGAGAGTACAACGCACGTTCGTTTTTTTTTTTTTCACGGTATATTCACAGACGTTTCGGCCTGCCGGTGGACCAGCGTTTGCCAAAGTAAATGAATATATAACCGTGCACCGGGCGTCACGATGGGAAACGCGCGCTCGCGTTTTATCGCTTTCCGTACGTGCGCATCGAAGAAGGAGACCCGCTGTAAAAGGAGGAGGATGCCGGGGATAAAGCGACGCCATTCCAATGCCAAGCACCCATTATTCACGCCTCCGGGGGCAGTCTTGAGCGGAGCATTAAACGGCATTATGTGACGCAACAAACCACCGCCACTCCGGAATAGCGAGCGTACACCCCCCTCCCCTTCGAAAAGCTTTCTACTTCTTCTTTTTTTTTTTTTTCGAAACCGCGCGTGCCTTCCCGACGCCGCAGCGTCATAGGTGCAGGCATAGATCGTCCCTTATACTCGAAGGAGCCGGCCGCGCGTTGTACCGCGTTGATTCGAACGTAGTCCGCGGCCCTCCGTGAATTGCAGCGCCGCAGACTTGTTCCAGTAGGGGCTCGTCCGGCAAACCACCGGGAGCCCTTATTCAAGACGATATTAAAGACTATAGTCTTTCTTGGGACACATGAACGCAGAAATTTTGGTTTGTCTGTCAGCCTGTCGGTCTGTCACACGATTATGCCACCCGCTCAAAGTTGAAGGACTAGCTAAACGGCCATCTATCTTGAACTGGTGGGTGCGTTCATACTTGTGAGCACTGTCGATCATGAAAGGAAATGTTGCGCATATTTGAGGCGCAACTGCATGCGTAAGCATTAGGCGGTGTGTTCCTTTATTTGAAAATACGTATAGTTTCCTGCAGTTGTTATCAAGGCGAAAACCCCAAAAAAAAAAAGCGTAAAGGAACACGACGAGGGGTGTCGGCGTCGATGGGAATGGTCCGTTATGCCTAGAACTTGAGCCGCGAACGCGCCGCCCTACCCTCGGATTTTACCCTCCCCCTCCGGTACGGAGGCAACGCCTTTGGCGGCCACCCCTTGCGAACGCAGCAATGCTCTCACAGTTGATGTCACGTGACAGAGCGGTGAGGTAATGTCACGTGACTGCGCGGTACGGAGGCGAGTGGTTCCACGCGGTAAACGGTCGCAAGCACGCGGCAGGAGGCATGGCCTCCGAGATTTTGTGCTGCCAGGGAGCTCCCAATTGGAAAGAGAGCGACGTTCCAGGCATAGTTTTTCTAGGAGGCATTGTCCGAACTTACTTCAAACCCATTCGTACCCGTCGTTAGCATACCTAAATGAAATTTATCCTCACAAATTCCCCGATGCCGCCTGCGCCGCTTGCGGGCAGTCCGCTAAATTAGCACACATACTTTGGGAGTGCGGGTCGCTTGGACCGAATTATAGTAAACTCGAGTGGGATGCGCTTCTGCACAGCACAGAACTTTAGGACCAAATCCTGGCCGTACATGTGCCCGCGACAGGGCCGACAGGTTAGACATGCCGGTCCCCACGTGGGAGTAGCCGGGTGACGCGTGGCAACCTCAGCGTCTGCGCTGGACCATAATAAAGTTGTTCTCACTCACTCACTCACGCGATCACAGATGACGTCGTGGTGACGTCATCTGTAACCTGGCGTGGCAGATTGCCAACATTTGTGTCGTCGTACAACCTGACGTCACATGATTATGACAGCACATGCATAGGTCGGCAAAACTTGAGGAGCTCAAAAATATCTTGAACTTTTGACTTGCTCGGACTCGAGTCGAAAATCAACCACGCGAAAATGGAATTTTTCGACCACTCGCATCATTCCCCGTAATAACGTCCGGCGCTTCTTTTCTTTTTCTATGATTGATTGATTGTTATGTGGGGTTTAACGTCCCAAAACCACCATATGATTATGAGAGACGCCGTAGTGGAGGGCTCCGGAAATTTCGACCACCTGGGGTTCTTTAACGTGCACCCAAATCTGAGCACACGGGCCTACAACATTTCCGCCTCCATCGGAAATGTTGTAGGATTTGAACCGGGATTTGAACCCGCGACCTGCGGGTCAGCAGCCGAGTGCCTTAGCCACTAGACCACCACGGCGGGGCTCTTTTTCTATGAATCAAACAGAAGCGAACAAGCAGCATTTTATTACGTTTTTTGATGCATGGGAGGTACTTCATTTAGTGCAGCCAGATTGATTTCTAATGAATAATTGTAGGCGGTGCGTCTGACGTCAACGGGGTAATTTTGAGAAGGGCTTACTGCAGCGCATGTATTGTGCATTTACGTAATTTGTCGGTAAGTAGGGCACTGCTGTTGATATTATTGTCTTTTTAGATGTCATACTATGAGCTTTCACTTTGACGTAAATTCTTATTCGACTTTAGAGTCCTTTTAAGGTGCTTCGCTCCTAAAATTAAGATATACGGACCGATGGACAGATGGACGGAAGGGCAGAGGGACAGATGATGGATGGGCAGAGGGACAGATGACGGACGGCGACACATGTACACATAGATAACAAGAAACCAGAGAGAGATGCGAGATTAATGCAGGGAACTGACTCCATTTTCGAAGCCCTGTATCAAAGCTCGACGTCTTGTATTCGAATAAATGCGGTAAATCGCCCTCCCCCCTTACCTTCGAGAGCACTTTAAACATCGAACGATGCGTACACCTTTCCTTTTGGGGATTTCGCGCCGTTCCTGGGTTTTACGACTTTCGTCGACGGTCGTTCGTCTCGTGCATATAAATCCCTCGGAGCAAGCTTGCACGGCCCCGCGAGTGCAGTGTAGTATACAGAGACGATCGTAAAAATCGAAAGCCTTCGGCACGTGCACCGGTGAATAAAAGAAGCGTTATAGCCAGCCGAACGGCGATGTTAAACACGAGGCACGTCTTCCCATTTAAGACTACAGGAACACGTCGCGCACTCTTGTTGGTCACCTGCAGCATGTTTATTTCTCGGCGGTTGAGCCAACCGCCTCCGCCCATGAATTTTTTTTCTTAATCACATTTATTTTTTTGTCGTCCGGATTTACCTATCCCGTAGGTTACGCCATCTTTTTTAGCAAGCTTCATGCGAAAGCAAGCGACAGCAGAAAAAAAGTGTGGAGTTCTGTCTACAGGATGGAGTGTAATGGACTAACTTTATTTAACCCTGCTCTTTTACAGACGCGCGGCCGCACGGTTTCAATTTTAAAGACGATAGTCGCTTCGTCATTATTGGTTGAACGCGAAATTCGGTTTTTCTGTCTGTCACACAAAACGATTCAGCCACCCGGGTTCCGGCCAGAGTTTAAGCACTTGCTGAACATCTAGCCATCTTGGACCGGTGGCTGCATCCATACTTGTGAAGATTGTCGGCCAAAAAGCAAATATTACGCACACACGAGGCGCAACATCGATATCCAGGTATTAGGTTGTGTGTTCCTTTGCTGGAAAATACAGTGATACTTAAATCTAAAGACCCTATAGTGTTTCTTACGGTGCATCAAAATGCGACGCTGTGCACGAAAGAAGGTTGCCAGAAGGCTATCGTATTTCGACATTTGCAACTTGGCACGCGGATATGTGGCCAATTGTTAAAATTAATACAAAGTACTCACAACAAGGAGACAAGGCGTGAAGTCTAGACTGTACAGCGAAGAATTTTACGGCGGTGATGCGTAGCATTCTGTTTGGTCGCCTACAGATCGCACAGAAAGCTATCATCTACGTCGTGCGCTCTCTTCGCCCTCTTTTCATCTCCTTCGCACCCTGAACACGAGCGCCCAGCGCACACTGCGCCGGTTTGTCCGGCGTCGGATGCAATAGCTCGATTGGGCGAGGTAAGGAGGACAGAGAGGGAAGAAAAAATATAAATGGAGATAGAAGGGAGCAAAGAGAACAAAGATGGAAAGACAAAGAAATAGTCGGAAAGAGGAAGGCACAGGAAGGAGCCGACGCACAAAAGGGATAGAAGAAACATGAGATATGGCGAAAAGAGAAAGAATAAATAAAGGGAAAGAGGGAAAACTAAAAATAAGTAGGAAGAGAGTAAGCGTGATATACGGAAACGTAAAGGGTAAAAAGGTATAAAAGTGAGAAAAGAGCAAAGGGAGAAGGAAGACATAAATAGAAAAATTAAAGAGAAACTAAGAAGACCACGCAGCTCCGCTGTTCCTTCAGGCTCCGCACGCCTAGTGCAAAGCTGCCTTATTAATATTTTGTTTTTCACAACTGTTATTTGCTCGAGAGCCTTCTATACATCAACTCGACCGCACAATAAAATATATACTGCGCCTAAGCAGAATTGCTTTCTTACCTTGGTATTTATATAACATTACACGGCTTGCATTATCTCGTGACATCGACAAGTGGCGCCACCACTCATATCGACAGGTATGTAGCGGGTATACACCCTTCCGGCAGATAGAAGGATCACTCTTTTTCTGGCCAGTGCACGGGAACACAAAAGCTCACGTCGCAGCATCGGCAGTGCGTTTTTGCGGGCCACGCACTTGTAACGACCCAGCCTGTTCCTTGCCGACTTCCAATTTGCACGTCGCAACGTTCTTCCCTCCTGTTGCGATTATGTGCTCAGGTGTGTTTCAGCCCACTTTATCGGCGAAGCCACCACCTCTTCGCGTTTTATGTACTACTGACTAAATTTCTCGTCTACTTATTAGATACGACGCAGCTTTTTGATGAGCCTGTGTAACGCTGTCCGTCCGTGTCTCCGTGCCTAGACGCCGCCCCGCATTACCACCGCCGCAGTTGTTGGAACGATGCCAAGTAGGTCAAGTCGCAGCTGCGCGTTGACGTCACACTTTCTCTCTCACCCGCAGCAGCTTTCGGCTCCTCTCAACACACCTAGGCGGTGTTGCTCCTCCGCCCGCCCGCAACACACTTCTCTCTCGCTTCCCCCTCTCCACCGTTTGCAACGCTCGACCGCACGTCGAGTGGAAACACCCTTTCGGCTCGTTTAACTGCGATGAAACTTACACAAAACTCGACCCGCCTCTCGTGTCATTGCGCTTCAAAGAAACGTTTACTCGAGTAAAGGCTACACCGAGTTTCGCTTCAAACAGTTCTTCGAGCACCCGCGTTGACGCTCGTTTCAGCCGGGTCAACGGCCTCCGCACCGCTGCTGCTTCGAATCCCGTCATAGTTTCTTTCGGGGATATGGTCCATAATTTTTTCGTACACCTGTGGCTAGCCCCCATCTGATTAACAACACATCTTTCCTTCCTACATCTTTCCTACATCTTTCCTTCCGACATGCTAGCCGTGTCCCCGACCACCACTTGGCCCTTCTACCCTCCAGAAGACCACGTGCTACGTTTTCAGACGTCATAGCCAAGCACTTAAACAGCATTCCATCAGGATATACGCCAGTTGCGAGAATGGCATGTCCTTTGTGGTGCCTCGACCAGCCGCAAGTACGTCTAGAAATTCCGGGAATTAGAAAGAAAAGCAATCACTCCAGAGTAGCATTGAAGCAAGCAACACTGCTATTATTACATGAGTTGTACTT
This sequence comes from Rhipicephalus annulatus, assembly GCA_013436015.1. Taxonomy (NCBI): domain Eukaryota; kingdom Metazoa; phylum Arthropoda; class Arachnida; order Ixodida; family Ixodidae; genus Rhipicephalus; species Rhipicephalus annulatus. Next base: position 156,904 of record WOVY01000531.1, on the reverse strand, counting down.
AGACCGAACGCAGATATACACTGATGGGTCCGTCTCGTCCAGCAGCTCATCAGGTGCCGCTGTAATTCCAGCTGCAGCAATGACAATCAAGTTTAAGTTGTCGCATATGACTACATCTACGGCATCAGAGCTGGCTGCCATAGGGCAGGGCTGCTTTACAATATCTCGCTCAAGAATGTCCAGGAAAATGGGTCATATTCTGTGATTCGAAGGCAGCGCTTCAGATTTTGCAGTCTGCCATGCGTAGGAGAAGTCATGACCAACTGGTACAAGAAATAAGACATTGCCATCATGAAGCTCTTGCACGAGGGCATGATATTATATATCAATGGCTGCCTGGACAAATCGGTATTACCGGAAATCAATTAGCCGATGATGCAGCCCGCTCAGCCCATGAAGGAACCCGTGTAGTCCCGATTCCTCTATCAAGGAATGATGCAGCAAGACAACTTTACCTGCTGGCTCGAGATCTCACACGCACGTTCTGGTCGTCTACCAGCTTCCAAAGGTGTCAATTTTATGAACTGGATCCTTCGCTCAAGCTAAAGCTACCATCACAACTTTCCCGCTCCGATGCGACACTGTTATGCCGCCTTTGGTTGGGTGTTGCATTTACAAAGGTGTACACCTTTCGCATTGGTATGGCAGACACTCCTACGTGCGACTACTGCGGAGCTGAAGAGACCATCGAACACGTCCTGTGCAGCTGCGCCTGCTACGACACACAGCGATGCCAGCTCCGGATGGTTTTGAATCAACTTGACCCCGGACCATTTTGTGTGCAGAAGATACTAGGACCTTGGGCATCTGCCTCAGTTGCGCAGAAAGCAACTAAAGCACTGCTACTTTACCTTAAGTCAACAAACCTGAGCGACCGCCTGTAGACTGTGTGTGCTCCCCGAGTGTGCTCGTGATTGTGTGTACCTTCTCATCTCTCTGCAACCTCTTTTCTCCCCTTTATCCCTTCCCCAGTGCAGGGTAGCAAACCGGATGTGCGTCTGGTTAACCTCCCTGCCTTTCCTTGCATCTTTATCTCTCTCTCTTTCCTTCCTCCCCTTTCCAACATTGCCCTTACCCGTTTCTCTGTTCTTACTGAATAACCGGCTCGAAGAGGGCCCTCGGAGCCTGCATACCAAACGCAACTGACCCTGTCTTGTAAGCGAGACGGAATTTCGGCAAAGCTGGCATGTTCCATTGAGTCCGGAATGTTCCACCGAGAAGAGATGTTCAAATCAAGCAGAATGTTTCAGAGAGAATGTTCACGCGACACGGAATATTCAACCCAGGCAGAACGTTCAAACTCAGTTCGCAATGTTCGACCCAGACAGCAGGTTTAATGAAAGCGTAAAGCGAATGTTTCAAGGAAGACTAAATGTTCAGCTACAACGGGCTGCTCAGGCAACACGGAATGTCGGGACTGGTGAACCACTTGAGACGTAATGTTGTAGCAAGAAGCGCTGTTCGAATGTGTACCCATACGGAAAATGGCGAAATGTTTAAACAAAACCGAAAGTTCAACCGACACGGACGTTAAAACAAGATGAAATGTTCAAACAAGACAAAATGTTCAACACAGATAGAATTTTCATCCCTGATGAAACGTCAAGCCCAGGCGAAAATTTCAAACAAGAAATTTTCAACCGAACCGAAATGTTGAAACAAGGCGGTATGTTCAACCCAGACGGAATGTTGTATTAGGTAAGTTCAACCCAGATAAAATGTTCAATACAGATGGAATGGTAAACCCGGACGGTATGTTTAAGGAAGCTGAAGTGTTCCACCTAGACGAACCTCTTACACCATGACCTAGACTCAATCAAGTCAGCAATTTTCAACCTAGACGGTCTTCGTCCGTTTAGGTTGGACGAACCGGACGAACACTTCGTCCGGTCAAACCGGACGAACACTTCGTCCGGTCAAACCGGACGAAGTGTTCAAACACCTACGGCGGCTGCATTTTCGATGGGGGCGGAAATGTTGTAGGCCCGTGTGCTCAGATTTGGGTGCACGTTAAAGAACCCCAGGTGGTCGAAATTTCCGGAGCCCTCCACTACGGCGTCTCTCATAATCATATGGTGGTTTGGGGACGTTAAGCCCCACATATCTATTATCAATCATGTTCGAACAACATTAAGGGTTAAACCCAGGGAGACCGTTCAAACATGAGATTTTCAACCCAGACGGCATGTTAAACTCAGACGAAATGTTCGAACAAGATACGTTCAACCAAGACGGAACGGTCAGACAAGATGAAATGTTGAAGCAGACGGAATGTCCGAGACTAAGTGTCCAGACTAGACGAAATGTTTAGCGAGCCAGAATAACCGGATAATCCGTATGTGCACTTATGGTTATTCGATGTCGCTGTGCATTCAGGCCACAAAAGCGTTCAAGAGGCCATGGACTGTCGACTTTTATGTTTTTGCTTTTCATGACGGAAAAAAACGGATACAAAAAAGAGCTCGCGAAGCACAACGCCAGCCGACGGATGCACGAAAGAAAAATCAGAATAGATGTAAAAGAAAATCAAGATATACTATCAACAGAAAATGTTTGCGGGACGTTGGATCCACAACAAATGCGAATTTCTGCTATATCAGTGCCTATAATGCTTGTAGTCAAGCTGGCGACTGTATATGTTGGAATGTATATTGTCACCAATCTTGTCTCACTCAAGGAAACCTTCCGCAGAACTGCTCGTCAAGCTAGGACAAAAAAACGGCTCAATCCCAACCTCTTCGTCCTCTTCCACACGAAAACCACGCGAATTCATGCGGCATTAGTCCCCCCTTATAAAAAGCATCGACTCGATGCTTCTAAATAAAAGAAGAAGAAAAAAAAAACCCATAATTAGAACACGCGTTGACGCAGAGAATCACAAAGTGAGTGCCAGGGAAAACAAAGAGGGCGCACAAGCACTTGGACCATGCGCGAACACAACAGCACCAGTGGAAGAGTCAAGAAGAAAAAAAAAACACCACATGAGATCACTGTCACGTTTGCGAAGTAACTCGCAAGCACAGAGACTATTGTGTGTAGTACGGCTTGAGTCGTACGACATGCACAGTTTCGGGCCGATGTTGTCGACGTGACGACACTGTGCCGTCCGGAAGTACTTCGTATGTAAGATCACTCACACGTCGGATAACCTTGTATGGTCCGAAATAACGGCTCAGAAGCTTTTCAGACAAGCCTGGTCGTCGGACAGGAGTCCACACCCACACTCGTTCACCCGGGTGGTATGCGACGTTTCGACGGCGAAGGTTTGTAACGTCGTGCATCTGCGTCTTGTTGGTGACCGATGTTCACGCGAGCCAGTTGACGAGCCTCTTCGGCGTACTGCGTGTATTGCTCGGCTTCTGGAGAAAGAGCATCGCTATTATCGTACGGCAGCATAGCGTCAAGCATCGTTTGTACGTTGCGTCCATAAACAAGGTGGAAAGGTGAAAATCGGGTTGTTTCCTGCATTGCCGTATTGTATGCGAACGTGACGTATGGGAGGATATCGTCCCAGGTTTTGTGCTGCACGTCCACGTACATTGACAGCATGTCCGCTATGGTCTTGTTGAGCCTTTCCGTCAGTCCATTACTTTGTGGGTGGTAAGCCGTTGTTTTTCGGTGACTCGTGCAGCTCAGTCTGAAAATGTCCTCTAGCATTTGTGCCGTAAATGATGTTCCTCTATCCGTAATCACACATGACGGCGCGCCGTGCCGGAGGACGATGTGCTGCACGAAGAACTTCGCCACTTCAGACGCCGTGCCGCGGGGGTAACGCCTTTGTCTCAGCATACCGGGTCAAGTAGTCGGTTGCCACTATAATCCATTTGTTACCAGTGGCCGACAAAGGGAAGGGTCCTAGAAGGTCCATTCCCACGAGGTCGAAAGGTGTCCGTGGTGGTGTAATAGGGTGGAGAAGGCCCGCAGGTTTCACGGGTGGCGTCTTGCGACGCTGGTACTCGCGGCAGCCTTGCACGTAGCGGTGTACACTGGTCGAAAGTCGTGGCCAATAGTACTGCTGGCGCACTCTGGCGAGAGTCCGCGAGTAGCCCAAGTGTCCCGACGTGGGCTCGTCGTGGCACGCGAGGAGGATGTCATCCCGCATGTCGGCTGGTACAACGAGGAGGAAGGCTTTGTTGCTACCTCGAGCATTTTTCTTGTAAAGAATGCCCCTCCTTAGACAAAAGGATGACAATTCGCGAGCGATGCGCCGAGGAGTGTGAGAATTTCGGCCTTCTAAGGAATCAATAATAGGGCGCAATTCCTGATCGGCTCTCTGTCTAGACATAAAGTCAGAATCACTGAGGGCTCCGAGAAAACCATCAGCATATTCCGAGTATGAGGGTCAAACACCCCTCATAAAGCACCGAATTATTACCGACGATGATGTTCGCCCAATCCGCCAGCAACCTTACCGTGTTTCGGCTAAAGAACGCGAGACTATACAGACGCAGGTAAAGGAGATGCTTGACGACGGGGTGATACAACCGTCGAGCAGCCCGTGGTCCTCGCCAGTCGTTCTAGTAAAGAAGAAAGACGGAACGCTGCGATTCTGTGTTGACTACAGGAAACTCAATAGCGTCACCAAAAAAGACGTCTACCCGCTTCCACGGGTTGATGATTCTCTCGACAGGCTACGACACGCGAAGTATTTTTCATCGATAGATTTGAAGAGCGGCTATTGGCAGATAGAGGTCGATGAGCGAGACAGAGAGAAGACAGCGTTTGTAACTCCCGATGGGCTTTATGAATTCAGAGTTCTTCCTTTCGGCCTCTGTTCGGCTCCCGCAACATTCCAGCGAATGATGGATACCGTTCTCGCTGGCTTGAAGTGGCGAAGCAAGATTTAAATTCCTTCAGCAGGGTATGCAGTGCGGCCTGCAAGATTTAAATTCCTTCAGCAGGGTATGCAGTGCGGCCTTCTTCTCGTCCGAAAGCTTCGAACTGACGTCGATGTGGTCCAGAAACTTATCTCCATCAACCATTTCCTCGGATGCGAAGCACTCGGTGACATCCGCTACACGGTCTCCGAAGGCCACGGTGGTGCCGCGGAAAAGATGTCGGTGCTCGAAGTTAAAATTTGTGACGAGTATCTGCGACCGTCCGTCACGCACACGCAGAATGCTTCGCACTGCACACACACCTTGAAGCAGTAAAAGGGATACGTTGCTCTCGGCGACCACGTCACCGTCTTGGAGGTCTTCACAGGTGACTTCTACGAAAGCAGTCGCTCGGGGAGGCAACGTCACGCTTTCGTCGGCAACACGCAGCGCAGGTCTACGACAGCTATCAGCGCCTCGATCGGTTGCAAGTTGCGTCGAGAAAGTCACCATTCGCTCGCGGAGATTTATGATCGCGCCATTCTCTCGAAGGAAGTCCATTCCAAGGATGAGCTGACGAGAACAGTCGCGTAGTACGAGGCAGGTTACCACAAACGTTGACTCGCGTATTTCCACTCTTGCGGTACAGCGACCCAATGGAGTAATAACGTGGCCTCCAGCAGTGCGAATACGCGTCCCATTCCAAGGTGTCATCACTTTCTTAAGACTGGTTGCCAATTTTCCGCTCATAATAGAATAATCTGCACCTGTGTCCACCAATGCGCTGACCTGAAGACCGTCTATCAGCACGGGAATGTCGAGTGAGACTCGGCCACTGGGTTCAGACGCACAATCCGGCATTTCTCTCGCACTGCACTCAGACGTCAATTCAATGTCTGCAGCGTTTTGTGGAAGCGTCGATAGGAGGTCTTCCGCACTTTTAGTCCCAGCGACCTCGCCCCCGAAGGTCGCTGCCTTCAGTTTTCCCGACGAGGGCTTGGGGAACGTCCCCGTGCCATCGTACTGAGACGTGGTCCAATAGCTGCGGGTCGTCGTGGAGATGGAGACCGCGATTGACGCCGTGAGAAAGGCAGACGTTGCTGCGCGAGGTAGTCCTCAATTTCTCTTGGCCTCTGACCAACTAGGGGACGAGGCGAATGAATAGAGAAACCGCGCAGTCCAAGTTGTCGGTATGGACATTCCCGGTAGATGTGACCGGCTTCACCGCAATGGAAGCAGAGGGGTCTTCTATCCGACGTACGCCAAATATCGGACTTCCGCGGAGGGGCACGGCGACCGTCGATGTCCAAACCAGCATGCGCAGATTGAATTGAAACTGGCGGCATCGTCTGGATTGGGACTGCAGGGCTTGAGACCGGCATGGAAGTGCGCAGAGCTTCGGCATATGTGCGGTTCCCAACATCAGTGGACGCAGGAGGTGGTTCTAGATTTGTAACCGTTGGTTGAGGGTGACGGCTGTGAAGCACCTGCTGGACCTCGTCCCGAATAATATTGGTGATGCTGCTTACCTCCGGCTGTCTCGCCCCGTGTAGTTTCGCGATTTCCTCGCGGACGACGGAGCGGACGATTTCGCGAATCCACTCAATGCTGTTGCTCCCGAAACTGGCGGAAAATTCAGTAGGTGATGCAGAATTCACTTGCCGGTCGAGTAGGGCTGACCGCTGATGAAGTACCCTCTCCATCGTAGTGGCTTCGGTCAGGAATTCTGCTACACTCTTCGGAGGACTCCGCACTAGACCAGCAAAAAGCTGCTCCTTCACGCCTCGCATCAGATAGCGTAGCTTTTTTTCTTCTGGCATTGCCGGATCCGCTCGCCTGAAAAGCTGCGTCATGTCCTCCACGTACATGGTGACGGTCTCATTAGGCATCTGGATGCGTGAATGTAATGCACGTTCAGCACGATCGCGGCGGTCGGGGCTCCGGTAGGTCTCCAAGAGGCGATGCTGGAACTCGCGCCAGGATGTCAAGACATCACTTCTGTTCATGAACCACGTTCGGGCGCCGTCTTTCAAACACGCGTAGACGTTGCGGAGTTTGGCGGCTTCGTCCCAGTAGTTGATCGCTGCGACGTGTTCGAACTCGCTCAGCCAGTCGTCCACATCCTCAAACAGCTCTCCGTGAAAGGGACTAGGCATCAGCGGGTTCTGGACAGTGCAATAAATTGGTGCCGACGACGTAGGAGTTTCCATGACGCCTTGAGGCGAAGTCATAGTCGCTCTATGGATAAGCTGTGCCGGTGTCTCTGGTGGTAGGCCTCGTTGGCGGCGGCTTGTTCTGTGAACTGGCGTGTCCACGGGCACAGGGCTTGTGTTCCGGCTCCTGGGCGGGCTCTTGTGCATGGGGTGCGTCGTCAGTTGTCGTACCCAGCACCTCCACCAATCTTGTCACCAATCTTGTCTCACTCAAGGAAACCTTCCGCAGAACTGCTCGTCAAGCTAGGACAAAAAAACGGCTCAATCCCAACCTCTTCGTCCTCTTCCACACGAAAACCACGCGAATTCATGCGGCAATATGTTGCTGTTATTGTATATGGAATGTATATGTTGTTGTATATGTTGTGCAGTATAAAACATTCATTTCGAAATGGCGTTCCGAGCCAAAGCGGGAATTTAGCTTTATCGAACGTTTAACTTCCCGCAAGTTGTTGCTGTTGTTAGTACGTACGCATAGAAGAAGCAACATATATAGCGCGCGTGTTTGGCTGTACAAGCCGAGACAACAAAAGTGAAGCATGTGTCAGACGTGCAGACACGTCTCTCTCTCTCTCTCTCTTTCCTTGACGCTCGTAAAAATTGCTCGCTCATGAATGATGCACTTATCCCGCAAGCCCCGCATCCCCGGTTAGTCGACGCGGCTACAATCTTTTCAGCCCGCTTATTAGTATTTTTGCTTCAATTCTTCGACGCGTCTTCATCGCCGCGCAATCCCGTTTTTACGACACTCCGCTCTCAGCCCCCCTTCCCCCCCCCCCTTATATTATTTCTATCTCATGCTACCGTGGCACCCCCTCCCCCTTTCTTGTTCTTACTCCCGCCCTCTTGAGCAACAACAACCACTCCGCGCTAGACGGTGCCATACTGTTAAGGTTATTTCTCTAGCGGCGTATAAGAGGTCGCCCTGTTGTAACGTACCGGCTTTTTTTTTTCCTCAATTCTCTTTGCAACACAACGCTCGTTCCCTGTCTGGCGTGCCTTTTTTACAAAAGTTTTCGTTAAAGGTACTACGCTATGCATGCATACACAAACGTACAGCGTCTAAGCTTGACATGCGGCGTAAATTTCGAATCGGATTTTATAGTTTCCGGTACGTATTGATAAACAAACGCAAACCCGTCTCCGCGCGTACAGTATCCAACGTAGAAATAGAGTACTTGGGCGTCTCGTACAGTTTGGGGGTGCGCAAACATGGTATTCCCGTGAGAGCCGGTTGTAGTGTACGGCTGGGCCAGGTATGACGTAAACGTAGACACCCGCACGCCCGAGCGAGCTGCGCCGATGAACTGGAATTGTTTGGGCTGGCGAAAGTTGCTGCCTTTAATAGTGGTTGCGAAAGGGTGCGCGGCTGGAGGCTCAACGAACTCTCGTTTCGAAGCTCCGGCAAGTTCTGCCGGCGTACAGAAAAGGAATTTAGAAGAAGAAGAAAAAAAAAGGCAATGCAACGTCTTATGCGCTAACAAATAAAATGAAGGGGGTAGAGAGAAGACACGCCAAACAGGCTAACCTTTCGAGTCGCTTCGTGGGGTGCGCCTAACCTAATGAGGCAGACTGGGGTGGGGTGGAACGACGCAATTCACTGACGCCCTATAGTGAGAGCCGGGGCTTTTTGCCTGTGCTCTCTTTGGCGGTACCTAAATGGAGTGCGACGTTTTTTTGTTTGTTTGTTTGAATACTTGGGGAAACCAGCGTGATAAGGACGTTGTCTGGAAGTGAAGGACACGCGATGAGCCCCCGTTCCGTGTCCTTTCTCTGCCTACCGCGCGTCTCCGTCGTATTTGCGCTTGTCGTCCGAGTCTGCGTCGATTCCGACCCGTCCACCTCTCTACCTTACTTCAACGTTGCTTTCGATGGAGGCGGAAGTGTTGTAGGCCCGTGTTCTCAGATTTGGAGTGCACGTTAAAGAACCCCAGGTGGTCGAAATTTCCGCAGTCCTCCACTACGGCGTCTCTCGTAATCGAAATGATAATTTTGGGAGGTTAAACCCCACATATGATTATCGTCATACTTCAGTGTTGCTTGAATTTTCTGAACTTCGCTGCCTGTTGCTCTCCCGAAACGCCCTCCTCCTCCTCCCCCCCCTCCTCCTCCAGGCTCCAGGACATGCCAAGTTGTCAGTGAGAGCGTTTTGCCTGCCCCCTTCCACCCCCAAATCTTTTCAAATCTATGACTTTCCACTTGTTGTTGTCTCACAAGTTGCACGAACGTATTGGACATTGATTGATTGTTACGTCGGAACTTCAGCGCTCGACTCGTGCGTTAGGAGAGGTTTCTTTCAGGATCTCGGCTTATAGCTAGGAGCTTTCAAGCCGCGTTGGTTAATAGTGCCCAGTTAACGCCTTGCGCTTTTTGGCAACGCAAAGATAAGAAAGGAAACAAAATTCGTTCTGGAAAATGAATGGCGTTCTGTAAAACCTTATCGGGGGTGTTTGTATGTGCCTGGGTGCCCGCCGCAAGTAAAAAAAAAAACAGTGAGCGGTGAATCAGTGAGATGGCTATAATGCGCGCCCTTTTCGCTGCAAACGCTGCTGGCGAAGCGTTGAAAGAACCTGACGCTAGAGTTGTTTTTCACGTCCGTCGTCGTCGAAGCTTTTCCCATCTTTTTCTCGCTTTTTCTTTATCCGCGTTCCATCGAGTTTCGCCTCGCGAACTTGTGCACGCAGCCCCTGCCAGCGCGGATAACAGCGGGGCATGCTTGTGTTGAGGAAAGTGTTTTTCCCGGTGTCTGGGCAACTTAGTCGTGTCCATACAGTGCTTCCATGGCGTCGATGACGCTTGCAAAACATCGTGACGAGGGCCGTTGAACGCTGCGCGGGGAACCGGTGTTTTTATAGCTTCTATCGCGACGCACCACCAGCCACTTTGTAAACTTTCCCTTTCAAATTGGGTGCGCTGTTTTTAGTGGCGAATATATCGTTACTGTGCTAGGCAAGAACGCTTAGAGTTTCGCCATTGCGGATGACAGCTGTGGACAACATTCATATAGGTTGTTAAACTGCACGCGTGAATCACCCGCCGGAATGGTCTCGTAAAACTTGAAATACTCGCCCAGTCAGCCATTTTGACAAGAAGGTCAGCGGTTTTATGCATGTTCTCGGCTGCTGACCCTCACAGGTCATTGGATCGAATCTTGGCCGTGACGGCTGCATCTTCAATGGTGGCTCGAATGCTCGAGGACTGTGTGTTTAGATTTAGGTGCTCGTTTGAGAAACTCATGTGGACAAAATTCCCGGTGCCCTCAACCACGTCGTCCGTCATATCATGGCTTGGAGACGTGCGCTCCAACAATTATTACTATATGGACTTATACGGAATTATTATAATAAAACAACTCGGCCGGGCTTACTTTGGCTGGAACTCACCAGTACTGGGACTCACCACCCGTGCTGCGGCTCACCCGGGCCCGCATTCATCAATAATGTGCCTAGGTTTGTTCACTCGTGTTCAAACTCATAGACACTCTTACTCTCACATGGGCACTCTCAGGCTTACTCTCACCAATGCTCAGCTCAGTCGGGGTTCACTTGCCTCAACCGTGATGCGTATAGTGTTCAAGCTCACAGTCTTGTACCAATCAGAACTCAACCGCGCTCAAGCTCACCAATACTCCACTTACACTTGGACTTATGCTCACCAATACTTTACTCAGCCGCAACAACTTGGACCCATACTGAGCAACAGCTTGCGTACATCCGCGCTCAATCGAGGAAAAACTTGTCCAATACTCGTCACAGTCCGGCTCGCTCGGGCTAAGACCGACCGCTCATCTACTGACCGGCTTCAAGCTCGTCGATACTCCCCTGAGCCGAACTTCAAGTGGCGGTCTTTCGTACGGCTGCGTCTGTCTCTAGAGCAATGCGGTCCTAGACTTAAGCCACTTAAGATTTAGAAGTCTTCGGACACGAGAATTGACCGTCGGCGACGTCAACACGAGAGAGAGAGAGAGAGAGAGAGAAGTAAACGTTTATTTTGAAACAGTGCCCCGAGCAATGCCTGGTGTCACCCTGAGGTGGGAGGGCTCCTTAGTCTAGAAACCCCCTGGCTTCTACTGCCCTCTTGGCCCTGGCGACGAGTTGTTGTTGGTCTTCCAGGTCCTCGAGGGCGAGCTTTGCCTCCCACTTTTCCGTTAAGGTCTTCGTTCGTCCGTCCTGCTTCATTAGCATTCGTGTGTCGTTGCAGATTATGTCTGGTAATACACTGGCATGCAAGAAGCAAGTGTGCCAGGGTGTCCGGTACGTTGCAAAGCGGGCACATAGAGCTATATCTGTCTCGTCGGGTAGAGACGGTGCATTAGGGCCCCATGTGTGTATGTGCTGCTTTGCAGGCGTCTCAGTATCACGCTTTCCTCTTTAGTCAGCACGACAGATGCAAAATATCATCCCGTGGTGCCGTCACGATGACGTCACAGCGTAACCGCGCACATTTGCGACCAGCGAGCGAGAAAGCATTCGCCGTTTGCAACCGCATACGCGTTCGACAAAGGAGGGTGTAGCAGCGATGCAACAAGCAGCATAGCGAGGTCCCCCCCCCCCCCCCCCCCAAATAAGCGACAGCGTCAGAAAGGGGAGAAAGCGAGGCGAAGAGAGGGTGAAGGTTACGACGAGGCTCGCGCGGAATGTATTAATCACACACACATGAAAGGGCGCGCACGCCACAAGCGGTTGGCAATGGCAACGCTGCTTGTAGTAAACACAGACGTGCCGCGCCGCGGCCGACTTGTTGCTCGAGCGCCACCGCCCCAACAGCGGCGGTAGACGGCGCCTCGGGGTTTCTGACACCCGCGTCTGTGTTCGTATGTGTGTGGCGGCATTCGCCAGCAGCCCACTTCCTTTTAGTTTAGCATCTGCCGCCACTGCAACGACTTGTAGCAGGGATTGGGTTTTTCAGGAGAATGAAAGAGAAAGGGGTGGGGGAATGGGTTGGAAGCGGTTCGTTTCGTTTCTTTATTCCTCTCTTCAAAACGCGTCCTGCTTCCTTTCTGTCTATTGGAAGCAGTGTTATGGCGTGCGTGCCCTGCAGGGATGCTGTTCTGGCGGTTCAGAGATATGCGGGCGCCGCCATGGTTTTGGATGATGCACGGCGGGGGCTTGGCTGCGGCGTTTTCTTTTTTTTTTCCTACGCGCCCCACTTCATCGGTTGCGTGCAGCGCTATATAAACTATCAGCGAGGTTTCGCGACGGGCATTCTCTGAAAGCTTCTATCTAGCGTCACTTACGAATGCGGGTTCGGCGCCTGGTTCCTTGGATGCGGGCCATCAGAGCTGTGTGCTACAGTTGCTTCATTTGACCGTACTGTGTATTAGCTTCTTCTTTTCTTTTTCAAGCGCAGAGTGGAGATGTAGGCGCAGCGCTGCGCATAATAACGAATTCTTTGTGGGAGATCGGCAGGTGTTTTCAAGCACCTAAGCTTCTCGCCGGTCCATTTGGGTGATGAGGGTGCAGTATGCCACGGCTGTAGGGTGTAGCGAATGGGTTGGAAAAGGATGGGCAGATAACACGTCTCGAAGGATGTCTATCTACAATTTATATATATGTATATATAGCTTTAACATCTCCTTTGGCTAAGGAGAGGGACGCGGGGAGGGCGGGGGAGCTGTATTTCGTGTACCTTATCATATCTTCATTCTGTCCCTGTCTCAGTCGTGCAACTTTGTGCATAGTAATGACAAACGTACAGGCCCGAATCGCAACATTAGCAAGAACGACTCGTGCGCGTAGATTTACGTGTATCTAAAGAAACACCAGGTGCTCGATATGGATCCGTAGTAGGTTTCATAGTCACATGACTCATAACTCATAATCGTATGAATAAGTCATGATCATGTGGGCGGGTGCAACACGTAGAACACCAGCAGTTATTATTACAGAATCGAAAGCCTTAGACGTGTCATCAAACGTTAGGGCTGCAGGACCGCCAGTGGCGGGGGTCAGCGCGAAGTGTCGCGAAAGGTTATCACGCGATGCCAACGCAAACTTCCAGTCTATGACGTCATCTTGACGTCGCGTCACGTGGTATCACGTGATGACGTCAGCGCGTGACGTCGTCGCTTGGCCTTTCAAGGTGGGCCGATGTCGGAGACAATGCAAAATAGTAAGCTTCAGTGTGAAAAGCGAGAGGGGGGGGGGCAGGGCGTAATACAATCGATTGCGAAGAGCGATGAGAAGATTGTTTTCGTCTTCAGGTCGTCTTCGGCATATGCGACCGCGTTACTACCACGGGCGTCAGGACGGGCTCGGTGAAGGGGCACTTGCCTCCTTCATACTACACCAGCACTTGCGCCCACCCAGGCTACACCAGCGCCATTGTCTCTGTGTCGTCGTTTTGTTCTCGCGCTATAACAATCGTCATCCTCAATCACAAAGCCGCGATGCAGCACAGGCTTCTACCTCCCTGGACAAGGTACTGCCGACGCCCTTGATTACTTCTTTATTATTATTATTATTATTATTATTATTATTATTATTATTATTATTATTATTATTATTATTATTGTTGTTGTTGTTGTTGTTGTTGTTCTGCGCAACGTTAGTAAGCGACGATAGTTATAGCGCGAGAACAAAACGACGACACAGAGACAAGAAGTCGTCGTTTTGTTCTCGCGCTATAACTATCGTCATGCCATACCAACTAGCCCAAGCTGCCACACTTCTAAGTTAGTAAGCGGCGTCTTCACGAGCGCTTGTTCCCACTGTAACATTAGGGCTCTATACTACTCATCTCGAGTATAGAAAAAAAAAACAAGAAAGAAAAAGCGAGACAGAGACGAACGTTTCCTCCTTCGATAGTTTTCTTTCGTTTTTTTAATACGTTCTTTCTTTGTTTGTTTTTTTCTATTTTTTCCCCGTGGGTTAAACGAGTTTCGGTCAAAGTTGCCAGACGCGTCTCGTTTGCTGTCTTCGGCGAGTTTCGTCTTTGCAGCCATTATACCGACGTGGGCGCGCCCCGCCGAGATGGGATGCACGTGGATTACCAGCGAATTCACTTCTCTACGCGTGCGGTCTTGCTCCATTCGGCACGGCTAAATGGGTTTCGAGACTCGAGGGGAGGAGGCGTTTATAATTTCTCGGGCGCTATTTGGTCACTTTTCTCGCAGTGCGTTGCGCCGCGTAGTTGCCTGCAGCGTGGATCCAAGTTGCCAAGCGGGGTCGCACGTAGGTGCTCTCGGTGTGTGCCATCTTTAGTCATTTGCGCCGAAGCCTTCGAGATCGTCAACCAACCCGACACGGCTGCATCCTCAGCTTGGAGGCAATTAGTTAAGCGATGCAGTGGCATATTCGTTTTCTATGCAGCCTTACTTTCACGTCTATAATGGTTCCCCCCCTTTTCGATTAGCAACCAAAAAAAAAAAGAAAGAACCATTGTGGACCATTATTGCACTTTTTTCGTAGCAGCCATTCAAAAGAAAGCGTTTGGTGGTTCGGTGCATTCATCATACCATGATTCGCTTAGTTAATCTTTTTCTTTTAACTTAAGAACGCTCTGGAGTTAGGCCATTCAACAATCACTGTATGATTCGTTTAGTTAATGTGCTTTTTATTTATTATGGTAAGCGGCGCACTTATCGACCACTGCACTGCTAATACTTCTTTAATACTTCTTTTTTTTTCTTACTTGGGTCCTTTCTCGTTGGAATCGCTGCGTACCTCAGCAACTATCAGACTCACTAATGTGTGGAGGTTAGTTAGCTTCGCTCTAAACGAGTTGAAGCAGGTCGAACTTAATCTAACCTAACACGCTGTAGCTGAGGTATTGCGTTAGTAGACCGAGTGGCCGTATGTCTCCGATTGTACGCTGTGATGCACGGAAATCGCCGCGTTAATGGTGAGCTGCCAATCTTCTGTAAATATTAACGAAATCGACAGCTTCGGCAAGAGGTTTTGTGTGTACTATAGATATCACCAAATAAAAAAAAACAGACTACCGCCTATTCGACTACCGCCTATTCGAACAGACTACCGCCTATTCGACTAGCTTAGCGCCCATTCCGTAGATACTGTTGCAGTCAAGATGATTACGTTGCATGCCCCGCGGTAGTCTAGTGGCGGTCGTGCTAGAAAGCTCTCCCGAAAGCTGCTGTATCGAATGCCGGCCGTGGTGCCCGAATTTCACATTGAGCCCAATTGTCATAGGACCATGGTCCAAGATTTAGATGCAAGTTGAAGAATCCCAGATGGTCGAAATTTCCGAAGGCCTTCACTATACGGCGTGCTTCGAAATCGTATCGTGAATTTCGGCCGTTAAACCAGTACAGCGTTATTAGTGTTACATTGTAGTGCTTTTGTCGCAAGCGTTTTGTGTCTTAATCTCTGCTCTCGCACTGAAACACTGTCAAGAGTGCTTGGGATTGGCGACTTTAGAGGACGTGGAATAGAGCTCTGTAATGTCACGCAGGTTGTTATTACCATCAGCTTAAATACGTTCAGCTCCAGGACAAGTGTCTCTACCCTTTTTGAGCCAAACAACCCGGTCCTGTACTCGCCGTGACCACGCTATTCCTGCAAGCTTGTTGATCTCACCTGCCCACCTAACTCTCTGTCTCCCCTTCGCGGGTTTGCCTTCTCTTGAGATCCAGTACGTTACTCTTAATGATCTCATACTAATAAACGGCACGTAAAAGCCATATACACAAGGGGAAGAACTGTGCAGGACAAGATCTGGCTGTCAACGTTTACACTCAAGCCTCATTATAACAAAGTTGCATCTTAAAAGAAAATAAGTTTGTTATAACCGAAAATTTGTTATAACTGAAATTTGTTATGACCAAAATGTATATTCTCAATACCGTGTCTAGTGGCAAACTATTCTCCATTCACTTCGTTGTAACGATATTTGAATACATCTGGGTTCGTTATGCCGAAGTTTGAGTGTATTGCACATATCCCATGCTTAAATAACAAGACTGCATACCATCTAGCTCGAACCCCAGGTGGTCGAAATTTTCGGAGCCCTCCACTACGGCGTCTCTCATAATCATATGGTGGTTTTGGGACGTTGAACCCCACATATCAATCAATCAATCAATCAATCAATCAATCAATCAATCAATCAATCAATCAATCAATCAATCAATCAAGTACCCTCTAGTCCACCTTGTCAAATTTTTCATCTCAATGGCCAGCGATTATCTTGCCTTCGCGGCTGTATACGTGCCGTGCTGATGGCCATTTCTTCTTGATTTCGACTAAGATGTCCCTAACAGGAGTTCGCTCCTTGACCCCCTCCGCTCCCTCTTTGTACAGCTCGCACCTCTAGGTGACACCTGTCACAAGGTTGCACCAGAAAGTGTGACCTTATGATAGGTGATGTGTGACCAAAGGTTACACCTATACCTCCGGTCGCCGCTCACTACTAACGAACGTTGCATGCAGCTGTTCTTCCGGCGTGTCGTGTCAAGGGTATAAAAAAGTGCGCGTGTGTGATTGATGATCGCCGCACGAATTCTGTGTCCCAGTTTGTACATTTATTATGGTTTAATTAGCCTAGGATAATGTAATGCCGAAGGGACTGACTGTTTTGTGTCGTGTGCGGGCAGCGGCAGATGGGCATGTATTTCAAGGAATAAGCCTTATTTTCTAAAACACTGAGGCACAGGATGTAAGGCCCGTATTCACAAGCCCAACCTTATCTCGAGTTATCGTTGCTTTTTTTAAGCCCTTATTGCGTTCGTAAACAATGTAGGCCAGTATTTATCAATCAACCTTGTTATCTTTTACCCTGTCGCTATTTTTGTGCCCTTACGACGCACGTAAAAAGTATAGAAAGCTGAGGAAAACATGAGGTAAGGGGCAAGGTTGGTTTGTGAACACGAGCCTTATTTCTTTGTTAGACACTGTCACATAAATCCAACAGACTAGTGACCCAAGGAAAGCATAGAGGACCGTATAATTTGTCGCTGTTGTTTTTTAAACTGAAGCGCAGTAATTGTCATAATGGTTTAGTAGATTTCATTGCTTTCCGAGTTTGATATGTGCACGTTTTAAAGATTGTGCAGCTCAGATTTCAGATTTGGTTCCCGTGTCTGTTTCAAATTGTTTTCATAGCTTCGATATATTAAACAGCGCAACAGACAATGAGTGGCGAAGGTAACGAACAGTCTTCGTCTGTTACACAGTTCTTGTATTCAACCATGTCTCACCAACTTCACTATGTTTCCACGCTTCGTATTTTCACAGATTGTTCTACATTTTCTTTAGTATAATCGCACTGCTGTCCGCGGCTGGTAAAACGAGCTGTCAGTACGACATACATGAACATTGCAATTGAGTGGAATACCGGGGATCGTTTCTGTTGTTGGCGGGATCCAAACCCACTACCTTCTAATCTCTCTCTCTCTCTCTCGCTCTCTCTATATATAGATATATATATATATATATATATATATATATATATATATATATATATATATATATATATATATATATATATCCTGTGTGTGTGATGCCCTCGTCACGACTAAGCAGCGGGGCGCCCCCGTTCTAGGTCAGTGCATCGAGCGCGTCTTAGCGACCCTATTCATAACAAACAAGTCCCGCTTGCTTCGCTGGCGCACACCAGACCTTCCGGCCCGGTTACGTCATGGAGCAACCGCTTCAGCGGAGGTGAAGCAGCAGGGCGTTTGAACTACCGGGCACAAAGAAAGAGGGGAAAAAAAAGACGAAGTAAAGCGTTTCACGACCGACGCCAGTGAGCCGTAGAAAATAAATAGAAGTACGCGACCCGCTCTCGAAGGCAGTGCGCCGTGGAGACGACTCGCGGCTGGCGCGTCCTCGCGGTTCGACTGGAAGCGGTGGAAAGCGATGGCCTTGTAAGAAAAATGGGAGAAGCCACGCTGTTCAAAACGCCGTGTGTCACTGAGGCCAGTGTTCCGTGCGAGAAATTTTTCAGTCATATACACATACTGGACAGACTGTCGGGCCAGTTATGGTATCCACGGTAGCGCAACAAAAACACACCCAGAAGCAATAGATACCTAATATGCGAGTAGATATTAGTTCGGGCAGCGTTCTACGTCCTCTCTCTCTCTCTCTCTCTCTCTCTCTCTGTGTGTGTGTGTGTGTGTGCGTGTGTGCGCGCGTTTATCGTGGCATAAGTTTTACAACCCTTATCAAACACGAAGAGTGACCGACCGTGTCAACGGGAATGATGCAAATAATTGTCACTTTAACTCCCGTATTTAGAAACACTCCTTGTCTTGCCACCGCCTTCAATGCCGCGCAAACGCGTTTTTAACGCGCGGCATTGAAGGCGGTGGCGGGTCAAGTTCAAGTCAAGGAGCTTTTTTGTATGCGGAGGTAAATCAAGTGGTGACCTCATTAGAGTCATCGCGTGAAGACGTGATATGTCACGCATGCGAATATGTTACGCTCCAGAGTTCATCATACGATCAAGACCGAAGGACTCCGCTACAACCATACAACTGACACGCTGACCTTGTCAGAAGCTGCTGCTCAAGTTACACGCTTTGGCTGCAAATAGCACACACACACACAAAGCATGTCATTAAGCAAGTACCAACCAGGCCAACAATCAGTATTAGTCAAGTCACACTGCGGTGAACAAGATGACAGAGTGTGTTGTTTTCGCCCACGTTTCGTCGTTTACGTGGGATTATCCCCGTGGTAGCTTCCTTTCTCATTTACGTCTCCTCTTCAGTTTCGGGCCACCTCGGCATTCATTGCCGAGACTGCGGTTGTGTCCCCGATTTTCAGCTTTGTACCGTCATTAGGCGTCATCGGGACCAGATGGTACGTGAAATTTATGAGGCTGCAGAGATAGAAAGGCTGGGCAGTGCATGTGTCAGCAGGCCTTCGATTGCGCTATCACAAAAAAAAAAAAAGATTTTCTTCAGAACGTTAGCACACGTGTTGTTCATGGTGCGTTGTGGCGATGATTACGTAGTTGTTAGGTGGATTCTGTTTTCTTTGTTTTGTATTTTTCTCTTTCTTTGTCAGATACTGCCCAAGTATATATTGTGCAGTTCTAGCAAATAAATCTTGTTGTAAGTCAGTGCCGCTGTCTGTCTCCTTCTTTCTCTTGTCCCTCGTTATTGGCGCTGTTTTTTTATGTGAATCAGTCGTACCAACTCGCCCAAGGAACCACGTTGGCTATTTTATTTCTTTACCGTTTTGTCAAGGTTCTCACATCACACGTTGAATTCCGATGGCAGATCGCGAGCGCTGGGCTGGATTGCGAACGGAGCGCGCAGATCCGAGCGGGACTCCTCTTTCCTCCCTTAGCTGCTTTCCTTCACCCTTTACGTAACGAGGAGCTGTGGGATGATGCTCTCCGCGATGGACCTCCCGATGTCCTCCGAGCTCTGACACAGCGGGCCCGGCTCGTCGCTGGAGTCGTCCTAGGGACCCAGGACTAGGGGCTCTTCCCGCGCCCTCCTTCTCCATGCTTTTGTGAATAAAGACGTTTGTCTCTCTCTCTCTCTCTCTCTCTCTCTCTCTCTCTCTCTCTGCCTCGCCCAATTTGCGACTGGAACGCGCGCGTCTCGACGGGAGCTGTTGGTGAGCGGAAATCTAGCGAGGGAGCACGAGAGGGCGCCAGGGAGGGCAAAGCATCTTCCGGACGTCCGTCGGTAATTGGATGAAAGGCGGGCGCACAGGATTACGTCATTGAACTTCCGGTCAGATCCGCCGATTTCGGCGGAGCAAGAATTCTCGCTCCACGGAGCAATCGGTGGTCTTGAGATTGTTCTCGACCTGCCACTGGAACACAGAATTCGCGCTGCCAATCCGCCACTGTGAATGTGATTGCTCCGCTCAGAGCAGAAAAACACTTGCCCTGGATCTGCCATTGGAATTCAACCACAATATTTTTCTGAACTGACGGTAGTACAGCATTGCATGGAGCACGCGGACTGCGAGCTTCGCGTTTCTGTCGCCCTCCCTTTTTTTTTAAACCCTTCATTTTTTGACGTGCGTACGTCCATGGCATGTTTTCGTTACGGTTGTCGACCTTAAAACGTTCCGCAGTTCTTTTACACGGAGCTACGCAGACAAAACAGGTCAGCGAGCAGCGCACGTTCTTGTACGGCCTTCCACAGCGAGCTTGAAAGCTGTCAAGCAAGTGTCATCTTTTATTCTTTTTTTTTTCAAAACGTGACATGTGTGCGTTCATAGGGGGACACGTTCAATAGTGAATGACAGACTTGGGATCTCGAACGATAATATTAATAACGTTTGTTGACTGACTGACTGATTGATTGATTGATTGATTAAATGATTCATTCATTCATTCGCGCGCATGCTGTTAGGTCTGTGACGCATTACATAGACGAGTTCTAAAACGAAGCATGCAAGCAAGATGAGTGTCAATGCAATAGTCGACTCACTAAGTTAGGCATAGTGTTGACGCCAGAGTTGGCAATAATGAAATTACGGTAATTTAGTTACTCTATTGTAACGGGTAATCGATTTTTGCGCTTTTAGTTTAGCAGTCTAATTAGGTACTTAATCCTAGTAATCTTAAAATATTTCTCAATACCTTGCCAATTACTTTTCATGAATGTGTGGTTTGTTTGAGACAGAAAGAGATGCCCGTAATTGTAAAGAGATGTAACCAAAAAGAACTCAATTTGAGGACGAAACCTCAAGCGTGAAAAAGTGGCACAAGAATATCTGACATTTCAATGCACATGTGCGCTGTACATGAAATGGACATGAATGATCTTTAGATAAAGTGATTTCATTACTTTTTCAACAGTAACAGTAACGCAATTGAATTACTTTAAAAAAGGGTTAGAGCGCGAACAGATGACACAACCACACACGTACACACGGCCACATTCGAGAACCAAACACGTACATCGCTTGGTGCTTGTATAAGGGGGAGCTAATGTGCCGTTTGTTTGCGTTCTAATTATTTTTTGGAAATGGCCTACCAACTATAGCTCAAAAACCAAGTTTTCCCACAATAGCGCTACCTTTAAAAATGTCGAATGGTAATTAGTAATGCAATGTAATCGACTTTTTTTACGAGGAATTCTGTCATCTCTGAAATGAGGCGTAACGAAAAGGGTGCGTTTCACCGCAGTACTTGACCCTGTAAAGGTGGTCGTATGTGAGCACTAACTATAACTTATTGCAAGCAACGTACGCTCCAGGAGCATGTTAAGGTTTCGCTTTAATTCGCCGCTTCCCGTGTTAAACCACTGGGGTGCCTCGTGCTAGAAAGAAGGAAAACAAACAAACAAATGCTTCGTACTTAATGTTTTAGGCCGCGACAGTGGAAAACGTTGCATATACGGCGCCAGCGCCTAGGGACACGCATACCGAGCGGCGAAACTCGCGTTATTTCACTTGACTTCCCATTGCGCCACTTAAGCGAGACTGCATGCGTAAACAACAGGACTCTCTGACCCTGCTTAAGCCAGCTTAACACCCCTCGAGCCGTCATTGCAAAAGTTTAAAAGCCGTGCGCGTCTCCGCCTCCCTGTCTCTTTCTTCCTGTGGTTCAAACTTTTCCTCGCTTGAAGCGGTACTGTTGCGTAAAGTTTAGGTTGCTTCTTTCGTATAGCGTAAGCTACACTGCATGCGTGCTCTCGGCTCCATTAAAAACGGCGAGCACTTCGGCGTGTAACATCTGCGCCTGCGAGGAAAACGCTCGAGCACATTCTATGTCATTGCCCAGCATACCAGTCTGAACGACGTATTGTGGAAGCCAAGCTCCGTCGGCTGGATTCACGGCCGCTTACAGAAGAGAAGATCCTGGGACCTTGGCCGACGGCTTCCCATACGCGCAAAGCCACGAAAGCCCCTCTTGTACTTCTTAAGGACCACCGGACTTCGCGACCGCTTGTGAAAGAACAGTGTGAGGCCGTGCTGTGTAGTCTCGAGCTGACTATTCACCCTCTATCTATCTTATTTTCTATCTCTTTCCTTTCGATTATACCCCCTTTCACCTACCCCGAGTGTAGCGTAGCAAACCGAGCCAAGCTTGGTTAACTTCCCTGCCTTTCTTCTCTATTTATCTCTCTCTCTCTCTCTCTACCGGCATAGATGACGTTAGAAGTATCGCGCGGCTTATCGAGAGCCGTGCTGCGCATGCCTAAGGAACAGTGACGTCACACGACGCACAACTGGCGCGACGGAGAAGGCCTGGAAGCTCCTGGCGTGACGTGTCACTAGTGGGCTGGCATCCCACTTGCGTTAGATCCCCATTCGTTCATCAATCTGCCCATTCATCCGTCCGTCCGTCCGTCGCTCCCGGTGCGTATAGCATAGCCGAGCTAAGCCACTGCTAAGCTTTTTTTTTGTTTCGTTTTGCATCAGAGAGGCAAAGTTTATTCAAGAAAAGAGGGAAAGGGGGATGTCGGGGCTTCTAGGGTTGGGTCTCTACAAGCGAAAGGCCGAGGCCTGAAGAGCCTTGAAAATCTTGATTGATTGATTTGTGGGGTTTAACGTCCCAAAACCACCATATGATTATGAGAGACGCCGTAGTGGAGGGCTCCGGAGATTTCGACCAGCTGGGGTTCTTTCACGTGCACTCAAGTCTAAGCACACGGGCCTACAACATTTCCGCCTCCATCGGAAATGCAGCCGCCACAGCCGGGATTTGATCCCGCGACCTGCGGGTCAGCAGCCGAGTACCTTAGCCACTAGACCACCGTGGCGGGGCAGCCTTGCAAATCTTCAACCAGACGCGAGTGCGCCCTGAAGGAATGACTTCAGTATGTTTGGAAAGGCTAGTTTCGGTTCCAAGCTGTACAAGACGTCACTACACTATGTACGAGTTTCTTGTCGAGTGCTCGCGCAAGATACGTCCTATTGCCTAAGGTACGTGCTAATTATGGTAAACTAACTGCTGAATTTTCATCTATAGCATTTTGAAACACACTACCAGCTGTTATTAATAATGCAAGAAACTTGCATCACTATAAGAAAAAAAAAACTAAAATCACACATTATGCATGCTTCGTTTTACTGTTCCTTGCCATAGCTCTACCTTGTCTGATTGTCCACATTTCATGTATTACAGCGTTTTGTATTCTGTTTCAGTTATACTGTTCACATTATTCATCGTTTCATTTGGTTTTATTTTATGGTTTAGTATATATATATATATATATATATATATATATATATATATATATATATATATAATATATATATATATATATGTAATGTTCTGCTGCAATTGTGCTTAGTTTATAATTTTGATTATTGATTATGTCGCCTCTAACACTGTTTTACCACAATTAGCCCATAACAGGAGGTCACGATACAGTCTTTGACTTTGGCGCCTCCTTTTGTATACTAAGCACATGTCACATTGTTGTATTCGTATCAATAAAAAATCTGAAAATGTGAAATCTGAAGATATCGTGGCGTCATCACGGCTGTCGCGTACAGTGGCTGCACAGGTGACGCGCAAGCGGCCAATTTGGAAGTTTTTGCATATTTGACGCCCTCACAAACAGTCACGTTTCAGCGTGAAGTCGCCAGAATTAGTACTGCAGCCAGACATCAAGCTATATTGTCGACGTCAGCAAGTGCGCCGTGCAAAAGTTGACATTAGTATCATTATAAGGTATATATCTTATCAGCAATAGCTAGGCTTCGCACGAGCTCCTAGCCGTATTAGTATTCAGGAGATTTGTTTGACAAACTGAAGTCACCTTAGTAAAGCGGTGTCAACACCTTTTCAATGAGACTGCACATTTACATTGTATGTGGGGAAATGTCGGATGCAATGACAGACTACCGCGGTTCACCCATATTTGTGCGAACATTGTGACCGCGTTCGCCCCGCCGCGGTGGTCTAGTGGCTAAGGTACTCGGCTGCTCACCCGCAGGTCGCGGGATCGAATCCCGGCTGCGGCGGCTGCATTTCCGTTGGAGGCGGAAATGTTGTAGGCCCGTGTGCTCAGACTTGAGTGCGCGTTAAAGAACCTTAGGTGGTCAAAATTTTCGGAGCCCTCCACTACGGCGTCTTTCATAATCATATGGTGGTTTTGGGACGTTAAACCCCGCAAATCAATCAATCAATCAATCAATCAAATCAACATTGTGACCGCGAGATCGGCGCGACTCTCGGGAGATTCGTATGAAGGTATGCAGAGGAAGGGGTTGGGTTAACCGAGAGGAGCTGTTGGCAGGCTCTAAACCCACGGCCCTTCTAATACGAAGCCTCAAAGATTCGTCCCCAACATTTTGAGTCGACTCTAATAATTACCGTGACGGGTGAACGTCCTCTTCTATAACGTTACGTCACGTCAAGCAAACGAAAAACGCTGCTGTCGCATTATCTACGGAACACATAAGAAATAGAAAGCGTCCCACATTCGTAAAACAACCGCCCCCCCCCCCCCCCTTCCAGCTCAAGTCTATTATCAGCTGAGAATGCACGAGGGCTTGCAGGAAAAGGGTCAAGGTCCCGGCAGCCGGAGAGGCTTGTGGCCCGCAGAACATTTTTTTTTTCTTTTTCTCAGGCGGGATGACATGTGACCGCACGTGCAGCGTGGTTGACCCATCGCTAGAAACAGTTTATTCCGTCGTATCACGCTGCGAACTCTAGGTAGTAATCAGTCAGTCCTTCTGCAGAACACCTGCGTACAGGGACGATACGACCAGGACAGTAACTATAGGACGTACAACCTCACAGTTAAGTGGAATTCATCCTAAAAAAAAATACTGGCGCGATTTTGAGGCATTTCGAAAGTAACATTTCTGCAGGCTTTTGTTGTAGACGCTATCCACACAACGGAGCCAGGAAACGCGTATATGACACCTAACTTTAATAAAGTTTTTGCCTCTGCTAGATGACCCCATCACAATGGACATTATCATGATAGACAACATGTTTATCCAATACATCTAGGACGCAGGATATGCGAATTCCGCGTCCTAGATGCGGCTGGTATTGATGTCAGAGCCGCTAGATCTCGGTTCCTGATTCGCGGTTCACGTGCGACACGTATAGGTATACAGAAGCGAGCAGCACAGTGCTGCAAGAACTTACAAGTGCGGCAGCTTGAGCTAGTTGGTGTGTCGTGACGATAGTTATAGCGCGAGTACAGAACGACGACAAAGAAACAAAAAGCGCTTGTGTCCTTCGTGTCCTTCTTGTCTCTGTGTCGTCGTTTTGTTCTCGCGCTATAACTGTCGGCTGCAAGAACGTCACGAGTTCTAGACCCCACGTGACTTAGACTTACGTCACACTGTCTTTACACGTCACTGAAGCGCCACCCCTTCGATATCTAAACTGAAACCTTGTTCTTTTTTTATGAAGCGGTATTAAAGATACATTTAATGCGTTCCCAGCAACCGTGATACATTCTTCAGTGTTCGACACCAGCACTGTTATCAAGAGCAACAACGTAAAAATTTCTAAAGTTCGCGTTAATACTGCTTTGAGTGAGTCTATGCTCCGATACCGCTCTTAACTTGAACCAGGGATTATCAAATCTTATAGTAGTTTTAAATTTCAAAAATCAAATTTCTGAATAGTCTCAAAACCGGAAGTGGGCACTCGGCCGTCACTCTCGTTGCTTACAAGAAATAAGAGAAACAACTAAACTAAAAAAAAACGGACAACGTACAGGGGCAATACTCCTGGCCGCATTCGGCATGTCTACCACGGCGCAATATTCTAACCGCTCATGTGTTTTCTACACACGTAAGAAGCACGATACGAAGCGAATAAACGATGCTTATTGGCTCGTTTAGCCTGGTTGCGTGCGATCGACAGCGTAGATTGGAACGCTACAGGCAGGCCTTGCCACCAACTTCCAATATGCAGGAAGGGGAGAGAGATGATAAAGAACCACCCGGAATTGCCTCCCCCCCCGCTCCCCTTCTTTCCTACGATTTATACCAACAATTAATCTCGTTTACTACCGGGTATTGCGAGTTGCAATGTCTCCTTTCCAATATAACAAACGTGACACTCTCTAATGCTTGCGTGAACTCTTTGGTTATGTATGTTTTTTGAATGCATAGTGGGGCTTTAAGCGAAATTGTACGGCGCAATATATCGAGACCGATCTTTTCGGGAGAACGTGGCTGATTTGCATGCAAACGACGTTCTTACGCGCCGCACCGACACGTACTTCCGCACGTGATCGCTGAAACAGCACTTGTAGAAAATAAAGCCCCTCCTGGACGTTGCGTCCACTTTAACATCCCCAATTCGTTTCCGAGAGTTTCTTTCTTTCTTTCTTTCTTTCTTTCCTTCTTTCTTTCTTTCTTTCTCTTTCTTTCTCTCTCTCTCTCTCTCTCTCTCTCTCTTTCTTTCTATAACGAGTCGTTTCTGTATTCAATACAGCAACCGTCAGAAGTGTATCGTGGACGTCTTTTGGACGTACTTTAGACATGATGCAAAAAATTCCGCCATATCCACGAAGTGAATGATGAGTGGGCGAAGCTCCGGAGGTAAACCTGGTAAACCATGAATCCTCTGTACATTTTGCCCACTCGATTACATCGCTCCCCCTAGCGTACGTCGCCGCACTAAATCGAACGATTGCCTTCAACCAATGACACGCGCCATATGTGACATCATTCCTATTTTATAAGATCTCGCGTCTTTCATCAACTACAAGTACCGCTTTCTAGTTTATAACATCTTGCATCTTTTCATCATCAGCTACAAGTACCACCATCTAGTAAACACTACAAGAACTAAACGAGAGCTGGCTACATACAGGAGACGGTACCGCCATCTAGTGAACACTGCAAGAACTAAACGAGAGGTGGCTACATACAGGGGACGGTACCGCCATCTAGTGAACACTGCAAGAACTAAACTAGAGGTGGCTACATACAGGGGACGGTACCGCCATCTAGTGAACACTGCAACAACTAAACTAGAGGTGGCTACATACAGGCTACAGGGGACGCACAGCCCATGCCCTAAGAAGCTTCGCCCCTAAAAACACCCGTGTGTAGAGAACATACGGTGCGCTTTATAAAGAACGCCCGGGAGGTCAAAATTGATTCCGAGATCCCAGCCGCTGCACGCTACCCTTTTCGCTATCACGTCCTTGTTTCGGCGGGTGAACATCCAGATTTTACTTCTGTTACAAACTGGGAGAACAGTTTTCGCCGCCTGGTTCGCGAGGAAGAAGTCAACGAAACGTTACCTTTATGATCCTATTGTCAGACGATTTAGTTTGCAGGCATCCATGGCCCGTGGTTTATACAGTCCACCATTCCCGCTTCTTACTTCAACTGCATAGACTGGCGTCAGATATTCATTGTATAGTCGTGCTAAACAGCCGGTACGTAGTGCTTTGAAACTTTCAGTTCCCTATAAACACACTGGCGGGAACTCTGGCGCTAGTTTCAATGGGAGCTGCAAATCACGGCGCTTCGGCGGGCCGGGAAATGATGTTTAGTACACTGATTTGCCTGATCTGCGTGCTTCGGGTATAGTGTACTATAATATTGCTACGTAGCTGACATATCAGGGGTTAGAAGACGATGGTTGTTCAACCTGTGACATGGTTGGACCTATGATGATGCGGCCGTTGCGGAGCTTCGTGATAAAGACAAGGAAGTACCCAGCACGTCCACCACAAAGATGTTGCGTAAAAATGACACGAGGCGTGTCTATTTAGAATCTATATTGAAACTGATGCGTATAGCATCGACTAAGATGGAGGACAGCACGCACAACCGACAGACCACTTCCTCGTTGTTGTCACATACGTCAGCTACATAGCAATATTCTAGTACACTATACTTCGGGCTCCGATTAACTTCGCGTGGCTTGGAGCTGCTTTGTCACGAGACGAAAACCAGCCGATGTTCAGCACTGTTGCACTTCATCTCCACCGTTTAGGCTCACGCATTCAAATCGGGTCAAGAAGTTCACAGCGGTCCGTTCTCTCATTGGAAACAAAACCAAAGCACAGCAATAAACAAAGCCACGCGTTCGTTCGAAGCCCACAAATTTGCGTTTCTCATGGTCGCTCTCAGGACCAAAATAAAGTTTTAATCAATCAATCAATCAATCAATCAATCAATCAATTGTCCCTGAACGATCGCAGCGCCAGAGTCCCCCCTATAGTTGGTTTTAGGAAACTCAACGGACAACACGAACGCGTGTTTTCTGGAGTGGCCTGCTGCTCTTCCGTCGCCCATTTTGCCGGCGCGTTGCGTCTCAGTTGTTGATTCGCGGTTCTGGAATGCGCGGAACGCGCTGGCTCCTCGCCTTCTTTTGTACTCCATTTTATTTATCCCTGCCCTCCATCTCGCTATCCGCGCAGCGGCCGCTGCCGGCCTTGGTCCGTTGTGTTATAAACTGAGCCGAGAGGCGCGCGCAAAGCCGAACGCGTTCGTGTATGTACACCGTGTACACCCGTGTATAGTGTGCGCGCGACTCCGTTGCCGCGCGTCCTCGTACGACACGCTGTACGACAACTGCACGTCGTCCGCCACGACGGATCAGTGGGTACACGGTTCTCTGCTGCTGACACGAAGGTCGCCGGTTCGATCCCCGTCGTGGCGGTCGCATATCGGTGGAGGCGAAATGTGTGAGGCCCGTGCGCTCTGTGATGTCAGCGTACGCCAAAGAACACCAGATTGATTGATTGATTGATTGATTGATTGATTGATTGATTGAAACTTTATTTTGGTCCTGAGAAGACGCAGGGGAGACCCCGCGCCACCCGGCTAATCCCACGTAGGGAGCGTCAAGCCGAGCTTCGTGGTCCGTTCACGGGCACTTTGATGGTCTCGAAAATTCCGAAGCCAGAATCACCCTGACGTCTTGAGCGGCCCGAGGAACATTGCCGTCCTGGTTCCACGTCCCTCACAGCTCCCTCGCACGAATATTTCGCGAATCGATGAAGTTATTCACATAACTACCTTGATAACCGGCGGGAAATTGATACCTCAAGCTTCACCTTCTGTCTCGTCCGGAACGTAACGATGTGTTCATATCAAGCTTTGAGCCTCGTGCGTACCACATCTTTGAGCTTATACTTGCATTAAAGCAGTGTATATAAACAGGAAACACGACTCACACGTAAAGAGAAAGGTTGGCGCTTTACGCCTGTGTATGATGTTTCCTCATGTACCGCGCTTTATACAAGCCAGGTTCGTAGATGACCGACTCGCTCTAGCACAACACTTCTGCACCACATCTTTCTTCATTACAGCCGATATCGCGGGGGCTCCCACGTTTTCAGTTTCGTTATAAAGCGAATAACTGTCACCGAAATGCCGAGCGACACGGCCGAAACTCGTCTTTAGTTCACTATAACCGACAATACGCTATATCAAAGTTCGATGTAGCGAGGTTTCACAGGCGGGCGCCATAGCAGTTTGCGCGCAGTCTGCAGAATCGAGGCGAGATTCGAATGAGTCACCTCAGCCGCCCGCCCACCCACAGCGATCTAGCCAACTCCGTACTGTTGGCATTCTCTGGCATGCACTCTTCGAGCCACACGGAACCTCTCCTCAATCTCTTTTTCCCCACATGCGCAACACACAGCCCGGAGAGTATCAAGAAACGAGCTGCGCGCGAAACAGAGCAAAAGGTATTTCCCCTCGCGCCAACAGCAGCGGCTGATCTCTATCGGGCCACCGCGACTGCGGGTCGGTCCTCGCCAGTGTCTGTCTGTGTGTCGTGCATCGTTCGTGGCGGCGCAGTCGGTACTACCGCACTAACGGTCGCAGCTTTTTATACGGCCTGCTCTCTACACATCGCTGCCAGGGCGCGAGAGAGGCGCGGCAACAGCTGCCTCTCGACGCGTCTAAACTGAAATAAACCCCAACTGCGCAGCGATCTCTTACACCCCATATACCTGGCTGGCTGCCCCCCCCCCCCCCGTTCGCTCAGGTGACACTCCCTAGTATCTTCCGTCGCGACGTGGAGTATTCGTTTGGTTTTTGCCTTTCTTTCTTCACTTTGTACCGGACCTTACTTTGTTCGTTGTAATTCGTTCGCTGCTCTTTCGAGTTCTCTCTCTCTGTCTCCTTTGTCTCTTTCGGTTGGTCACGTGTCCGTGACGGAGACAAAGGCGCTTTCTTCCGCGAGATCGTGAGGCCAGCCGTCCTTCTCGTCGGTATCCGACACTCTCTCTCTCTCTTTTGTCTGCGTTCCCTTTCCCTCACGCACGATCATGCTGACCCCGGGGAAGCTCTGCACAAGGGCTCTCTTGTTCTCTTTCTGGCGTGGCTCATTAAATGTGGTTTTTTACCGGAAGTGGCCTTTTCGGCGACCCCTACTTATTTATCTACAATATTTAGCAGTGACGGTATAATACCGTGCGACAAGTGCGGTGGCATCGTACCACAGGTGTCGGCAAGTAGCTTTAAACGTTTCAGCCGCGTGAGTAGCCCACTGCGTGCAGTAACGTGTCGCGTGATGAGATTATCAAAGTGCTTAATTGAAGTGTAGCACGCGTAGATAGTGGCGTGCTGACCACGACGGTATTCGCTACTACCAGCCTTACTAAAGTAC
This sequence comes from Rhipicephalus annulatus, assembly GCA_013436015.1. NCBI lineage: Eukaryota > Metazoa > Arthropoda > Arachnida > Ixodida > Ixodidae > Rhipicephalus > Rhipicephalus annulatus. Next base: position 126,435 of record WOVY01000531.1, on the reverse strand, counting down.
GCCATTTTTAACAATGGCGGTAATACTGCACGGTAAGTGCGGAAATACCGTGCCGTAAAGAAATCGCCGTTTTGTTTGCGAATTTGTCAGCAAACGCCGCCTTTTGCTGGAAAACATTGCCACACCAATTACAGTTCGTTTGTGAAGGAGATTCGGTGCCACGGTTCCAAAACGCGCCGACACCAATCTCGGAGTCATCATCATCACAAGCCTGACTACGTCCATTGCAGGGCAGCGGCCTCTTCCATGAACCGCCAATCGACCCGGTCTTGTGATTTCTTCTGTCACGTTATGCCTGCGAACTTTTCAATCTTATCGGCCCACATAACTCTGTCTCCCCCTCGTGCGTTGTTTGCCTTCTCTGGGAGTCCAGTCATTTACCCTTAATGACCCACCTGTTATTCTGCCTATGTGTTACGCGCCTCGCCCATGCCCATTTCTTCTTCTTGATTCCAACTACGATACCTTTAACCCCAGTTTGTTACCTAACCCACTCTGCTCTCTTCTTGTCTCTTAAGGTTACACTTACCATTTTCCTCTCCACCGCTCGCTGCGTCGTCCTCAATTTAAGCTGAACCCTCATGATGAGCCTACAGGTTTCTGCTCCGCAGGTAAGTGCCGGCAAGATGCAGCTGTTAAATACCTTCATGATCTGAGAATACTGGCCGAATGAGATCCACCCCATCCTCATTCTTCCGAGTTATTTCGCTCTCATAGTTCGGCACCGCAGTTACTTGCTCTCCTGAGTAGACATGTTCCTTTACAACTTCCAGCGTCTCCAGTTTCCAAAAAAAGTGACTCAAATCTGGGCGCCCATTTTTAGATATAAATGTTTCTCGGTTGTGTTTGAAAACAAGACGAACACACCGGATACCTCACGGAGACAAAGTACCCAGCAAGATTAGCGTAGCTCACGAACATACCTAATAAGTACAGTTGCTTGCTGCCGCTAGATGGCTCAGTTCAACACATGTAACTAGGGAGCCTTCATGTAACAGTGGTTGAAACTAGAAAGAATGACAGACTCGGGCAGCGCTCTTTACACCCCGTCTCCGTTGCCCTTTTAAATTTTGCGCGCTGTTACACGCGCGCTGATGCCTAGTGTAAAACTTTTGAAAAATGTGGGACGAAGACATGTCATATGTGGGGCGCGGGCTGCGTGTTTGAGACCCCTTGTCTGAATGTAACTTAGAAGTGTGGCAGCTTGAGCTAGTTGGTATGACATGATGATAGTTATAGCGCGAGAACAGAACGATGACAAAGAGACATCCTTCGTGTCCCTTTTGTCTCTGTGTCGTTGTTCTGTTCTCGCGCTATAACTATCACTCTAGTCTAAAGGTTGTAACTGACTACGTGCACGAATCAAGCGTGTGGTGCCAAATTTCGAGAATAAGTGCTACAATTCATCTTGTCCTGCAGTTGAAGGCCACACCGCTCGTCAACTGGTCCTTGAGTCCATATGTCACTAAGACACCTCCGACGACTGCACTCATCTACTTTACATTCGCATTATTAAATAAAACGGAAAAAGATTCCAGACACGGTCTTGTTTTCACCCTCTAAATACACCGTGTGGAAGCGAAAGACTGAACAGAACGAATAAAACATCACCGGCTTTCCTACTCGCTGTCATCGTTCTTTTCCTTATTTGTTGTTTCCTATTGCACCGAGGAGTTAAGTGCAACGCCAGGCAGGAAACTTGCACTGCAGCATCTGTTTTGCGTTTTCACCCGCAGCACCACTCCTTCGCTTTCACCCTCCCGGTTTATTTTATTATTTTTTTCGTCGCATGCGACCTAGACAACCTCCAGTATAATGGCGACAAATTAACCCGGATGGCGTCTAAGTGGGTCCCCCCCGCACGCGTCGGGCTGTAAACGGGGTCATTGCCCACTTACGACGATAAATTCGTTTTCAGACTTGCGTTTTCCCTTTTTCTTTCTTTGTTCCTTCACTTTTACCGTCATCGGCCTTCATCCTTTTATTTCTTTGTTTAGCCGCCCTTACACTTTCGCCGGAACCTCACATTATATGAGTTTGTTGTGGCAAGTAGCAGGGGGAGGCGGGAGTAATGGGTCGGAGGGGTTGTTGTTGGCGTTATGTGCCGCTCCCTTAAGGCGTTGGCATTACAGACCTTGATACCATTTGCTTTCTAGTTTTTTTTTTCCTTTCTTTTTTGAGAAACAGAGAGGTGTCTGTATGCACTGACGGGCGCTAATTGTCGTTGTGTCGCGTTCGCTTTTCTGTTTTGATTTTTACGATGGTTAGAGATGGTAAAATAGAAATGACCCGAACGCACCTGTTTTCTTGCGAAATGCTAGTTCACCGCCACTTACATCCGCTCCCACACCTTCTCTCCCAATCTCTCTCTTCTCCTCCTCCATACTACTCACAGTCCCCCTGTTTTTAGTTCCGTGCAGCGAAGGGAACATTGTACCATCAGTGTTAGTCAGTCGGCATCAAAAACTAAAATGACTTCGCACCTCACACCCAGAAAAATGCTGCAAACTTTTTCGATCTTTTTTGTTTTTGTGTACAAATGAATCGGGAAGCCGAGCCAGACGCGGATGTTTCATTAGCGTTTCTTTGCGGCTTTCAGCATCTCGCCGTAACAGTGGGTTAATAAAAGTGAGGCTAGGATTCGAACTCACGACCTGAGGCTCAGCGACGGAACTACTTAAAACACTCCAGCCGACGTGTGCGGGTTGCTCGGTGCATAGCTTGGGCTAACCTTTGCGTCAGGACCCATAACACGTGGCGCAGTTGTTCTGTGCAGATTTATAACGCAGAACGTCCAGTTCATTCAAAACTTCGAGTAGACTGCTATTTCTTAGCTTCTAGTCGACACAACTAACAAAAATAAGTGATGTGGCTCGCCATGGTGGTCTAGTGGCTAAGGTACTCGGCTGCTAAACCGCAGGTCGCGGGATCGAATCCCGGCTGCGGCTGCTGCATTTCCTATGGAAGCGGAAATATGGTGGGCCCGTGTGCTCAGATTTAGGTGCGCGTTGAAGAACCCCAGGTGGTCAAAATTTACGGAGCCCTCCATTACGGCGTCCCCATAATCATATGGTGGTTTCGGGGCGTTAAACCCGACATATCAAGCAATCAATCAATCAATCAATCAAAAATAAGTGATGTAGACAATTATTTACGGGGCGTCTGAAAGGTAATAGCTTGCGTCGCTCATGCGGCTACATTTGATAGGGTCGTGTTACGCGGCTGAAAGGCAGCAGATCATATTAAAGCCATAGACTTTCCTAAAATCACCCAGAGGGGACTTCTCTAAGACAGCGATGGTTCAGTGAACATAGGAATGAATGTTGGGTAGTGCATGGATTGTGTTCTTCGTGCTTGCAGGCTTCCGATGCACCTGTGGCTTATTTTACTGCTGTGTCTTGCTTTTGTTTCGTATGAATCAACGAATCGTTGCGAACTTCTTGACCCGATTCGAATAGGTGAACATACAAGGCTAAGGTGACGAAGTGCAACTGCCGAAAATGTGCTGATTGTTGTCTCGTGACAACACGAGCTCAAAGAAACGCGGAGCCAAACGGTGCCAGAAAAAACGAATATTAGACAAATTTGTGAACTACCCTCCATTTCCGTGCTGGCTGAAGCGCCGTGCGTTGTATAGCTCCGTAGACACTGTACTTCTATACAGCTGGCATTCTAATTGACGGCTGTCACAAAGTGCTTCTTAATATGCGCTCGCGTGTTAATTATCTATCGCTGGGTGTGTCGCTTTAAATGATGGATCTCGGCTAATACGTTGGGCAACTGATGGCTAATGGCTGCTCTATAGAGTTGGCTAATACGCGCCGATGACGAATACGTCTACGGTGTTAGGTCGTAACTGTCGGTGTAACGTTGCCCGCATCATGCCCGACGCTTGTTAGCGTTGGATTATGTCGGCCCGCGCAGTGTTGCCGTGCAGTGTCCGATTAATAATTGAATTCCAGATGTGCTTATAGCTCACACTATATATTCCACGTGTGACAACTCCCCAAGTAAAACAGCGGGGTTTGCGCATCGATTCGTTTCAATGCCACCGGCGTTTTTCGGCGTCGCCACTGCTTGCGTACGCGTGACCCGCCAAGCGGCGGCGCGACGCTCCGCTTAACGTTCATCGTCCCTGACGTTAATGATGACGGAGTAGTTGAACGCACTTACATGTGGTTCGCAGATGCTCGAGCGGTGTTGCTGTTGCATCTCTTTTGAGGGGCGAGGCACGATCTTTCTTTCTTTCTTTCTTTCTTTCTTTCTTTCTTTTCTTTCTCTTTCTTTCTTTCTTTCTTTCTTTCTTTCTTCTTTCTTTCTTTCTTCTTTCTTTCTCTTCTTTCTTTCTTTCTGTCTTTCTTTATTCTGTCTTTCTGTCTTCTTTCTTTCTTTCTTTCTTTCTTCTTTCTGTCTGTTCTTTCTTTCTGTCTTTCTGTCTTTCTTTTTCTTTCTTTTTTTCTTTTTGTCTTTCTTTCTTTCTTTCTTTCTTTCTTTCTTTTTTCTTTTTCTTTCTTTCTTTGGAAGCGTGAAAACGCGCCGAGGGTGGTGGTAATATAAATGGGCACCACCAGGAGTGGAGCCTGCGGCTTTAATTTGACTCAACACGGGAAAACTTTACCCGGCCCGGACACTGGGAGGATTGACAGATTGAGAGCTCTTTCTTGATTCGGTGGATGGTGGTGCATGGCCGTTCTTAGTTGGTGAGCGATTGGTCTGGTTAATTCCGATAAATTGAATAGTAAGAGAAATGGCCATTAGCTCGGCTTCTGCGAGCGTATATAAGCGCACGCTCGTTTTTGTGTCTCTGGTTCTGTGCAACTCTGTGTGATGTGTTTGTCGACCTGCTATAAAAAGCAAAGAAGAAAAAAAAACGGCATATGTGTGCGCACGTGTGCGTGGGTTGTGCTGTAGGTACTTCTCCCCAGAAGTCGAAGTAAAATAACGCTAGCGTGTGCGTGCGTGCGTTTGTCAGCAACATTGAAGTCTACAAGACCTCGTTCGAAGCAGCCAGCGCGGGTGTGATGACCCTGAATATAAATCTGACACGACGCTGAGGTCGCATCGAGGGAGAGGGAGGGGGGGGTAGTTGCCTCACGTAGTACGCGTTGTATACACGGTGCAGTCGAACTGGAAACGCTTAACCCGCCCGTGTTGATCTGAATAAGGATATGGCTTTTGTTCTTACGGTAGCGAGTTGTTTTGTTCAATACATTACGGTGCGTGAAGGTGGTACATGATCTCGTATCATGCGCTACTGCCATGTTTGCAAAAACTGTCTAATCTTGCTTAGTAAGACACGTTCGCTGTTGCCCTTTTGCATTCCCCTCTCCACCATACACACACACACACGGGTGATATAAAGTTACGTAATCCCTTAAGCATTTGCCTGAGTATACCAGGGTGAAAGCCATTTCTTTTCCATCTCAGTCGACTGTATTGGCTCCCTCCCTCCTGAAGCTTTTCTGCAGCTTGATTGATTGATTGATATGTGGGGTTTAACGTCCCAAAACCACCATATGATTATGAGAGACGCCGTAGTGGAGGGCTCCGGAAATTTAGACCACCTGGGGTTCTTTAACGTGCACCCAAATCTGAGTACACGGGCCTACAACATTTCCGCCTCCATCGGAATTGCAGCCGCCGCAGCCGGGATTCGAACCCGCGACGTGCGGGTCAGCAGCCGAGTACCTTAGCCACTAGACCACCGCTGGCGGGGGTTTTCTGCAGCTATATAAAGGTTATTGTTTCGTCCAGCCTCAGGAATCCGAGGCCGGCGGGCTCTCTGAATTTCCGTCGGTTTTTTTTTTCGCATAGCCTCCGAGATCGGCTCACCTTTGACGTGGTTTGCGACGTCACCGTGACGTGTGTGAGGTCACGGTGACGCCACTAATCATGGCGATTATTTTGACTTCACAAGATGACAGTCACGTGATTACGAATTTCTTGCTTCATTTCATGATAATACCGTCGCCGACCGTCGCCTCTCGCGTTTCACGGGGCATTCAAGGCTATCGCCTTAATTAAAAACCGAAATAGAGAAGGCGCTGTTCCGGTTCTGCAGTCTATGAGGTGAACAACCGACTAGCTCTCTCGAAAAACAAAACTGTCGTAGTAATACGCTCGCGTACACTCGCACCCAAGCGTGTACACCTGTGCCTCTGTAGTGTATACGGGTGAGCTGGGGTAAATGTGTATGTACACTGCAAGCAGAGTTAGTTCTCCTTCTTCTTGGCGCCAATTTTTCTTGCTGCAGCAGCTCCACCTACGCTCCATGCGCAATTAAAGCGGGACCCCTACGCCTCGTAATAGACTTCTTTGTGTGTGTGTTTTTTTCGCGCTCTGCTAATGTCCAGAGCTTGCGCCGAGGTAAGACACTCAAACCGGAATCAGTTCACGTTGCTCCCACGAAGTCGACTCGTCAAACTCGCACCACGCGTTTTTCTTTTCTTTCATCCGACACACACCGCAGTATTTTGCAGCTGCTCGGCTGGTTTCCGGACACGGCCGTCGCATTTTAGTGAAGTCGCAACGCTATAGGCCCGTACGTGTGCTTGGATTTAGGCGCACGCTGAAGCCCTCCTTCACGGCTTGTCTCATAATCGCATCGTGGTCTTGGCACTTAGAGCCCCAGAAACTATCATTTCTTGAGCCTTTTTTTCCACCGCTTTGCTAGCATTCGCTGACCCAAAATAACGCATGCGGCCCTACGCGCTTCTTCCTCGCTTTACCGAATTTCTTGGGAAACTTTCCCCGCTGGAACATCGCCTCTATATCTTGCGCTCATTTTTGTTTGTGCAAACTTAGCGAGTGAGTGCGGTAGTATAGCTATATTAATGTTGCGCAATGTATTAACACCTATTTTTTTGTGTGTGTGTGCCTTATTCACTGTGCACACGGTGACGCGCGCGTCGCTCAGTGCGCGCTAATGGCGTGTACGCGTACGCGTGCGTGTTTACGGTCGCACAATGCACTACTATGCATACACAAGACATATACACGCACGCTCGTAGCGCAGTCTTACGCAATACGTCATCAATTAAGAGCACTCTAACTGTGCCGTAACACAGCGCTGCAACAGCGCAGTAATTGTGCGCGTCTTCGGCTCGCACTCTTCGCTCTTCTTGCGCAATCGTCAAATCGGATTTCCAATTAGGAGAGCGCAACTCCAGTAGGAACATTACGGCGACAACGACGGCGTTGCAACTGAGGCGCGGCGGACAGTTAGTGCGCGCCTCCAGTTTTCGTCCCCAACGTTCGAGTGCTTTGCTCTGTTCCCTCATTACCCCACTCCGTCCCACTCCCCGTGATTTGTAGTCTCTCATAACTTAGTTTATCGTCATTGCAACTAAGCAATCGTAGTGGGCCTCTGGCGCGCAGCGCCATCTCTCGGGAGTGCGTGAGATCTCGTTAGCAGCACTAGCTAAGGCCTCCGAGATGGCGAAACCCACCGCGCGCCCCCACGTGAGTGCGTTCCGCGTGCGGAAAGCACCGCGGACCGCTAATGCAGTGAGCGCCATGCGCACCTTTTATAGTTAACGAAGTACTTATCTATGTGCTGGTAGTTGCTACAAGAACACGCTGTGAACCACGGCGAACAGGAAGGCTGACGCGCGAGGGGCTCAGTTCGTCACTTAGGCTTAACATTGCCGCGCCTTAGGCCTAGAACAGAGCCAAAACATTATGGTCCATCTCCCCGAAGGGAACCCCGTGGGATGCGAAGCAGCAGTGGTTCGCACAGCGTTGACCCCGTTGAAACGGACGTCGACGCGGCTGCTGGGAGGACGGTTTGAAGCGAATCTCGGTTGTAGCGTTTATTCGAGTAAACGTCTGTTTGAAACGCAAAGACACGGGAGGCTGGTTGGGTTTCATGTACGTTTTTATTGCAGATAAACGAGCCGAAAGAGTTTTACCACTCGACATGCGGTCGGTGGAGAGGGTGAAGCGAGAGAGAAGTGCGTTACGAGCTGGTAGAGGAGCAAGCAGCTGCTGCGGGCGAGGGGAGAGTGACGTCAACGCGCATCTGCGACTTGACCTACTTGGCAACGATCCAGCAACTGCGGTTGAGGGGAGCGGGGTGCGGCGCGTTCGCACGATGACACGGACGGACAGCGTTATACAGGCTAGTCAAAGAGCTGCTTCGCATCTATTAAGCATGTTGTTCGAGAAAATTGCGAACACATAATTGTGTTTAAAGCGCCACAGTATTCGCGCGAATGGCTGCAATGGTTAATAAAGCTGTAAGAACGAAATTGCTATTAAGGGTTCCGTTAGCACCGTCACTACAGTCTCTCCAGGAAAAGAAAAAGCTCCCAAATATCAGAGTGACATTCGCCGAATCATCGCGTTTTTTTTCTGTTTTTACCTAAATAATAACCCAGAAGAACTCGCAAAAAAAAAAAAAAAAAAACTCGCGCAGTGCCTTACACTCAAGATGACTCAGGCCGTCTTTTCAATAGATTTTACCTGGTGCACCACTAGATAGGTGTGGATCATTTGACTTACGAGCGCAATATGTCAGAGACTCAACTCCCGGATACCGGTGAGAGCAGTGTCAACAATTTGGGAAGATAACGTCGTCAAAAAAAAAAAAGATACGGCGTCTCTCATGAAGAACTGTATTCCTCTGAAGCATAGACCACCGGATCACCATATTGGATGGATGGATGGATAAACGAACGAACGAACGATTTTATCTATCTATCTATCTATCTATCTATCTATCTATCTATCTATCTATCTATCTATCTATCTATCTATCTATCTATCTATCTATCTATCTATCTATCTATCTATTTTATCTATCTATCTATTTTATCTATCTATTTTATCTATATATTTTATCCATATATTTTATCTATATATTTTATCTATATATTTTATCTATATATTTTATCTATATATTTTGTCTGTCTGTCTGTCTGTCTGTCTGAGGCATAACGACAGGACAGATAGTCACATTTCATATACATTGCTTTTCACAAAACAACAGCCCGACGAATCAATCAGTTCTTCGGTCATCAGATTAATGTATAGTGGCGTCATACAAGGAACGAACCACATAATATGAAAAAAAAAGGCGTACATTTCAGATGACGCAAGTCTCCTAACCGTCTAATTAGGAGACACCACAGCAAATCGACACTAGGATAAAACACAGCTAATCGCAAGCAATCAATCGATCGTTGAACCAAGCGACCGGTCGATTAGATCAGCCTCGGAGATTGGGCGAGCCTTAATCCATGGGGAAGCCCTGTTCTTGCCGAAGCGCGACCCTCGCAATTAGCTGCGTGCGCATGCTGTACGTTACGCTGCGTACCGATTTGTCGATAGAGGTCGCATACGCGCGTTCTCGGCGACATAGAACGATGATAGAGGGCGGGCCCGAGGCGGCAGGCGTTTTTAACCGCTCGATCTGCATTTTCGATGGAGGCGAAAATGCTGTAGGCCCGTGTGCTCAGATTTGGGTGCACGTTAAAGAACCCCAGGTGGTCTAAATTTCCGGAGCCCTCCACTACACGGCGTCTCTCATAACCATGTGGTAGTTTTGGGACGTTAAACTCCACATAATCAATCAGTCATTACCGCTCGATCCGTGTAATAATGATCGTAGATCGAATCTTAAGCCAGGCGTTTGACACTATTCTGCTTTTTTACTGCTGCCCCCCCCCCCCACCTTTTTTTTCTTGAACCCGTTGGCCATCATAAATACTATCCCGTGCCTTCCGAGATACTCGCCTTTGCTCTTCTCAACTAAAGTACGTTTGGAGGCAAGGATATTCGTTTAATCTTGGGTATACAGTCTGTGCATTAGTATACCGTGTGTGTAAGTGTTGCTCCTCTGAAATCTTCTCAATATACCGTGCTGTCCTCTTAGTTTCGAATGTGTTGTATACTCTCAGCGTGCCAGCCTGTGATGTTGCAGTACTGCGGGGTAGATGATAAGACTTCGAATATTCCGCTCAAATGCGTCGTTCAATATAGTGCTCGGTCTTTAGTGGGTTTCCCCATTTGTTTAACATCGCCGCTCAGTAATAAAACTTTGCTGTACTGCGGTGCTGCAAAATGCATACAAACTTTTCTTTTTAGAATGTGACAGCGAAGGCTGTGGGTGAGTCAGATTTTTATTCCTATGCTGTATACCGAGTAAGAAGGCCTCTCGTTGCTTGGGAAGGGTAGTGAAAGCTTGCGCTTGATCCGGGAGCATCTCATAGCTTAAAGACTATACGGCTCGTTTCTGTGAATGTTCGGTGCGGACATTAGGAATCTGCTTTCCAGATCGAATCGCCTTGAAGGACGTTTTGTTAGTGGGCCATGAATACCGTATGCATGCCCTGTTATTCGGCAAGGGATCGTAATTTCGCTAAGGCCCGCATGTAAGCGGCAGTTACCAGATATTAGCGAGAACGCCTTTAATTAACGAGTTCTTGCATCGGGCCGCGTGAATGGGGGAGAGCATCGTCGTAATTTTTGCCGACGCATCGTATAATGTGAGAACCGCGTGTAAGGAGAAATTTGCAAAAAAATGAGCAGACAGAACTCTTAATTAACGATATTATTATTATTTTTTTGGCCGAGGGACGTATGTGGCGGAGGATGAGTGGTACGATTCCCGGACGCGCATCGTAACTTAAATTAAGCCCCGCATCGAGCACAACATTGGATGAATCGGGGAGTATGGCGATAATCAGCGAGATTTTTTTTTGGAAACGGGTGTCTCAAAACACGGGAGTACTTGTAGGTACGAATATCGTCGCGGGAGGGTGCCTCACGTAAAATTTGAACGTCAGTTGAAACACGTATAGAAGGAATTGATTGCATCGCATGAACGTGGACGGCGTTATAGCTTTAGCCTAATGGATGTAATTGTAAGACGAACGCTGCACGCGGATTGCTTAATACCGTTTTCCATCAAGACGCATCGCAAGTGCAATTACAAAGCACGTTAGTATTACAAAAGGAACCGTACGCGAAGACGGTAATGTAGAAAAAAAACGTGAGTGCAAGAAGAGACTCATTAGTAAAGAAATAAGATAATTATGAACATAACTCCCAAGAATGAAAGCGCGCCTGGCATTCAACCGTAAGTTAGGTCGTCTCCGCTGAGGTAATTAACGCGACCCGTGGAAAGTATGCTTGAACTCAGTTAACTATTATTGTCTTCTCTCAGAACGGCGCGGATGACGAAACTATAAGTGTTGGAACTGCATTGAAGCAAATTGTGGACAGTGTGTAATGAAGGCAAGGCAAAAGAACCCGTGTGTCTCCTCGTAAGATTCGACCGTGCAAATTAAACTATAAAGGAATTCGTGTCATCTCGGGCCACACATAAAACGATTAGCGACATGAAACGAAACAACGCTAAGAATAGTGCGGGTGGCACTAATTAAAGTCGAAACGCTGTCGGCGTGGCGAGCATTCGGAAAGCGTAATGATGCTTATACGCGCATGAACACGAAAACTAGGAATGAACTGCTGGATATTACATCCACGCACGAATATTCGATACGAGCTGGGCGAAATTGAGCTTTATTGTTGATATACAGAGCGTACTTCACTTACTACATTTTCTCTCCTTTATTATCGTCAAATTCTTCAGTACGAAATGACAAGAAATTCAGCCTTGCAATGTCGGAATTCTTCGCTTTATTTACGCACATAATATGAATGACACATTCACACAAACTGGTCTTATACTTTACGCCGAGAAGCACGTGCGGACAGCGCCAACGTTTCAGTGCCACGAACAAATCGGAATTGCCCGATCGCGACAAGAAACGCTCATGACGCAGCGAAACGTTTAACAAAAGACGCAATGTTTTGTACCGGCGATAGCGGGACGCTGAACGTCCCAAGCGTCCTGAACGCATCAAGAAGACATACACAGAGAGGCAGTCAACGTAGAAGGTGCAGTATTGTGCAAACTTTAGAGCAAAAGTTTAGCGCCCGAAATGCTCACTCAAAAAGAAAAATATAGACAGATTGTGGATTATCGGGAACCTCAAGCTTTGCGTCAACGTTTGCAAGGCGCTTGAATCTCTAAATTACCGTATTACGCTTAGCAACAGACAACCATCCAGCAAGCGAGGTTTCTGCTAACGTTTAGTAGTGCTCGTGACCTAAAATGGCACGAACACTTACACCGCGAAACAACGGACGCCAGCCTTATATCCAGTTACGGTGTAAGAAAAATAATTTTTCTTACACCGTGCTTCCAGCGTTCGTAGTGAACGCCTTAAGCATTTCGAACTCTGGTGGGAAGACAGAGAAAAAAGTCAATGCGCAAGCTAGTTTTCTTGCAAAGATTGTGTGACGTTTAGCGACCGAAATACCAAAGCAAGAACGCACACTATAGATAAACTGTAGACAAACGGGGAGCTGAAGCTTTGCCCCAGCGTTCGGGCTGCCTGGTGACGAAGCGACTGTATACGGCTGCCAAGCATTGACTGCGCGACGGAGAGACAACCGTAACGACACACGGTACTTTTATAGTAAATACCAGCTCACCTCGAGGTGCGCCAAAGGCAGCGAGCGACGAAAGGTTCTTCGCAGTGGTCGTTTCTCAGCAGTTCTAAATCTAGACAGGACGGTTTTTCTCCTGCCACCTGTTTTTCGTTTTTTCGTTGTACACGAGAGACTGAAATAGCGTGGATTGATTGATAAACAGACAACGACCAAGCGAGGCTCGCGTCAACGTCTCAGAGCGCTTAGTGCCCTAAATGACGCGAACGCCGCCAGAACACTCATCATCACATTACGAAACCTGTAACAACGGACGGCACCTTTCCTTCCAGAGTTCACAGTAAGGACGCTTTAAGCGTCCCGAACGCATTAAAAAAGACGCCACACAACGAAGCAGGCAACTTAGAAGTGTGGCAGCTTGGGCTAGTTGGTATGGCATGACGATAGTTATAGCGCGAGAACAAAACGACGACACAGATTTCGTGTCCTTCTTGTCTCTGTGGCGTCGTTTTGTTCTCGCGCTACAAGTATCGTCAGACGCAGATAACGTCGAAGCTGCTGTCTTTCGGCAAAGCTTGTGGGAAACGTTTAGCGCCAGGAATTCCCCGGCAAAAAAGATAAACTGTACACAACCGCGGAAGCCTGCTTGCTTTTCCGCCCGCTCTGTGTCGGCGCGTCGAACGACAGCGGGCACAACAACACGCGGTTCATATATAGTAAAAAAAAAAAAAGCCCTCGTGTCGGCGTGAGCTAGCTCTATGAAGGCGCCAGGCGACGACGGGTTCTTCGTCGCCGTTTCTCTGCACTTCTAAATCGAGAAGGCCCGCGTGGCAGGTTCGCTGGCCGCCCGAGCCAGGTTCCGGAACGGCGAGTGCGGAAAGAACGCCTCGACGAGCAATCACGCGACATCGTTCGCCGCTTTTATGGCGCGCGTTGCACGCACGTACTTACGCGAACGCCAGCCGGTAGACGCTTAATTGCTTCGCGGAACGTCGGGTGTTCTCGAGACCGCGAGAAGGTATAGCACGTGTTTCACGAGAACGCGTATCTCGGAACCCTATATGGTATACGGCCCAACCTGGCAAGGGTGACGGCAGCTCGGTTCTTTCGCGCGTATTTTAGTGCGTATAAGCGTTCGTGTAAGAGAGTTTTCCGGGAATTCTAAGCGTCTCTGTCTCTGAAACTTAGCGCTTTTTTTCTCGTGGGAATACCCAGGGGCTCGGTAGCAAACTGGACAGAAGTGATTTTACTGTCCAGGAAGTATTGGGACCGTGGCACTGCGCATCCAATTTCCGAAAGGCAACGAAAGCACTGTTGCATTTTCTCAGACACTGGCCTGTTTCATCGTTTGTGATGGTGATCGGCCTAGTCTGTGACCTTTTATCTCCTCCTCTATAACTTTCCTTCCCCTCTTCCCTCCCCAGTGCAGGGTAGCCTACCGGGGCTCAGCCCTGGTTAACCTCCCTGCCTTTCTCCTTGTGTTCTCTCTCTCTCTCGGTAGCAAACGCTCGCGAAACATGTAAAATGTTGCGAATAATGGACAGAGCGAGCGAGCTACTTAGTTTGTCGGGAACCTTCTGACTTTTCGAGCGTGTATGGTATCGAGCCCTTGACCATCAAAGCCACGGCAATGCGGACTTTGAACGCGCTTGTGAAGGTCACGCAGGTTGCTGTCCCGGTTCTTGCGGGAGTAAATTTAGTGATTGCGGCTCCGGAAATGATGATAACTCGCACTACTTACTAACTTTCAAGACCGTAATATCTTGCTTTAGCGTCTGTCTAACCCTTTCAGACGCTATGTGCACACTTTTGTACGCCACTCGTTTTCGTCATTTGCATCGAATAGAGGCTAAGAAAGAGTGCTTAGCGAGGCCCGCGTTGTACTTTAGATGAATTGAACCTCCTGCATAATTTAGTTGTCTTCATTTAACTTCGTTTTGCAGTGTACTGATACATTTGATCACTTTTATGAAGGTGCTACCTCGTTCTACGAGTCGTGCTATGTGCCGATTCCTGCAAGCAATGTGAAAAGCAGAACTTTTCCTTTCTCACAATTGACATAACCAAAAATAAATTTGCACTATATTTCTAGCCTTGGATTAGATTCTATTTAGGTGAGAAGTAAGCATCAATTACTCGAGGATAAGAGATATTGATTGCATTTTAATTAGAACGAGTTACTATGACACACATAGATTCAATAATTATCTCGTTATTTTTGTTGGAATAGAATATTGAATGCTTTGAAGTAACTTTGTAGTGATTTGACGCATTTGCAGACAATAGTTGACGTCTGAGAAGGTTAACCAAGGACTGTTTAACTAAATCGAACTACGGTCAGTGTTTTTATACTGAAATACATTGGCTGTGACCGAGCTACGTGATAGCCTTAATGGCTGCTGACGTGTTATCAGATACGACTCAAAGGATACACACGGAGGCCTATTTAAATTGAGCCATCCGGCTAACACCGGGTCGTTCACGCCTCTCGACCTGCCATCTGCCACATCGCGGCCATATTTCTTGCACATGCCGCGTCCAGTGTTAACTAGCACGGAAGTGGGGCACCACGTCTTAATGTCGCGCGGTTTGCGGGAATAAACAAAGACGGACAACGAAAGAAGAGCTTCACGTTACCATTGCTTACCCGAGCAGCTAGCTCACTTAAATGCGAGGACACGTCGTATAGCGTATCACCACGCACCCCCCCCCCCTCGCGTAATATTTTTTTTAACCGTGAACGCTGACCGGCGATGTAACTGCCTACCGCGTTTACACGCACACTACCAGCAATGAGTATCGATGAGAATGTGTTTGCGACATTGGCTCAATGATGGCTGTCATTCTTCGTAACGACGGCTTGTCGCTTATGGGGTACTTCAGCTAAATAAAAGCTGAAAGAAGCCCCGCCTCGGTGGTCTAGTGGCTAAGGTACTCGGCTGCTAAGCCGTAGGACGCGGGATCGAATCCCGGATGCGGCGGCTGCATTTCCGATGGAGGCGGAAATGTTGTCAGCCCGTGTGCTCAGATTTGGGTGCACGTTAAAGAACCCCAGGTGGTCGAAATTTCCGGAGCCCTCCACTACGGCGTCTTTCATAATCATATGGCGGTTTTGGGACGCTAGACCCCACAAATCAATCAATCAATCAATCAATCAATCAATCAATCGTTTCTGTAATGTCGCCTGACGTAGGCGACAGCTTACGCCGTATTCACTGAGTCACATTTACAAATGTCGTCGAAACTTCAAGCGCGAACTGTGAAAGCGACGAAGAGGGAAAGAACAGAGCCAGCGCTTACTATCCATTGATAGTAAGCTCCACAAGGAAGGGCGTTTATTAAATGATACGATGTGTTAGTGCCTGGTATTGCGCGTAGGAGCGGTGCGCATGTATGTATATGTTTGCTTAATGAAGCTTCTGAGTTTATAGTAAGCGCTTAAAACCGTGACAGTCAAATGAACGACGATGAAGCTTTCAGAGTAACATTTATCAGTCCAAAGTAATTCAATGTTTTATTTTAGCGTCGCTTTAAAACTTCACCTTTGAGCGCTAACTGATATCGGAATCGACGACAAGTTGTGTCGGCCCGTTCGGGTATCACCACTACCTCGGCGGTATAGGGAGTAATTAACGCCGGCCGTCTCTCGACTAGTTAGCGCAGCTGCATGCCAGCGCGTATAGTTTGTAAGCAAACGAGGCGCGCACATAATTGAAAACAAAACGAAACAACGGATGATGGAAGGGAAGCAAGGCCAGTATACGTGATGCGAGGAAACGAGGCCACCCAGTACGCATGCGCAGTCTGGTTACTGCGCACGTTAAGGCGCACGTGGCGCCGTGCTTGAGACGCTCGGTGGATCGTCCCTTCGATCCCATCTTGCTGCCGGCCTGCCTTGAACAGGTGCTCTACTCCTGTTCTTGCTGGGCTGAGACGAGCAGATGGATGTGAATGCCGCGTTTACTCGTATATAACTGCACTCGGTCTACCCTGTGTTCGCCGGACCAACGAACGTTAAGTGTAAAGAAGAAAGGAACACAGAAAGAAAGAAAAGAGAGAGAAAAAGATAGATAGATAGATAGATAGATAGATAGATAGATAGATAGATAGATAGATAGATAGATTGTTGCGTGAGACATGTTCATATTGTTATTTATATATACCACATATTCGCTGCATTCATTTTTCTAGTTTTAACATAGGGGATCCCGCTTGCAGTTTGTAACCTTGTAGCCTGCTTCGGCATGTTTACCTCTATTGTATTCTGTTACTGTGTCACTAATAAGAATTGAATCGAAAATTTGTACGATAGTGCAAATGAAGAAATCAATCCTCTAATATTTTTTCGAATTTTTACTGGGTATCGAATCGCTCGAACTTTGATAGCGGAGCTGCTCAGTGCAGCTCCGCTCCGCTATCGCCAAACTTGCGGAACTGCGTGACACGGGCAATCCAGCGATTCCCTCGGCAATCGCGCGGTTGCCGAGACTGTGGCGCCCCCTCTCGAGTGGCGTGGGAATCAGCCGCATGATTCAGAAGCGTTATTCGTAATTTGAGGCAAACTGTTTCGATTAATCTTGGTTGTTTCTGTAGTTTAAATGATTCTAGACCCTGTTAGCTTACTTTAAACCAGTTTTGAGCATTGTTAGCCTTGTTTTAATAAGCCCGTATTGACCACTGCGTGACCATGCGACATGAGATATGGCTGAGCGACTGGTCGTGCCCTTGACGTGCTATGCAATGAAAACGAGCTATCTATCCACCTCCTTGTCTTTCGTTCACCTACACCTGTGCCAGTATTGACTGCGCCACCACTGTATCTTGCTTGGCCTGGCCCTATATCTACCCTTGTGGTACAGCGAACAAGGATGCCCCTGTAACACTCTATCTCTCACTTGTGTTCATACCCGATCACGTCGGCCATCGAAGGGCGAAGTGGCTACAATCGAGAAAGCACGGTACATCGTCGCGCTCGGCCATCAGCGTAAATGGGGTATACCTGTAGCTAACTCGCACGAGGCGCGTGCAGGTGCATAAAAGCAAACACCGCAGGACGAGCATTGAAGGTCGTTTGCTCCCAATAAAGACGCGACGGAGGCGATGATAATGTAATACCAGTGTACCGTAGCGTAGAAGGTAAGCAGATGGCGATCGATGCGCTTCCTTGCATGCTGTATGTACATGCCAATACGGAGCATGATGCCGCGCGAATCATGCGAACGTGATGTCAAAAGTGGGTCGGGAGATTACGATCTCGATCGCGTGAAGAAACAATTGACGGATGAGAATGCCTTCTGCAGCAGGCCTTATGGTATATGCACGCACCTGCATCGAGGGCGAAAAGCCGGTCCTATACGTATTTCTTTTTCCTCCTTCCACTAACTTACGGGGTGGGCACAAGTGGCGCTCGCAGATGCCCCTCACAAAACTTCAGTGTTGACGTCACAAAGCGATGACACTGTTAACGTCACGTTGCATTATAGCCAGTTATGGTTTGGCGGGTTTAGCGAGATGATAATGCGCGTGCGCAGTGCACTACACGACTCGTTGTGTTTCAGAAGAGCTAGTGTGGAGACTAGTTGGAACATGTACGGCAGGTAAGGCAGCGCTGTGAACTTGAAAACACGAAAAAAAAGAAAAAAAAATACCGGGCTACACAGCCGAAGCGCATGTAACAGTTGTTAAATGTGCTTCGTCTGTGTAGTTCAGTATCTCTTTTTTTAATTCATATTCTCAACATCGTAGCTGTGTGCTGCCTTTACCTATCATTGTAGCGCGTTTACCGCACACACGCTATTTTTTTTTCTAACAAGGCGTTACCGTGCCTACGTGGTTTCCGAGCAGCACGCAAAAACCTGATAGCAATTTCAGACGCCCGTTTAGAACTCGATTTGGCGTTGTTGGTGATGGATCGATTTTGTTCGCGGCAAATGACTGTGTTAATTACTTCCGCTTGCCTTTCAGGTAGCTCCGGCGACCGAGTGTTACGTCTAATTTAGCGGTGCGAGGTCAAGTCAAGGCATACTGACTCTGGAAAAGGCATATTTCATCGAATGAGCGTTTCATATTGCTCTCATTGACCCATAAGTTGACACAACTACAGCATAAACAAGTTGCGTACGCAAACGTAGCCACCGCCGCTAAAGGGGATATCGCGAGCGGCCACGAACGAAAGTGAATTCGCGAGATGTGGCCCGTAAATGTGAAACGCATCCAGCGAGTTGTTTACACCGTCCGCTAACTTACAAGTCAATTAACGATTCGGTAAGGTGCGCGCATTCGCCGTTTCTATCCGCTATTCTGGTAACGTGCAAAGTATACAGATAAACTAAAAACCTTATTAGTAGGTCAAAGCCTTGAATACCTCATCAAACGCCAATTTTGACCGTGTTCACAGGCATCCCACGGCGTTGGGGACAAGTCTTGCAAAAAAAAAAAAATCGTCATCGCATTATCACATTACCCATGATGTGACGATTATGTAGCGAATCGCCTAATGATTGTGACGTCATTGACTTCATCGTGACGCCGCTGAGATGTCACGTGACGTAATGACGTCATCACTTGACATCGTTTCTTAGTCAGGGGTGATCCGATCATCGCGGAGGCAATACAAAACCAAGCGAGGGGTCTCCAATCTTGGGGGCAGTATAAAAACCACCTTATGTGTAGAACGCTTTCGAAGGGTGGTAGGGCAAGATCAATACATCGACCGAGAAGAGAAAAGTAGCCTTCCGGTAGTGTGAAAATATTACATTTTTGTTTCTTGCTGTATTCGTGTTAACGCCACCGCCCACTAGCGTTATCTCGCAAGGTCTCGCGAAATCTCGAAATGCCTTGACTGATTTAGCTATTACAGTCATCACCTTAACACGCGAACGATAACGAGCAACTCGTGCCGTTCAGAAAATAATAACTTACACTATGTACAGAGCATTGGAATGCATTAACAAATTGCACATATCTCACAATTGACAAAACAGGGAACACGGTAAATGGGTCGGTGCACATTCTCTTTCATCGTGTACATCAACTTTCCGGAACCTATAGCTGCCGATACGTTCATCCAACTCCGCGTAATCTGGTTTGGTCACCCGGGTCACCAAGTACAGGGGAAACGAACAGGCCGCTGACGCACTCTCTTCCCGGGCTATCTCCCTGTCTGTGTAGAAGTCGTACAATTCGGCCCTTTCATGCAAAGACATTGCCAATTACTACACCGGCGCTATCTGGACTCTTGTAATGGACTAAACCGCGCTGACGAGCGCCTCATTTTAAAACTATTTGCTAACACTGCACTAACACTGTACGGCGGAGCTAAAAGAGAGAGAGAGAGAGAGATAAATAGTCATCGTAAAATTTTGTTACGTTTGTTTACGTTGTAATACGCAAGGGTAACTAACTGGATTCCCAGAGAAGGGAAGCGGGTTAGGGGGAGACAGAAGGTTAGGTGGGCAGATGAGATTAAAAAGTTTGCGGGTATAAATTGGCAGCAGCAAGCACAGGACCGGGTTAACTGGCGGAACATGGGAGAGGCCTTTGTCCTGCAGTGGACGTAGTCAGGCTGATGATGATGATGGTGACGCAAGTGATAGTTATTTGTTTGCTTTGTGTTATATGGCTGCCTACTATGTGAAATGTGATAGGCTGTTCTATCTGTTTGCCTGGTGTTATATGCTGATGTTTACGTCTTTTGTACCCACCTGCTAAATAAAATCCCTCCGGGGGATTGCAGTACCAATAAACAAAAAAATAAATAGAGACGAAAGGCAGGGAGGTTAACCAAGCTTGGCTCGGTTGGCTACACCACACTTGGGGTGGGGGAAAGAAAGAAAAACGTTTCAATTAAGCCTTTGATGCCACGTGAAAAATTCTGTGGAGGGGTGGCTGACACCTTCCACACAGTCTGGGCGTGCCAGTCAAATCCATCGAGGGACTAGCTCTCTGGATTTCGTGCCGACCGGTGGTGCCCCCGCGATCTCCGACGACAGCGCCGCTCTGGCCGACTGGCTAGCCCTACGCCATCTCCTGACGCCGACAAGAGCTCTCGCCAAGGCGTGCCCCGTCCTCGGACTCCTGCGACCGTGCACATCTTTCCAATCTTCTCCTTACTTCCGTCGTTTTCTGTCTTTCGCTGTCCCTGCGTCTCGCTCTCTCCTTTCTCTCTCTCTCTCTCTCTCTCGATCTCCTTATCTTTTAATCTTATCATTTTAATCCCTCGTGAGCTACTGTTGAGGTGTCGCACTCTGATGCAGGCAGTTACGGGGCTCACTTTTCTCTTCTTTTCTCTTAATCACATAAGAAAATCCATCGATGCCAGTTCGCCCAGCAGCTCACTGCTTGTTGAAGTTCACTGTAGAAGCTTGAGTCACGTTGCGCAACGCTTCAGCCGATCTGTTTCCTTCCTCCGTGAGTCACCATACCGGAAGACAGAGAGAGAGAGAGAGAGAGATTGAGAGAGTGTTGAATAGACGATGATGACGAGAGCTGAAACGTAATAATAACGCGCGCGTGGCGCTCCTCCGGCGATCTCGGCGCTGATTGGTTTACGAGCACGACCGGCGACGGGTTGTTGACAGAGCACAGCTGATATCGCACACGACCGAAGCGCCGCCGCCGCAGTTATGCAGGAGCATGCAGTATAATACGGGAGGTTGGTTGCATTGCCTTCCTCCGCGTGGGGGACGCTTGGCGATTATCTCTCTATCTTTCTCCCACCCTTTCCATCCTGCAGTCCAGCTTTCGGTGTATATACGTGAACCGCTGTGTTTTTCCGGTTTCTCCCCCTCATAAAAGCGGTTCCCTGTGTGTGTGATTCTCTTTTGTGTGTACCTTTTGTACGACGCCAGTGTGATGAAAAAGAGGAAGGAGAGGAGACGATATTGCTTCTTGGTCCCGGAAGCTTTAAACGTCCTATCTCTACACCCCCCCCCCCTCCCCCGCCCGCCCGCCTGCCAGTTCTGAACCTTCAAGCCGCACTTCAGCATCCCCTCCGTAAACACGGTCGTAAACTGTCCATCTAGGCCTGTCAACGGCCTTCCTAAGAACGCGAAAACGGAACAAAACGAAAAACAAAAAAAAAAAGAAACACGCAAACGGTGCAGCAGCTAGCTACACATTGTACTGTCCCCCTGTTGCACGGCTGAAATGACAATATTCGCTTCTTTATTTTTGTTTCCTTCCGTCTTTCGCCAGTCTGTTTTGTTTTTCCCCGTTTTTGTCACTTCTTTCCGCCGGCATTATTAATTTTTTTTTGTATTGCGGAGATCGATTCAGGCGTGTGAGTGCACTCCCGCCACCTTTCCTGCCTGTCCATAACCGGCACGGGCCGTATATTTCTATGTGTGCCGAGCAGCGGGCTTCGCATATTACACACTCCACCGTTGTACACGAGGCACCCGTTCTCTCATTGGCAGACGACACGACAACGGCAGAAGCAAAAAAGCGTTTCCCACAGTTCGTCTGCTTCTGTGCCGTCGTCTGCTGGCGACGTCTGCATCGTAAATTTGGCGATGCCCGCGTGCGTGCGTTAGCGCCGCCTGCCGACACGCCGCTTCCTCGTGTTCGTGCGTGCATAGTCCACGGATGCAAAAAAATGGCGTGTGGGGGGGGGGGGCGCAGCCACCACCGCCTAGTCGACGTTCACTTCTCGGTACATAAAGGCTTCGGCTTGGCGCGGCCTCGGGGCTTGTCGGTTGTTGGACGACGGCCGGTGAGGTTCAAGCAAGTTCGTTTACCTCGCGTGCAATAACCGTCGACTCGGACGGACGAACGAACGAGACGGCAAACGAGAGACCTCCTGTCATATGAGCGGGTGGCCCGCGGGCTGCTGCTTCTCTGCATGACCGCCGCGCGCGTCTGTGTTTGCCTATGGCCACGTTTCGCCCTCTCCCACCTGTACTTCCGTCACGAGTCTGGCCTAACTGTGCACGGCTGAGCGATTCGTTGTGCCCGAAGGCCATAGATGCGGATAGGGCTAAGTGCTGTTGTGATGGGGTATAAACGAGTCCGATGGATCGTATGTGCGAGCGTGGTCTAGGCGAAAATACAGCTCAGGTGCGGTAATGGCTAATATAGGCGGCTAATGCAGACGACTAATGCAACTATATGCATGCGTTAACGAGCAAGATGTATCGTCTGCACGCAACCGAGTGAAGAACAGGCGTGACTTCGGTATGGAAGCAGGCGACACCTTTAATGATGAGTTCTGCCAGCGCCTGGTCCTGCATAGGTCCTGGAGAGATAATACAGGGATGAACGAACATGGGTCCTCAGTTCGGAAGTAGACGACCCCTCAACTGAATGTGTTCTGCTTTAGACAGACAGACAGACAGACAGACAGACAGACAGACAGACAGACAGACAGACAGACAGACAGACAGACAGACAGACAGACAGACAGACAGACAGATAGGACAGACAGATAGGACAGACAGATAGGACGGAAAGATAGATAGGACGGAAAGATAGATAGGACGGATAGATAGATAGGACGGATAGATAGATAGGACAGATAGATGGATAGGACAGATAGATGGATAGGACAGATAGATGGATAGGACAGATAGATGGATAGGACAGATAGATGGATAGGACAGATAGATGGATAGGACAGATAGATGGATAGGACAGATAGATGGATAGGACAGATAGATGGATAGGACAGATAGATGGATAGGACAGATAGATGGATAGGACAGATAGATGGATAGGACAGATAGATGGATAGGACAGATAGATGGATAGGACAGATAGATGGATAGGACAGATAGATAGATAGGACAGATAGATAGATAGACAGATAGATTAGGGCGTTAGCGTTCGATTTCCATCATATTACGGCTGTCTAGAGCTATACAAACTCGTGAGAATCAAGGCCGCGACTTTAGCATCAGCGGCAGTTGAGCCACAGTATTGTATACAGCCATGAACGATAAGGAATAGTACACGATGCTGTAATATCTGACGAGGTTGAAAATCATGTTTCTGCAGCAAATCTGTACATGGCCGAGTTTTGGGTGATCGCGTGCGCGGACAAAGACACTTGCAGAATGACGATCTTGGTCGAGCCGATTAATGCGACTAATGCAACGTTTTTGCGTCGAAAAAAAAAAGGGGACGTAGTTTACGATTTCGCCGACGTGTGAAGAATTTCGTGACCGGCAGAAGAGTATACTTGCATAAGAAACGAATGTCGTACCATTTTCGCACCTTCGAAATCAAAGCTGGCTTATTATGCACTAGAGTATTTCGCGATATGCGAATTCACTATTTCAATATTCACAATACCAGACCCAGCGTAACCTCAGCTTCGCCGGCTTCAATAATTACAGCAGCGGAAGGACTTGGAATATCTTTTTTCAGCTTTTCGTTTGTTTGGAAGCTCGAACAGGTGGTATATATAGTTTCGCAGCTGCCAGCGCGACACGGCACGCATGGTTAGGTTACGCAGGTGCGCGCCGCACATGCGTTGTCGCTGTCACGTTCACCCCGTGTACTTTCGTATTCTATCACCGCATGCGCGCGCGTGGCCTCGTGTCATCGGCAGAGTGCATGCGTGAACGCCCCGAATAATGAATGGAGGCGGCGAACTATACAGCCGAGGCCGTTAACCGTAACCCATACGTAACCGCGTTCGCAAAAAAAAAAGAACAAAAGTTTCAAACGCGCGCTGCACGACAACACGCAGCGAATGCTTCGAAAAATCATCAATAAAACGTTGAAGTTAGTTTTAGGTTTTTTTTTTAGCTGATAAGCAAGCGCCTGCACCTGGCGAACGCAGGTCGAGTTCGTTTTTCAACTCCTTTCATTCATGTTCCTTTCTATATTCCCTATCACCTCCCAACATTCTCCTCACCTTTACTTCTCTTTCCCATACCTCGCTATGCTAATGTATACACGTTTTACCCTCTCTCCCTCCTCTCCATCACCTCACCCTGACGTCAATCTTCGCTTTCCCAGCCCCGTGATATGCTTATGAAATGCATGGGTATACGCTATAATGCTAGAAGCTACTTTGCACATACCCGCCAGGCTTTCTATCTACGGGACGGACCATTTTGAACGCGACAGCGTTAAACAGGACGTCTCGCACGAACTCCGGCGTCGGCGGTTGTGAGTGAAAAAAATCACCATCTTGGGCGTGACCCAAAATCGAGAAAGATGCAAATAAATTAATAATACCTTCTGGGTACGAGTGAGGATCGAACCCGGGTCGTTTTCGTGGCAAGCAGGTGTTCTACCACATAGCGATGCGTCTATACTTGGAAACACCGTGAACATAACTTCCTCTTCTAGGAAATGCAACGAAAGTAACTTCCACGCCTTCCAAAAAGACGCGTTATGTACACATGTTTCACAATACGTGAAATATTGCAGCAATAATGCTTGGTACAAGCGTAAGTTACCATCGGGCGCCAGAACATGCGATTATCGTAATGACATCGTGGTTTATAAGGCCGGTCACCCAATACAAAAGGCACGCACGTTACTACGCCTATACCGTGAAGGCCACGGTTGCATAGCAAGATCGAAAAGATGCCATGTACCAAGTGTTTGAAGTACGCGATAGGAACGGGATGTCGCTATTGCTTTCAACTTTGCAAGGTGAAGCTTAATGGTGATTGATTGATTGATTGATTGATTGATTGAAACTTAATTTTGGTCCTGAGAAGACGCAGGGGAGCTTCCGCGCCACCCGACTAATTCCACGTAGAGACCGTCAAGCCGAGCATGGTGACTCATTCACTGGCACTCTGAACGGCCAGAGCTTAACGGTCCCCCAATTTTCGTGCTGTTAAAATTCGAACGGTCGTTTACACAAACAGGCCTGAGGCGACTCGAAAAAAACGAATGCTGCCACCTCATTTTTACTCACTCCAGAGTCGGAGGCACAGGAAGATTTTCTTCACCTCGGGTGGCCTTGCACTGCTACTGGGATCATCTGACTATTGATCAAACAACGATCAATCATGTTGTTAATAGTACCCATGTGCAATCTTTTGACGGAGAAATTGATGCTTATTTTGGTCATGGTTGAATTGAACTACTGCCAAATTTCGGTTTCTTGTGTGCATTGCTATTTGAGTGTCAGTTGTTTTCGTTTTCTGTTTGTACTTACTATTGTACTCCCTCCCTGTTAAGCCCCGCCGCGGTGGTCTAGTGGCTAAGGTACTCGGCTGCTGACCCACAGGTCGCGGGTTCGAATCTCGGCTGCGGCGGCTGCATTTCCGATGGAGGCGGAAATGTTGTAGGCCCGTGTACTCAGATTTGGGTGCACGTTAAAGAACCCCAGGTGGTCGAAATTTCCGGAGCCCTCGCGGGTTCGAATCTCGGCTGCGGCGGCTGCATTTCCGATGGAGGCGGAAATGTTGTAGGCCCGTGTACTCAGATTTGGGTGCACGTTAAAGAACCCCAGGTGGTCGAAATTTCCGGAGCCCTCCACTACGGCGTCTCTCATAATCATCAGTGGTTTGGGGCGTTAAACCCCACATATCAATCAAATCAATCCCTCCCTGTTAAGACCCTCAAGTGAGGGTTGACAGTATTAATAAATAAATAAAAATATATAATATGCTTTGCGATGACGTCACGTAACCTAACGTCATACTGGCTTCATGATGACGTCACACATTTTCGAGACCCTGTGGCGCCATTGTGACTTCACACAGTGAGCTCATCACGTACCGTTTTTTTTTTTTTTGATAACTCGTGCCGACCAACGCGGTCACTTTTGGTTTATTTCCGCTCAAAACACACGGGTGGCTTATATAAAGCAACTGGCCGAGTGAAACCGGAACTGTTACCAGCATAACGTACGATTTCAAAATCGTGGATGCATGCGTTCGCATCGGGTCGATCTGAACCTTGATATCGCCGACAGTAGATAGTTAGGCGAACCGCAACACTAGCGTGCGTGCGTGTGTGCCTGATTGATTGATTGTTTTATTGACGGACGAGCGGACGGATGGACGCTACGGGCGTCCCCTTTATAATGGGGCGGTGACGTGTGCCGCCAGACTCGAAAGAAAAAAAACAACTAAAATGAAACTTTCTTTTAATGTTAGCCTAATGCCTTATCTATTTCGATTAGATTGTTCTTAATGAAACAAAGAAAAATATAAATTCACGGTCCATCTCTCTTCCTCTTCAGGCAGAATGACCTGACTTCTACCATTTCTGTCCCTTATTTCTGCTCTCCCGCCCCTAATGCCCTAACCTTCCCTTACTCGCTTCTATCGCGGACGTGTCCAGCTTTCCATGGTTGCCACTAAAACCCAAGCCCTCATGTAGGCTCGTACCCACACGTATACCTGGGGGGACATCGCCACATTCAGCGCCCCCGCCGCGGTGGTCTAGTGGCTAAGGTACTCGGCTGCTGACCCGCAGGTCGCGGGTTCGAATCCCGGCTGCGGCGGCTGCATTTCCGATGGAAGCGGAAAAGTTGTAGGCCAGTGTGCTCAGATTTGGGTGTACGTTATGAAACCCACGGTGGTCGAAATTTCTGGAGCCCTCCACTACGGCGTCTCTCATAATCATATGGTAGTTTTGGTACGTTAAACCCCACATATCAATCAATCACATTCAACGTAGCGCCTCCTACAACAGGACACCCCCCCCCCCCCCCATCACGCATTAGCAGCCCTATGCTTCGGGGGTCCATCAGCTTCGTGTACAGTTGCAGTCTTTCAGAAGGTATTTTTCACGTATACTTCAGCATTCTTCAGCGTTCTTCGGCATACTTCAGTATACTTCAGCAAAAAAAGCCAAGACGTGCAACGTGAACACGGAGGAAGATAACATAACACAATATACCACCTTTTACTTTCATAATAAACCCACACCGACGACTACTTCAACTTCCCGTTGTTTGAGACATATATTAGACTTCGGGATGAAGTGCACGCTGTATAAGTACGTCAAAAGCAAAAACAAAACAAAACAAATAATACTGCGTTTAGCATATGCACCGAAGCCCAACATACCACCTCGTACGTGCATACATATACCCACCAAACCTTGAATGCTTCTCCCTGAATTATTCATTTCGAAGGCTTCAAAAAAAAAAAAACGAGCTAGGGAAAAAAAAAGCAAGCACACAGACCTGACAAGCCAACTGTACTGCACTAAACAAACTCGGTTAGGAAGCGCTGGGCGCTGCATATTTCGAATCGCGGGGATATAGAGTTCCACGCATCATTTACTGCGGCCGACCGAGCACCTCCGACTTCCCTGCTCGTTCAATCAAGCCAAGTGCTTTCTTTCTTTCTTTCTTTCTTTCTTTCTTTCTTTACAGAGCGAGTGCTTGATTCTTCATGGACGTGTCTTAGAAACAAGCACAAGCAAAACATAAACAAAAGGTCGGTGACGCTCTAAAGGCCGAATGAAAACAAGTGGTCTGACGCGAAACTCGCGAAGTCAGAAGGCGCCCGGGGTGGTCTGTAAAGGACGCACGCATACCCGGAACCTGCACCGTTCGCCGCGAGAGCGCGCGCCTGTCAAAAGAACGCGCGCGCCCGCCGGGCGGCGAACGCTCCAATTTACATACATTAAACTCTGAAATCCGAGCTCAGCTCGTCCCCTGCCAACTCCAGCCAACGCGAGACGAATCCAAGTCTACCAGCCAATACCACGGAATGTCTGCAGCCCTTCTCCGTCGCCCTGTTCTTATTCTGAAATGAAGCCGCCTGCAGGGTCGGAGTGAGTCCATTGCACAGAATAAAAATAAAGACAGTCGGGATAGAAGGTTGCATACGGGGCGTAGTTAAAAAAAAAAAGAACGAACGGACTACCCAGTCGGAACATCCTAATTGCGTGCAGTGAAGTGGAACCCGTCTACTATCAGTCACTTCACACAACGAAGCAGTTCCACCGCGCTAGCAGCAAACGTACAGTCGGCGTAAAAGAAGAGACTATCTGGTTCGAGAAAACCTTCACTATAATTGTTCGCGCTTAACGCAGCCAAAACCATGTTAACATCTCAAAACCACGGAAATGTCTAACAATCAGGCGTTCTTTAATTTGCGCAAGTCTAACTGCGCGGGCTTTGCTCACTTTAGCCTCCATTGAAGATGCGCAGCACCACGGTTGATTGGCGGAACATGGTCCTTGTACTGCAGTGGGCGTAGTCACGTTATGGCCACCCTAGTCAGGCTGACGGTGCTAATGATAACGATGATAATGATGGTGACGATGAAGATGCGTCCGCCGCTGCCAGGATTGGATCCAGCCTCCTTGCGCAGTAACACAAGAATATTTCGGGACGAGGCGCTTGGTCGACGCTCGCGCGATAACCTTCAAATCGCGCACGATTATTTGTTGCGTGTTCCTTATTTGTTAAGAGAACTCGCGTATTTATTTGGCGGCGTCGTACCCGAAAAATCTGGCGCCAGCGAGGCGTGCGGCGTTCGAAGACGCGCTAACGTGCGCATTTGTACGTGCCGTTTCCCAGTAACCGATGCTATCTCGATTGTGGACATGTCGATCCGACCTTTTATTAGACGTCACTGGTCATTTCGCGTTGCCACGTTTCATTACTGCCGCAGATGTGAACGCGTCGCTTTTTGCCTGTAGAAAACTACAGTGTTGCGCTTATCAGCGCGCGGATGAAGGTCCAATTGTCGGCATTAAGGAAGCGAACAGTTTGCAAAGAGCATTGCACAACGCGGTAGAAAGTAAGGAAGAAATAACGGAAGTGGTACACGCGCCAAGCTTCGCCTTACCCCCCCCCCCCTTTTTTTTTCCCGACAGGGCAACGACTCCCGAACTTCTTTAAGGCGATGACCTTTACTATTTCGCACTAGCGTCCGTCCGTCCGTGCCCTGGCACGGTGCCAGATGGCCGCCGGGTGCACCGATAGACGCCGGACAGCGTTCGCGCTTTGCTAGCGTAGCGATTCTAATCATGCAAGAAGGGGAGACGCGCAAATCGCGTTCCATTCTGACCGACGCCGTCTCAATGGACATTGGCGTTCGCTGAAACCCACTTTGGAATTTACAGTTTACGAGTTTTTCAAAGGCGGCGATAATTGGCACGAGTAAACCTACGTGTTCAGTCGTCATTACAACAGTTCACCTTCCATCCGTGCTATAGCATTGTGACCAAAACGTTCGCCTGTCCAAGAAGCCTATCAGCGGGAGTACCTGCCACGATACCGGCACAATATAGTCGAGGCACCGCTTGAGTAAACGACGAAGCGCGCTTCATGCCGTTCGTACGATGCGCTTATACTGCGCGCTATTACGTTGTTCCACGAATATCTTCTTGTCTATTACGTGTGCAGTGCTGACTGGTTGACACAAGGCCTCAGACAGCGCAGACCCGGTCGTCTGGTCTTGGTACAACGGTGGAAACGTGTCGGCGCGGACGCGTTTGGAGACAGCAACGTGCGTGTCACGTCACCATGCCAAGAAGCGATGGCGCAGTGTACAGGACAAGCCCACTACACAGCGGTAGGTTGAACCGGGCTGCGGGAGCACTGCACAATTTTAAGCCGAGCCACGCATCGTGTTATAAAGCCTTCCTCGCACGCTATGGATCGCAACCCCCCCCCCCCCTCCCCACCCCGCGGCTGCTGGAACGGCATAACAGCCGGGTCTGTCAAACGCGAGTACACGAACACACGCTAGCAGACAACACAGGCCGCCAGAAGGAGCCGTCTTCGTTGACGTCTGCAAATGAGATTGCAGCAGCAGCAGCAGAGGACGACGAAGAGGCGGCTACGGCGCACGCGCCTGCCCTTGTCTGTCATGGCAGCTCGTCGCTGAGCGGTAGTTACAAACGAAAAAGTGCAAAACGGAATGTACAAAAAACAGAGAAGGTTATCGCTCAAAGCTCGCGTCTTCGCTGTCGTGCCTAGCCGTCAGCGGGGGCGGCGAATTCCCTTACCCTTGCGTGCGTGGCTGCCTTAGATGGAGCAATAAATGATAAAACGTTGCGTGCGTGCTTAGCGTGCATTTTTCTCGGGAATAGGATCTAGTAGAAGAGAGAGAGGGGGAGGGGGAGCCAAGGAAAGAGGTAAACACCACATGGTATACGCTGCCAGTCTCAGACTCCGTGCGTACGAGGCGTTCATTTCTTTTTTTTTTTAACAAGCCTGCCGGGTCAGCCATCGTTTTTATTGCTGCGTGATAGCAACTCGAATCCAGATACGGCGGAGAAGCGATGGAGTCCCGTTTTTCGAAAGCGAATGCATTTCTTAGTCGGGGCATGCCAGGCGTCTGCCGGTGTCCGCGCGCTGGCATGTGTTATCTCTCCGCTCTCTCTCCCATAGCAAAAGCAGTGGGCGTAAGCGCTTATCCTCGCCCCTAGCAACCGGAGGCACTGCGCCGTGCTCCCTACCGGGTTGTAGAAATTAGGTGCCTTTTCTCATCTTCTAACCACTACCACCACCACCAACCGGAGCAGGTGGTGCGAGCGGAGTAGCGGAGAGGAGTAGCGCGCTCTGGTGTGTGAGGGCGCGCGCATCGTGGGAACTCGGCGGAGCTCCCGCGGGGGTGGAGAGAGTGTAGGAGAGGGTAGGCGCAGTGCTTTGCCGCTCTTTCTCTCCCATTCGCTCTCGTTCATATCTGCGTCCCACTCTCCCGTTAGCTCGCTCGTACGTATATATTTATTTATTTTATTTATTTGGTAATAGTGTCAACCATCATAGAGGGTCATAACAGAGAGGACATACATAAAGAATATAAATGGAGTGAAGCGCGCGCCTCTCTCTCGACCGTTCGCTGGCTGACGAATGTGTGAATAAATGGTTACAATACGAATCCTCGCCCCGTCATTCATTCAAACTGTTAAAATTACTACGTCGTGTAATATCGGCGCAAGATTCGCATTTCTTCACGATTCTCTTTAGGTAGGTGGGAGTATTTTTTAGACGCGAAGCAGCTCTCTTGACTCACGTTTGTGACGCCTTACGTACGTGCGTCCGTACGTACGCGCCGCAGCGCGTTCTTCCTGCGCAGTTGTTGTAGGAGCGGTGCCAAGTAGGTCAAGCCTCAGCTGAGCGTTGACGTCACGCTCCCCTCGCACGCTTCTCACGCAGGTGTGCGCTGACGTCACTCTCTCCCTCACTCGGAACATGCTCGCCGCAGCGCCTGCAGCTTCCGGCTCCTCTGCGCGCTCGCAACACACTTCTCTCGCTTCAACCTCTCCACCGCCCGCGATGCTCGACCGCACGTCGACTGGAAACTTTGGTGGCTCGTTTATCTGCGATTAAACTAATAATATAACGCCGTCACGCAATGTTAAATTCACTGCTTTTTTTTCTCGCCATTCCTAGTCTGCATGTACAAGCTGAAACGAAATCTCGATTGATTGAATGATTGATTGATTGATTGATTGATTGATCAAGAGAATTTTGCTGGCCGGGCCGTCTGTGGACCGCGTGTTTGAGACCCCCTGGCATAAGCGCAACGTCATGCAGCTGTCATGTCTTCGCTCAACGCGTTGTGTATATACAGCAGCCGCGTTTCGCACCCCTGCCTGCTCAGCTGTTGTCGGTCGTCAAGACAAACGGCTTCCGTTGCGCCTTCTCCGTTATAGCGCTATGTATACAGGCGACAACATACGAACCGCGCGTGTGTTTGTGCGTGTGCGTGTTTGGGCGGCAATGCGCACGCGCAGTCGGGAAGCGTTGATTGAGTGACCTTGGGCTGCTTTTGCGTTCACGGTCGCCTGGTTGGTTGGCCTCTCCCCTCGTACACCAAAGCTGCAGTGGCACGCGCGCAATGTTTTTTTCATTTCTTGCGCCGAGGCCGCGCTCTCATCTTTGTTCCTTTATTTCGTGCTTCTAGCTCTTTCCACGCGTGCCGCGAAGGAGCCGCCCACATCATATATCGCACTGGGCGCCCACACACGCGGCGATACTGTCAGACCCTCCTGCGATAAAATGAAACACAAAATGGAAAAGACATAAGAAGGACGGCGACTGGGATGGCGGCGCAACGCGATGGTATCTTGTTTTGTTTTTTTTCATTACTACGGAACACAGTCCTACAGACATGCGATTATAGCTTGCTCTACGTAAATTATGTATGTATTGACGGCCACGTTATGTCTAGTCTGTTCGTGAAGACACTTCAGGTACCGTCCTGGTTGCAACATTTGTTGTAGCTTCTTGTATTGCATATATATATATATATATATATATATATATATATATATATATATATATATATATATATATATATATATATATATATATATATATATATGTAAAGGTCGTTTTTGGGAAGTACAAGCGCACTGAAATGAGCTATAAGAAGGATAACTGATCGAAACTTCGTAGGAAGAGGCCAATAGATGTTTTCGTCAAATATCATCGCACGAAGGCAACGACTGTATACTGAATCTAGTCAACAAAAGCGAAACGGGCTAGGGTGGGGGGGGGCGCTGCTTGTTTTCCATCGGGGCGTCTCAACTATCACACATGACGATATGAAAGCGAAGGTCAAATAAGACAGTCTGCCCACTGGTGGTCATAACCGAACCCACGACATATGTACCATGCGTCAACTTCTGCTACATAATGCGTGCAATCCTTACGTCTTTTCACGTACAATTAGTGGCGTAGCCATGGGGTGTGCCACGTCGGGCAAAGTGTCCGCTCGAGGATTTTCGGTAGAGGCGAAAATTCTTGAGGTCCGTGTGTGCACGAACACCAGACGGTCGAAATTGCCGGAGCCCTCCACTACGGCGTCTCTCATAATCATGTGGTGGTTTTGGGACGTTAAACACCAACAATTATCATTATTTGGTTTATCTTGTGTATAGCGTCTAATTGTTTGGCGCACGCACTGCTCTATGGGTCATTTTCTCTCTCTCTCTCTCTCTCTCTCTCTCTCTCTATATATATATATATATATATATATATATATATATATATATATATATATATATATATATATATATATATATATATATATATATATATATAGTGCGCGTAGAGCACTCCGGACGACATATCTGTGGAGACAATAAGACAATGCGTTTTGATTAATCGTGCACGCAACCCGGGAACTGCGCGGCACGGGTTAAGCTCTTGGCCGTTCCCACGTTATCAACGACTGCAGCGGGTCTGTGATTCCGTGCACCGGTGCACAAGATAGCCATTGCGCGCGGCGGACTGTGTCGACAGATTTAGTGCTAAAGAAGGGATGTTATATCGGGCTTGCTGGCACGGAAGCAATGATCTGCAGTTGGTAGACTGACTATCCGTCGCGTTTCGTAATACCGGTTTTCATGTAGCACAGCAACTGCCCAGCGGGAAAGAGAGAGAACGATGGGCACATACGGGAAGATTAACCAAGCGTTATGAGAGCAGTGGTCTGGCGGGCGAATTTCTCGCTATTTATTTTAAGGCCTGACCACATGCACGCGTTGCAGCGCGTCGCGCCCTCTTCCTATGGAGAGAGAGAGGGAGAGAAGATGCGCAGCTTCCTGTAGCCGATCGCCCTTTCATGTGGAGAGGGAGTCTACATGTGGAGTCTACATGCCACGCGCTGGGACGCGTACGCGTGGCTAGACTTTAAGGCGGCCAAGCGCTAAGCGCACCATCTTAACCAAAGCGCTGAAGGGGTCGTGAAACGGTCGCTTTACAGCGATAATGAGGCACTATCGGCAGCCACATGCGCTAACTGTATCATCAGCCCGAGTGGACCTGCATAGACGCTTCGCTTATCGAGGAACACGGAACTTTATGGCTTATCGAGCACGTGCAAGAGGCGCTCATCGGCGTCTGCCAAGCGGGATGCGCGTCCCACAAGGACGCTGCTTAATATGACGTCAGAGTTCTAGTTGGCGCCGACTGCGTATGACAGAGACGCTGATCAGTGTCACTATATACCCCCCTTTACATCATGGAGCTTCGCGCTACCATGAAATACTATGGCGCCAGTTACAGACCCGTACGTTTCCTACCCCATCTTTTCGCCACCCTGCTATATACCCCTCCCCTTTGTGCATTTTCTGTCAACAAAGAGCTAACCTAGACCATATCATGTGGGGGTGTACTCGAAACCCACCACCCAATTCTCTACACATTAATAGTAAGGAGCAGTGGGAGCTAGGCTGCTATGTGCAGCTCGGCGCCCGAGGTCCAGGGCCAGATCTTGGATTGGGCCAAGAGGGTAGCGGAGACCTACGCTAGGTAGGCTCCTCTGACACTCCACCACCGCACCTTTCCCTCTTGGGATGAATAAAGTTTTTCTCCTCCTCCTCCAAGCTGGACGCACTCGCAAGTACTGAAGATTTCCGCGTTCCTCGATAGGCAAAGAATTACTTATGATGACGTCACCTAGTTAGTGCGTGTGGACGCCTGTGGCTTCGCACTGTCGCTTTAGAGCGAGTGTTTCACGACCCCGTTAAGGCGCTACCGGTAATAACGCAACGCAAATGGTGCTGTCTTACGGGCGCTGCTGAAGCACTCTGTTGAAAGATACGATGGAACTACGCTACGTGGCGGCTTCTGTAAACGACCGCCGGCTGCACAGAACGCATGCGTATAACCCACTGCGCACAGGCGAAGCGGTGTGTATATGGCAAGTGGGCCAACACGGCCATCACAACCTTTTCGTAACTCTGGTATCGTGTCGAGAAGTGATGCGCTGCAGCGTTATCGTGCTCGTGCTGCAACTTTGCCTACGAACGCTTGGTGAGGGCTGAAGAATGGGTTCGTATAGAGGACCACAAGGTTTCGTACATCGTAGAAAGATCTGATGTTAGCCTCTATAACGAGCTGCAACGCAATGCACTTCTTCTGAAGTGGTATTTATGGGTAGTGCACGGGCTTGTATAAACTTCACTCTTTCAGCTTCGTTAGGCTCCGCGAGTCCTGTAGCCGCTTCGTTGCAACTCGCAGTTCAGCGAAAGTTCAGCAGTCCCGCCCGCTTCACCACCTTGACCTTTTGAGGCTCACCAGTACCTACGCGACACGGACTTGAACAAGCGGCTGTAACAGCAATGTCACACACCGCGAAAAGACAAGACTGGACTATGACTGTGTGTGCGCGCGTGTGCTGCCGAATGTGCTGTTTATCTCTCCCCTTTCTGCTCCTTAACTGTCATCTCCCCCATCCCCCTCTCATGCGCAGGGTAGCAAACCGGCTGCCTATAGGCTGGTTAACCTCCCTGCCGTTCTTTTTCTCCTATTTTCCTCCCTTCCTTCCAGTTCAAATGCTCACGAAGTGCGCAGTGACCCATCCTTCTAAACGAAAAAAAAGCAACAACTAAACCACATGAATAAACAAAGCCGCAAGTGTATTAGAAGCCGAAAGAATGAAGACTATAGGCAGATCCGCGCAGTGCTGCCCATCATTATACCACGGTTACAGGTGTTCACTCTACCAGGGTGGTTGATTGATCGCAGCGCCGCTCGTGTTCCCCTGGCAAACGTTGTGGGAAAGAAACTCTATGAGGCGGGCCGTATGATGAGATGGCGAGTCGATAGTGTCGAATAAGAAAGCGTGGCGTGTATCACGAGCGTATACGCGAACGGTCCCATAGTCCTTCGTATGAGCCTTCGCCGTTCGCTCAAACAATGGCGGAGCCGATGTAAAGAATGACGGCGCCGCACGCAACCGAGGCGCCACTTAATTCCCCTGCATCGCTCCCTGCTCAGATATACTCCTTTTTCGATTTTCGGCTTTTCTTGCTATATTTTTTTTCAGCCCAAAATTACGTTTTGTGTGAAAAACCATTAGCCTTTTAGTTAAGATCCTGCAGCCCGGTTCTTGGCCGATCCCCCTTTGTGGGTGTGCGCCAGAGTATCAAGGATCATCATCATCATCATCATCATCAATTCCCCTCGACGAACGACGACGAGTCGCGTTCCGTCGTCGTTGAAGTACAAACCACGGAGGCTGTTTTGGGCGGGTTACAACGTCCCGATGCGACTCGGGCTTTCTGAGACGCCGTAGTGGAGGGCTGTGCCAAAGTTCTCTTTCGCGTGTGAATAGAAAATAACACCGATGGATTGATTGGGTACCTTAAAGCGCACTGTCATCGCACAGTACAGGGACCACTGGTATTTCACCTCGACACATGATAACCGTGTCCGGATGCCGATATAGATGCGAATTGGCATATAATATAATAATATTAATTATTAATAATATTTTCTCATTGTTATTCCTGTTAGGACTTGTATAATAATTGAGAATTAGTTCAAGTTATTGTTTGTATGAAAATTGTGCGAATTCGTGTATGTATTTCTTTTATGCTCTTCTTACACAATGCCCTGTTGGGTCTGTAAGGTATTTTGAATAAATAAGTAAATAAATGAATATGCTTAGTGCGAATTGACTTAAGACATAACTATAATTAGCGAAAAAAGGAAATTCTGTCATTTTTGTGCTAATTATTTTGCGCTAATTATGTTAAGGTGAAGAATTCTTTATCTCTTCAACTTGCCCATATTTTATTTTTTTTTCACCTATAGTTATGTCTCAGGTCTATCCCGGGCCGAACCCGAGTCTTTCGAGATACTACTTCATCGATAACGCACCCGCCGCGGTAATCTAGTGCTCATGGTGTTTCACTGCTGACCCGCAGGTATACAGTGGGATGGAACTCCGCCGTGCTTGCTGCATTTTCTATGAAGGCGAAAATGCCAGAGGCCCGTGTACTTATATTTGGACGCGCGGTAAAGAACCCCAGGTTGTAGAGAATTTCCGGAGCCCTCCACTATGGCGCGTATTGTAATCTTACTGTTGTTTTTGGATGTTATACCCCGAAAATTTTTATTATTATAAAATCCTCGATAACGTGTAAGGGGGGGGGGAAGGGTGCCCAAACGCGAAAACAACGCTGTGCTTGGGATTTTAAAAGCCCGGTTGTCGGATTTGATCCGGAGTAGTTCGACCACGTGAAACGGCACAATTTATATTTTGTAAACTACGAAAGTGTCCTGGTAAAGTTATGGTTGGTGAGAAATTCGACGCAGCCGCCGTCGCAGCCGAACTTGGGGAGGAGAGGGGAGGGAGGGGGGAAACGAACATTGCAAGAGACTGATCAATGGGCCTCGGTGCTGAACGGTCTACGTGTATTGTGTGCGTAATGGACCGTCTCGCGAGGGAATCGTCGGCCGACGCAGCAACGATTCATTTTTCCCACGGTTTCATTCAGCATTATGTGTCAGGAAGATCCTGATAGCTAGCTGTCAGGATCTTCCTGCTTCTGCGAAGAGATTCTTTCTTTCTTTCTTTCTTTCTTTCTTTCTTTCTTTCTTTCTTTCTTTCTTCTTTCTTTCTTTCTTTCTTTCTTTCTTTCCGTTCTTCGGCACAGTACTGGCACAATGAACGCGCTTGAGATCGGTCACTTTTCCCTTCATTTTCTGCAGCTCTGCAGATAGAGGTGTCGACCATATGTATCTTCGCGTGCGTGCGCGTGTGTGTGTGTGTGTGGGGGGGGGGGGCATAACGGGTTGAGGTCCTATACCACAAATTCTTACGAGCGCTGCAAAGCAGCTACACGAGTTTGCGCCGGTGTTTTGTCAAGCTTGGACGCTAACACTTAATTCACATCGAGATGCAATAGAAAGCGTGCTTATGCTTTTGCATATGATATATCTTGTATAAGACATAATAGAGAGCGATGACCACAGGACGGCAAAGTATCTCACACCCACCTCCTCTCCCTAATTTATTCCCGACCGTGTCCCACTGAGGCCCTCATCAGAACACAAAGCGAAGGCGATATATTAGGGGCGGAGTTGAGCGAGAACAATATATTAAGACTGCGGGAAGTCCACCTCCCCCCCTCCCCACCCGCCATTCTTTGTGCTCGCGCTTATAATACATGTACGATCGAATTTGAAGGCAAACACACTATCGACAAAGAGCCAAAGTCCCGTAATGGACAGCGCTGTCCGCCTTCAGAAGAAGGCGCTGATACCGATCAGATCCGTTCCAGGCGGGCACACGCATCTGGGCGCGATATGCAAATTGCGCGCATACAGTGCACGCGCACTTCAGCGCCGCGTGCAGCTTATGCAGACGTGACCCGATAACCGACTGCGATAAGCCTATATACTTGCACGTGCATCTGATACGCGACCTTAATCGTGATGCGAACAGTGATGCTGCCTGCATTATGTTTCCACGCGCAGTGCGCCGACTTCGTTAATCAGTTTGACGGCGCGTGCGTTTATTTATGTGCTCTGCACTGTACGAAACCTCCCGCCGAGCCCATATTTAGCCGATGTGGCCAGGCTCGGTATCCTACTATATCCCCGCAGCACAGGTTTATGTGAGCGATACGTGCGACTGCCCGGTCTCTCATTCATTTGCCTAAGAAGACTGGAATGTGGAACGCGTATTTTTTCTGCTCAGTTACCGTATTGATGTTCATTTGTATTGATTGATTGATTGATTGATTGGGTGGATGGATATGCACGGACGGCTTGCGAAAATCGCCTCAACACCAAGTAATATAACTACGACGCTGAAGGATGCAGTCTAAAACTTGTACCTAAAGCTTGACA